>WOVY01005046.1:0-22084 GCA_013436015.1 Rhipicephalus annulatus
TCAGAAACGGACGTGGAGTTTAGAGCGCCTCCGTGCGACTCGTCGGCTGTGCGGAGCGTAGATATCGACGACAAAAACCATTCAAGATCTACGGATGGCAGGCGCATGCAAAGAAGATCCAGCGTCGTATAGACAACTGGAGTTTCAACGGTGGGGCGAAGTTTTGCGCGAGTCTAGACCCTCGCAAACCGCTTTCTCAAATATGGCGAACCGTGCGAGGCCTACGCATATTTCCCCAACAACGGTTTTCCGTTTAAAGCCTTGGCCCTTTTCCAAAATAGAAGGGATATCGAGGTAGCGGAAGATTTTTGTAGGAAGATTGCGGGCCCGGTCAAATTGCACAGAAGCCCTTAACGACTGATTACACGCCCAATCACTTGACCCGCACCTGGACCTGCCTTTTTCAATGGAAGAACTTAATGTGGCTCTTGCTTCATGCAATCCGAATCGTCATCGCCTGGGCCGGATGGCATATCATACCGCCTATTATGCAATCTCGGTGATCGAGCACGAAGTGCGTTGCTGGAAGTATTCAATGAGTCTTGGAGAGAGTGGAACGGTCCCCAGAGAATGGGAAAACAAGCCGGTTGGTTTGCACTTCTCAAACCTGGAAAATCGCCTCTAGAGCTGACATCATATACCGCCAATAGCGCTGGTAGTTGCGTAGGGAAGCTGATGGAGGCGAATGATCCTTGCCAGACTCGAGTGGTTCCTAGAACGCCATAGAATATATCCAGACGCCATGGCCGGTTTTCGTCGTCTTCGGAGCTCCATGGACAATGTCATTGACCTGGTGACCTACTTACAACACCAGAAAATGAGCAGGGACGGTTATCTGTCGCACTAGTTTTAGATGTCAAAGGAGCATATGACAATGTTTCTCACGAAAGCCATACTTGACCGCCCTCGAGTCAGTTGGTTTGGGTGGGCGAGTGTACCGCTGGATCCAATGCTACCTACATATGAGATCATTGTTTATGCAAACTGATGGGGGCCGACCTCTGAAACATTATACACACCGTGGTGTTCCTCAAGGTGGTGTATTGAGCCCCACACTGTTCAACCTGGTTCTGATCGGTCTCGTGGAACGCATACCAGATTCTGTGCAGATATCTCTCTATGCAGATGATATTTGTGCCTGGACGTCAGGTGTAAACACGTCCTCAGGTACGTGCGAGACTCCAGAAAGCAGCGAATTCAATATCGGCGTACCTTAGAGACAAGGCCTCGAGATTTCTCCTGAGAAATCGGCGCTGGTCGCGTTCACGCGGAAGGCAATGACGTCATATCCCATCGCCATCGATGGACACAGTGTCTGCTACGCCAGGACCCACAGGTTTTTGGGGGGTCACGATCGATCGAAATCTCTGCTGGAGTCCCCATGTGGCCACTCTAAAGAAGCGCCTAACGGCCATCGCACAACTTTTCAAGTTCCTCGAGGCAAAACGTGGGGCACATCAGTGCACGCGATGTTGCATTTGTACAAAACGCTGTTCTTCTGGGGGTACCTGCGGTATAGCTTGCCGGTTCTGACGAAACGCTTGCAAAAGCAGTATACGCACAATAGAAAACGCCCAGGGCCAGGCACTCAGAGTTTGTCTTGGATTACCACGCTGTACATCAACAGCGGAAACCATCGCAATCGCCAAAGATCATCCGACCACAGTGCACATTACTTTGGAGGTGTGCTTAGAGCTCATATTAGACACCTTGCTCGCGCCCCTGCCCACCACCTAGCTTCGCTTCCAGAAGATCGACCCAGTGCCTCCTTCTGTAGAGAGTATTGACTTTCCGTGAGTGCCTTCCAACAGTCTACACGCCTCCGGAACGGATACTAACACCTCCTTGGTGCTTGGACCGACCAAAACTGCGCTTGACAGTGCCGGGGATTCGCAAGAAGGCGGAGCTCTCGGCGCCAGCTTTAAAGCAGATGATTCTACTCATGCTACACGAAGAATACAAAGATCATGTCAAACTTTACACGGATGGCTCGACAACTGTTGGAGGATCTGCAGGAGCTGTGATCTTCCCAGCAAGAGCCGAAACCATCCAGTTCAGAACGTCACACAAGACGACATCGACAGCCGTGGAGCTCGCGGCACTCCGCAGCGCACTCCGCAGGATTGATCGAGAGACACCACAAAAAATGGAGCATTTTTACTGATTCGAAACCAGCTCTCCAATGTCTACACAATGCTCTACGTCGTGGGCCTCAAGACCAATTGGCGCTCGAAATACGACAACTGTACCATCACCTAATAGACGAAGGACATGACATATCTTTTCAGTGGTTACCAGGCCATTGCGGCATCATCGGTAACGAGCATGCCGACGATGCAGCTAAGAATGCTCACGAAAACGGAGTGATGGAACCTATTCCACTATCAAGAAGCGACGCAGCAGCAAAGATTAATACGCTTGCGCAGGATGTCGCAAGGTCTATGCGGAATACGCCCGGTTTTCTCCACACCCGCCTTCACCGCCTGGACCCATGCCTACGACTTACTATTCCATCTGGCCTACCCCGATCCGAGACGACCCTTCTCTGCCGCATGTGGCTGGGGTTGGTGTCTTTCACGAACGCCTTTGCCTGCCGCATCGGAATGAGAGACAGCGCTGCATGCGACCATTGCGACAATGACGAAACAATTGAAAAATTTTATGTCAGTGCCCCCAGTACAGCTCTCAGCGACAGTCCCTCTCAGCAGTGTTTGCTCGCCTCGACGACCAGCCACTTTCTGAGCAGTCAATCTTGGAATGTCGGAAAGATCGAGCTTCACGCCAGAAAGCAACGAAGGCGCTGATGAAGTTTCTGCGAGCGACCCGCCTCGTTGAACGATTGTGACACTACTGTGTGCGCGTGTGTGTGTGTGTGTTTGTGCTTCTCTTCCTCCCTTTCCCATTTCTTTTTCTTACTTTTCTGTCTCCCCTTACCCCTTCCCCAGTGCAGGGTAGCAAACCGGATATGTTTTCTGGTTAACCTCCCTGCCTTTCCGCATTAAATTTTCTCTCTCTCTCTCTATAATGCGTTCCATCCTTGCGCTATCGCAACCGCGCCCGGTACATTCCGGTCACGATCGACATGCCCATTTTCAGGGTTACATTGCATTCTCGATAGGAAAGTGGCCAGCGCCAAGTTTTCAAGAAAGGAACAGCACGGAAGCCTGATGACGATTATTGTTGTGGGACAAAAAGACACCCTTTTTACTGGATACTATTTTAAAGTGTATTCTTACACTAGATTATATTTGTTACGACGGGTGTAAATTTATTACTTGGTGTAATAAATTTACCCACAGTTCGTCAGCGCTTGTGTTGCGCGATCATTCTAAGTTTCGTTTTTCCGCCGTTTCCCCTCAGCTTATGCACTTTCCGACACTCCTCAGAAACCATTTCACATCGCTGTTGGCGGCATGCACCCGCTACGTAGATCAACTGGTGTCCAGCACCTGGTGAGAACCACACCAAGGAGTAAGGCTATTTAAACGGTCAATGGCGATTAATATAAATTTAGATTCAAAACTTTTGCTGTGAACTACTGCTCCTACACTATCGCGGCTGTACGCGGTTCGATGACCTGCGCTAATTGCAGTAGCTATGCTGAATCGATTTAATAATCACAAAAGCACAAGAAAGACTACTTTTGCGTCGCTGATACAGTGCGCACCTGGATTCAGCAACGAACTCACTATACGCATTCGCGTTCATCGAAGACCTTTATAGATATTACCTGGGACGCCCAGGCACTGAAACCCCTGCAAGGATATTTGCCGAAAAAGTTTATTTGCAAAAAATAATAAATAAACAAATATCATAAAGTAAATAAAATAAAAAAATAAAAATGTGAGAAAAAAAAATAGAGAGAGGTTGCAGGAGTACTCACGATGTTGTTCTCTTCACGTTTTTTGATGATGTCTATCGTCGCATTCTTGTAGAACTCAAACGATTTTCTGTTGAATATACGTTTGCGGAAAGTATGCCCAAGTTTCTGAAAGTGTGCTGAAAGCAAACGTCCACTAGCACTGAAGGCAAAACTAATTGATCAAAGCTTGCAATTGAGCTCAACTCTGCGTAAGAAGGCGTTTGCACTGGGCTAGTTGACACATTCTGAAAACGAATAAACCAGTAGCGGGAAATACGAAAGGCGAGGACAAGACGACGAACTAACACGTTGGCACTTAGAGTTGAAATAAGTTACACCTGAATGACTAACGTACACTCGTCGGGATGCACCTCGCGCAAGCGTGAACAACCACTATCACAATACAAAGTTTTTTTATCTCTCCTGGCGCTTATATAACCCACCTTATTATCTGGAGGGTGTATAACGTCATATCGCCGACGCACTTGTTTCTGTTTTTGTGATCTAAAATCCCAGTTACCTGCCATAATGGTCTGGTGGTTATAATGATCAACAGCTGATTCGAAGGTCGAATAGAATCATGGCTGTGGATGCCGCAGTAAGATGCAGGCGAAATGACAAGAGCTAGCGCACTTATGTTGAATTTGACTGGCGGAGCCCGAGCAAGTTTTCTGCACCTTTTGGGGCGAGTGTGTTTTATTGGCAGAGCGAGGGCGGGAGTCAACGGTTCCAATGAGAGAGTTGGAGTGGATTCAGAGTGGGGACTGACTCCACGGAGCAGAAAAAGTTGCTCCACCGATATCGGTGGAGTGGACCGGAACTCGGCGTGCCGTACTCCCGTGACAAAGACGGGAGGGGGTGGTTGACCGCAGTGTCAATGACCCCTAATACGTTCGCCCGTTTGGGGGTGCTCCCGTTGTCGCGTGTTTTGGTAGCAATGACGGACGACATAGCCGACTGGGGCAATTCAATTCGTCGCAGAGTGACAGCCAACAACCGCGTACGAAGAATCTGACAGTGTAATTAGCAATATCGAATACTATACACGCAATGGGTAGCTCAAGGATTTTGTCTTCTATACTTTTCTCCCTATACTTTCTCTGCCAGCGCGCATTGGGTTCTAATCGCGGATTTGGAGGCGTTGCTCTACGCCAGAGTCGAGGGCTCGCTCGCAGAGTCCGTCGGCTGCTCCTACTCCGCCATTGGAATTCAACATTAGATATAGGTGCACGTTAAAGCACACCAGATGGAAAAAAGTATTGGAGCCCTCTACTACAGCGTCCTTCATGTATAAACATTGTTCCGGCATCTGAAACCCCAACAGTTATCATATTAGCAGGATGCCAGTGAAATTTCTCGTGAGTTCTTTTTTTTTTCGTAGACATAACTTATCAGTGTTGCCAAATAGAGGGGCGTCAATGTGTTCCTTCACCTTCTCAATGGCTCTCGTTTTTTTTCCGCAGCTGTTTTATCTGTTTTGACAGACCAATCACCACAGATAAAAAAGTCGCCTGCAACTGGAGTAAACGCGTCGCGGAGTGCTGGGGGTATCGCATGAATATTACGCGATTGGGTATGGTTTGGGAATGCTTAATTGTTATTTCGTCTTCATTATTCTTATCTGTTGAATGAAGGAGAAGCATTGCCTTCAATGAGTAGTGGGACGCTGATGTTGGGCTGTGCCCCACTACTGGTTAAATATACTATTGGTTCGATCACATCCACAGGTATCAAGCAAGGCGTCAAGTCAAGCGAGAGCCAAGTAAAGGCGCCCTTGACTGAATTCCGAACGCACGATCTAGTTCCCACGTATACGGGGTCGCCAGTGAATTGTTGTGCAGCGCGAGCAGTCGGTTCTTAAAGACGAGAGTTTAAAGGTGAAAAAAATTTTGGTCTGTCTGTCGGTACATTTGTCTGTTTGTTCACTCTTAACGACACCGGGTACTTGGAACGGCCGACCCCGTCCACGGCGCCCACCAATGTTGCTCAAAATATAGCGTTCGTACTTGTGCAATTGTCAATTAAAAACAATTATTGCACATGTCTGGGGCACAATAACAACACATATATTCTGCATGTGCGTCGTTTACTAGAAAAGGCATAGATAAATCATTTTAAGGACCGTAGCACTTATCACCATGCAACGCCTGCACGAAAAGGCGAGTATTTCCAACGCTTTGCTAAGACGACACGGTGGTGGCACCTACCCGTCGCTTTGCGTTCTACATCTTATCACCTCTGAGACGGGCGCACACACCCGTCTCAGAGCCACGCGCTTTGTTTTCCAAGAAAACTGCCAGATGGCGCTCATGTCACGTGTGACGTGACTTGATCCGTTCGTTCGCCTCCACTCTAACGCAGCGTCTCCAGGTTACCATACAACGATTTTCTTGCGCAGAACATCAAATAAATGTTTTGTTTACTCTATCCACACCTAAGACTATCGTATTCGAAGACATTTGCAGATTAAGATGCAGATATGGGGCCAATTTTTACTATAGCAGATGCTGCCTGCCTCGGCATTGCGAGGCAAGAGAGAGGGAGGGAAGCAACAGCTGGCACGAGAAGCGAGCGTGCGCATAGGGGCTGTGGTCGGCACCGCCGCCGAAGTGCGACAGCGTGCGACTAAGAAATACTCCGCATTTAAACTTAATGGTTTGGAAACATTTGTAAGTGCGGTACAACATTGTAAGAAGTGTAACAGAAAGTTTATATAACTCACCGCATAGCACAACATATGGCGTCACTTCCGCGAAGAATACGTTTCTTGCGCTTCTAATGAAAGAACCTTCTTCTGGAGAGTTTTGAGATAGCTTAACACCGAAGGAACAGCTTGCGACAGCATCCAAGCTAAAGTGGCCGTAGAACCTTTTGAGAGAAGTAATTAAGAAAAAAGTTAAGGAAGTGAAGGCATGTTTTCAGATTTTATGAAATCACCTCACCCTTTCAAGTCTACGTCCTCTGATGCACTCGCGGCTTTCTTAAGACGCTCTGACGTCAATTGAGCGCAAGAATCTATTATGGCATGCATCTAAAATGGAAAAGACAACGGAACAAACTTGAAATTGCAATTCTGGCCATGTATGACAAAAATGAGAAAACTTGTGATGAAACGGTTTGTTACGAACAGTTGCCAAGCAGTTGTAAAGATAGTCGTAATAATTGAGCCAGGAAGTGCATCGGCAGCAGTCGGATAATGTTACATGGGCATTAGTTCTGAAAATCTTTGTTAAATGGGGCCATAATAAGGAAATTCAACAGTGCTTCTAACGCAGCATTTTTTTCTTTTTTCTTTTCTTGGTGCGAAATAGTCTTATGGTAGAATGCAGACTAACGTTCAGCAAAGAGAAATTGAAAGGAAAAAAGTTTTATTGACGAAAGCGTTCTGAAAACCCACTACTCTACGGAGCGCAGCGATATGAGCCGGGTGCTCAAACCACTGAGCTACCCGACGCGCATGCGCGAACGCTTCGTGAACGAGCCTTATATCTCTCACATATTCTCTTTTGCGTGGCGCTCTAGGTTGACGAAAGTGGCGGTGTCGTCGCCTGGGAGCGTGAGGGTCAAGTGCTGCGTCATGACAATAATGAGCACCTATGAAGCGATTCGATGATGACGCAGTCAAGATGCCTCGATGCTAGCTGAGGAATACTGTCCCGCTGGCATCGAGGAGGTGCCTTTAAATGTAGTTAAACGCTTTGCTATCGCGCGAAGGCGTTCGCCCGAAGGCAAAGCGTGAAGGCAAAGCATGAAAGCAAAGCATGAAGGCAAAGCATGAAGGCAAAGCATGAAGGCAAAGCGTGAAGGCAAAGCGTGAAGGCAAAGCGTGAAGGCAAAGCGTGAAGGGTGAAGGCGCGAACGCGGCAGACAGAGGTTCATAGGCTAAGCCATGAACGCCTTCGATCTTTCATGACTCAAGCTACGAACACGCATCAGCGCGGGATCAGGCTACCCTCATAGAGCACACCTTTCTGTTTCTCCGCAATCAACAATGCTTTGAAGGAGCGCATGTCGAGTACGAGTATATTACGTGTTTGTTAATGCCATCTTTTGCGCGCCATTCACCATATGTTGCGTTCAGGTGTATGCCAACAACTTGAGCTACCACAAGGGTTAAATCACACTTTCAGGTTAATATAGTACTCCTCCTTTTTTTAGCGTTAATCATCAGGATGGAGATGCATCACTAGGCGTTTACATTGATGCATCCACGCGAGATGGTATGGGAGCTGCCTAACACAATAGGCACGGTGGAAGCTCTTTTTGGGGACGACGGGGTTGTGTGAACGCTTCACGCTTGCGGTGGTGTTCTACACGCCCAGTTCTACACGTCCCCGCCCTCTATTTTCCTTTTTGCTCCTCTTTATCATCGTTCTATTACCTTCTTATCTCCTCAGTGTAGGGTAGCCAACCGTACTGTCTGGTTCACCTCCTTGCCTTTTTCCTTTCAATCATCTTGGAACATCAATGTAAAATAAACGATCTGCTATACTTCTTTGAAAACGACTCACATTTTTAGTTTATTGACTACTATGGCAAATGAATCAACCTTGTTTTGTTGTTTTCATGAGAAAAAAGCCTGTACGAAAACAAGGCAGGGAGACAAGGGGGTGAGGGTAGTTTGGCGTACGCGCTCATGCTTCTCCAGATGCGCTAATCGATGCATGTAGCAGTGCATTTATAGAGCGCTTTATGGTGATGCATCAAAAATAGGCCTGTTATAACTCAGATTACGAGGTGTGAACTCACTTTTCGCAGTTTACCTGATGTAAAGGCAGGTGATGTCGCTGTGCGTAGCTTTTTCCACTGGTCTGGTGGTACGTTCAACATGACATTTCTCATAACCGGGTCATCGACCTCGACAACCTGCAATTAAAAGTGAAAAGCAAGCTTTGCTTTATCTATGCACGCCCCCAAACATTTTACGGAGAAAACACGCGAACGGAAACTGTTTCACTGGCGCTGACTCAGTTTCTGAAAAGAATAACTGGCGACGACATCCGAAAAACAAGGGCTTGTTACTGTCAGTAAAGATCATCGGAGAAAAAGAAAAGGGCCATTATGTTTTGCACATCCTTTCCACTGTTTTATATCCAAGTCATAGTCTTACAACGTTGACTACGAAAACTTAATAGGGTTAATAAGAACAGATAGAAGCTCTAATTGTCAACTGTTGACACACTGTTCTCCAACAAGGCTCCAAGCCTACCTTCATTGAGGCCTCAAGTGTGTCCTCGCTTCTATAATCGTAGCTAAGGTTATGGTCCCAATAGTGACATTCTTTTTCGCTTACTGCAGTATTGGAAGCTTCCCGAGTCACTAGTGAAATTTGTGAGTTATTTATGCGTATGATGTATTTTTTTGCTAAACTGGGGGAATAAATATACTTTCAGAGTCGAATGTCATGCAGAAACTCACTCACGTGGACCATGTGCCAATTCGTTTCAAAGGGTGTACGTACATGCTCATCAGCTCGAATCAGCTGTCTAGCTGCACATGAAGTCACCATGAAAAACGCCACACGTTTATGTGCAGTCCAATGATCGATTACACATTCGCCTGACCCAAGGACCGACGAAAAAGCGGCAAGAGAGGTACCATCAAACAAAAATTCAAAGTTTGTTTGAGTGCAGTGTCTATTGCATAAATAGCGATGGCAAATGATATCATGACAGCTGGATTGAATGTGAAATTTTACATACATTTGTCAAGGTCACAACCTGTGCGGGCTGTCATTGTAAGTTCTTGCATATATATCCAATAAAAATAAATATTCGGGTTGGCAGTTCAGCAACATGTCTTTTGACGCATTCAAGAAATAAATTTCTGCAAATACTGCTGGAAAGATACAAATGGAAGAAATGTGACATTGTTTTTCTTTCAAGAAGGAAATGAGTAATAACATATCACTTTTCTCTTACGAAACTGAAATTTTCTTTGTCGCGATTGAGAAAGAAGGTGTATAGCGTGAGAAATTAAATACAAAATAGGTTTTTACGTCAGCCTAGTTGAGAGTTGATCCACTTTTCACATATGATCGCATAATATGACATAGCTTAAGAGAAAACATTTTTTGTTTTAGCTCACAGAGGCTTCACGAACGTGCATGGCATTGTTTAATTAGTATTTTTTTTTGCACAAGCCATTGTTCTGAAAGAAAACATAGGGCGGTACACTTGCTTTTCTCTGAGTCAATCCAGAATCCTTGACTAAAATCAACTTCAGCAGGTCTGGTTCCGCGACGTAGAGTACCGGTTTTCCATCTTCAAAGGACCTGTTTGAAAAGAACTCATAAGGATTCAATAACGTTGTTCTCCTACAACTACGAAGTCACATTTACCCAAATAGTCGCCCATGCTTTCTGTAGAGTTCTTGATCAACAACATGAAGCGGCTGCAGAAAAAAAAGTAGGTGATGAAATTCGGACAATCCTTATAGAAGACGCAATATCTCCTCACCTTGTATAGCTGCTTCATCTGAGGTCCGAAAAAGAGGGAGAAATTCTCGTGCACAACATTCTGGCTTTTCCAGTAGTTGCGATGGCGGGTCACTCGGCTGTTCAAAAGATGCGACGGCACTGAACTTTGTTTACGTGAACAGAATGCCTGATAAAATTTCATGGCGTCAAGAAAAAAAATTCCATAATATAAGATCACTGCTCTCTTGCGAAAAATTGCACTCCTCATTATAATATAGAAAAGGCTAAAACGGAGGATGGAAGCTGAGATAGCGGTAGAACGAACAGCGTTCAGAAATAGGCATGGTGCATCAGAACGCATGACACATCGTAAATGGATGATGCAAATATGTAAAGAATATGTGAGCCCTTGTTTTTCCACACGAAAGTGTTTTATGCCGTGGTCCACCACGGCTCCACTGGCGTACTTCCGACGCGCATGTGACGTTGTAAAATATGCACAATAAGATTCCAGAGAAAGAAAACAGGAAGAAAATTTTCCGTCGCCAGAAACGACACTTCGCCTTTCAGCGCGTGTGCCTGATGGCGTGGCCACAAAGTTTACGTTCATCAGCATTCTAGCGGTGAGATATTCATTTAGACCATTTACCGCTGGTGTTACTCAGAGCTCGGCGGCACTTCAACACGTTCTCGATATCACTAGTAAGATGGTGAGAAGGGCGTTAAGGGCGCCGCCACGCACGTTGCGATGCGAGCGCGCCTGTAGAGGGCGTGATAACTTATGTACGCTATCTTATCTCGCGTTGGCGGTGGTTTGTAGGTCTGTTGCTTTCGCCGCAAGTTTGTGTTGAAGTTCCAGAGAGCACGATTCTCACAGTTTGCTCAGTGCAACGGCCTCGTTTGCGAAAAGAGCGCGTCGCTCATGCATGAGGAAATAACAGCTGTGACAGTTGATGAATATATTCAAGCCTGGCGCGATTTAAAAATAAGGTAATCTTGAGCCACACATCGCAGCAAGCGCTTCTTGTGGGCTGTATGGTTTTCCCAGTATAAACTCGTAAGTATTCGGATTGAAGATTTTGTAACATATTTACACGTCTTGTGGGGTAAACCGAATGAAAAGCTACGATCTATATCATGTGGCCCATGTTGCCGATTACGAGACTGTATTTGTCATGCCACTTCAGGCCATCGCATCCAAAACCTTTCCCTCGGTGAGCATGCTTCTTCCTCCGCCTTCCCCGCCGCGGTGGTCTAGTGGCTAAGGTACTCGGCTGCTGACCCGCAGGTCGCGGGATCGAATCCCGGCTGTGGCGGCTGCATTTCTGATGGAGGCGGAAATGTTGTAGGCCCGTGTGTTCAGCTTTGGGTGCACGTTAAAGAACCCCAGGTGGTCAAAATTTCCGGAGCCATCCACTACGGCGTCTCTCATAATCATATGGTGGTTTTGGGACGTTAAACCCCACATATCAATCAACCCTCCGCCTTTACTACCACCATTAGCAGCGACTTGACAACTTCACCGACGCAGCAGCTGTTGGCATTGTTACAAAAACACGCAAATCCATTCGATATTTGCTCGTCTACGCTGGGCCGCATTGCCTACTACAACACATCGAATTCAAACAGTTGGGACATCTATTGTAGACCGCCGACCCTACAGCGTGTCTCTAGCTGAAAGAAACATTATAGAAGAAAACGCTGCCGACATGCTTAAACGGGCAGTCTTCTGTCCGTCATCTAGCCCTCGGTCGTCTCCTGTTCTGGTCTTTAAAAAGGATGGCCCTGTGCATTTTTGCGTGTACTACCGGGCGCTCAAAAAGATTACATGCAAGGACATGTACCCCATGCCGCGCATTGACGACGCTCTTGATTCCCTACAGGGCGCGGAATTCTTTTCGAGCCTCGACTTGCAATCTGGGTAATGGTAGATTCCCATACATGAAGACGATAAGGAGAAAGCAGCGTTCGCGACCCCCGATGGGCTATACGAATTCAACGTGATGCCTTTTGGGCTTTGCGACACGCCCGCAACTTTTGAATGCATGATAGACACATGCTGCATGGCCTGAAGTGGAAAACTTGCCTTTGACAAAAAGATAACAATGCCGTCCAAGTAGCAATGTTTTCTCAGCACCTAGAACAATTGGATCAAGTTCTGACGTGCCTTGCTGGCACTGGTCTCCAAATAAACACTAAGAAATGCTATTTCGCTAGCAAATTTATCAAGATCATGTAGGACACGTCATTAGCAAAGACAGAACTCGGCCGGACCCTGACAAAATTCCTGCGGTCCTTCACTTTCCGCGTCCCGAAAGACTGAAAGAGCTGCGCAGTTTCCTTGGTTTCGCCTCCTATTTTTGCCGGTTGTATTGCTTCAAACGTCCTCTTTCAGTGATCTCAAGTATGTCCAATGGAATTCGACCTGTTAAATGGTACCCTCACGTCTGAATCTGTGCTTTGCCATTTCGACGAAGCCGCACTGACTATGCTCCATACCGACACTAGCAGCCATCGTATAAGAGCCGTTCTCCTACAACGCTACAAGTCTTCCCTAGAGAAAGTTGTTGCACATGCGAGCCGTGTACTTACCACTGCCGAGAAGAACTACACGATAACTGAGCAAGAGTGTTGGGTGGTGGTTTGGTCGGTGCAGAAATTCAGTCCCTATCTCCACGGCCGTCAATTCACAATTGTTACGGACCACCACGCCTTATGCTGGCTGTATACGCTGAAGAACTTGTCCGCATGCTTGGGTCGGTGGATACTAAGCTTGCATGGGTACAATTTTGACATAATTTACAAGTCTGTCAGCAAACATCAAGACGCTGACGCTTTATATCATTGAACGTTTCTACTCCCCATATCAGTGTTGGCGAGAGCTCAACCACCACGTCTACCGCAGTCCATACGCTCGCCTCAATAGGGCAACCCTTTTCGGACGACGAGCCAACATTTACCTCCCTCCAGTGGTCTGATTCATACTGCAGACGCATTACGGACCACCTTTCGGGAGCTTCTCATGCTCCTAACGCGCGACTTCGTCATCAACTCCTGCACTTTAGGCTGGACAATGTGGTTCTCTACCGCCACATTTACCATCCTGACGGTCAGCGCTGGGTTCCTGTGCTGCGACGCTCTCTTCACATTCAGGTGCTGGAAGCCTTTCACGATGAGTTGACTGCTGGGCATCTTGGTTTTCAAAAAAAAAATGCCCGCAGCTTCCCTCGGGAGAACACTGAGAAGGATGCGGAGCTTATAATTGGTTAACGGGGTGTGAAAGTGCGACTTACTTGGGTCGATGGCTAAATTGGTTAACGTGGTTGTGAAATGGGGTGTTAAATTGCGACTTACTTGGGTCGTTGGCTAAATTGGTTAACGTGGTTGTAGGAGGGGGTGTTAAATGAGTGAACACGTACACACGTATGCGAAAGGGCGGCGCTGGTCGAAGGGACGTCGATCATTGTGTTTGTGGATTCGTTGGAATTCATTTCACCGCGACCTTGGACGTCGACGCGCCGTACAAACCAACCGACGAGCGGCAACTGAGCGAGCGAGCGCCGACCTTGAGTATATATACAGCGCGACGGCGCATGCACTGTCAGCTGTCGAATGTTCGAGAAGGGCGAGAAGCGCAACGGCGCATGCGCGCGCGTCAGCTGCCGATGTTCTCGAAGCGCGACGGCGCATGCGCGCGCGTCAGCTGCCGATGTTCTCGAAGCGTGACGGCGCATGCGCGCTACATTATACAGCTAGCGAATGTTCGTGAAGAGGAGAAGCGCACGCGGTGTGTAGAGGAGGAAGGGTGCACAGATGGTGGAGGAGTGAAGCGCGCGCGGTGTGTAGAGGAGGAAGGGATGCACAGATGGTGGAAGAAGAAGGAGGAAGCTTGCGGACGGCGCCGCACAACAAGCCTCGAGTATTAGATGCTCCGCATCTAAAAAAAAAAAAACTCTTGACCGCATTCAATGTTGTTATTACTGGCCTGGCCTTTCTTCTAGCGTTGCGCGGTACGTCGATTTCTGCTCCCCATGCCAGCGTCGCAAACTCTCGACATCTGCACCTGCTGGACTTCTACAGCCAATTCCGTGCCCTTCAATGCCATTAGATGTTGTAGGTATTGACCTTTACGGGCCTCTCCCCATCACATCTGCTGGCAAACGATGAATAGTGACCGCCGTGGACCACCTGACACGCTACGCTGAGACGTCCTCTGTCATTACAAGCTCAGCTGCGGAAGTTGCTGACTTTATTCTTCACGCCACAATCCTGCGCAATGGGGCTCCTTGTGTACTGCTTAGTGACCGGGGCAAAGTGTTCTTGTCACAAATGGTAAGTGAAGTACTGCGCGCTTCTGGAACTACTCACAAGACAGCTTCAAGCTACCACCCCCCGACCAACGGTATCACCGAAAGGTTTCATCAAACTCTTGCTGACATCGTAGCCGTTTACGTTCTGCCCGACCACAAAAACTGGGATACTCTTCTACCATTCCTGACATTCGCCTACAACAACCCGTTCAGCGAACAACTGGCCACTCACCGTTTTACCTCGTGTACGGACGTCCCACTACTACCATTCTCGACGTCTCCTACTTTAACAGGCATGTTAATTCAAGTCAGTCTTCTAGCGAAGAATACATTTCCCGCCTGACCCAGTCTCGCCATCAGGCTCACGTGAATACTGAAGTGAAACAGCACGAGCCGAAGATCATCTGTGACGCATCCCGTCGCAATGTGTCTTTCCGACCTGGTGACGAGGTGCTGCTTTGG
The DNA here is from genome assembly GCA_013436015.1 of Rhipicephalus annulatus. Lineage (NCBI taxonomy): Eukaryota > Metazoa > Arthropoda > Arachnida > Ixodida > Ixodidae > Rhipicephalus > Rhipicephalus annulatus. The sequence continues at coordinate 15,053 of WOVY01005046.1, forward strand.
ACACCTATGCGCACTCCTGGTCTCTGTGACAAATTCCAACCACGCGCCATCGCGCCATACAGTTTTGAAACAGACTTCACCGGTCAATTATCGTGTGACACCACTTGTCTTCCCAACAGACCGCCGTTACCGCAGCACCGAGATTGTCCTCGTTTCTCGCATGAAACCTTCCACGCGATGTTCCTTGTCACTTAGACTTACGGCAGCCAGGCTGTCCGCTTCCAAGTGGGCGTTCGTTATTTACGTCGTCCTCATCCCTGCATGATCATAATCGCCATCATCCATTTGTCTCGTTGCCCTCATTTCCTCTGTGGGCTGGCTCTGCCCGCCGTTCATTTTGCAGTTTGCGAGGTCTCGCCTCATATAAACGCAGTTGCAATTAAGTCTTCACTATCTATCTATCTATCTATTTATCTATCTATCTATCTATCTATCTATCTATCTATCTATCTATCTATCTATCTATCTATCTATCTATCTATCTATCTATCTATCTATCTAGCTATCTATCTATCTATCTTCTATATCCATCCATCCATCCATCCATATATATATATATATATATATATATATATATATATATATATATATATATATATATATATATATAGGAGAGAGCGCCCATGCTGATGACCGGCTGTTCTAATCTGACTTCATTCTTTTTGAAGTCAGATCTACGCAACTCAAATAAGAGCCCTGCTGTTGGGGCAGAAATGCCTCCTCACTTCGAGATATTTCACCGGACTCTCGTAAAATACTGGCTGCAGTGTTTGCTGTGACAGTTGCCCCCTTCCTCTGACTGAGAGCTCCTATCTTCTATCTTCGCTCTTTTTTCTCCCCTCTTCCCACCTCTCACAAGACGCGGCGCCGTGCTCCCTAATGGGCTGCAGAAATTAGGTGTATTTTCTTTCCTCTAATCACTACCACCACCACCACCATTATTTTTTTTTCTTTAGCCGAGTATGCCCACGCCCGAGCGGCTCTTTTGTCATTGTCATCATTACACTCGTGTTCGCTGCGCACATGCAGTTCTGCCAAAGTTGGCACCTTTCTTTGGTGGTAGTCGTCTCATCAAAGGTGAAATCATTCAGATGACTTGACCATGAACCACGTAGCAGTAATGCCTCTGGCGGATGGAATTGGCTGCCTCGCAGAGGTCGGTCACGTCTATAGCGCGTCCTGCTTTGATCGTCTTGCGCTGATAGCTCTGGCGGACGCTACTCACTCTGTGGAGACGGTCGTAGCACGCCTAGCAGGTGATTACGCTGTCGCTGTTTCGGACTTAGGTGTAAGCCGTGTTTGTCCATGTTAACGTGTTGGGCAGACACGTACTTGCCCGACGAAGCATTGTTGTGAGTTTGGACAGGCTGCGATGCTCGGCCCTGATGCTTTGACACAGGAACCTCTGCGCTGCCGTTAGCGCGCCTTCTAATCTGACCTCATTTTTTTCTCTTTAGCCGAGTATGCGCCCACGCCCATAGCGCCTCTTTTGTCATAGTCATCCTTACACTCGGACACGCTGCGCGCATGCTGTCCTGCTAAAGTTGGCGCCTTTTTCCTGCGCCGCAAGGAAGCAAGATGCTTTTTGGTGGTGCTGCCCCACTACTTCCATATACGGGTAAACGCCACCATGGCTGCACATCACGCTGCAGACACCAGGGGCGAACGAAGGCGTCACCTCACTGCTCCGTGTGAGCTGGTCGCCGTCTAACCGATCAACGTTTAATTCCTCGTTGACGCAGACTTCCTCCTGGTGATCTGCACGGCATTCAGATGGTCTCAAAGTCATATCGAAGTCATATTGCGCGTGATCTCCAGAAGAGCCGTACGCCGAGAGGCCGGAAGTGCTGATGCTGACTTCAACCTGCTTTCGGCGCATCGCCAGCTTCGTCTAAGGCGTGGTGGGCAAATCCCGATAAAACAGGCATATCGTCTATTAATGTGTCTTCAGCAGCCATGGATTCATTGAGTCAAGCACTCGCACACTCGGCCAATGACTGCCGTGTAATTGGTGAATCTCCCACCGGCTGGTCACTGAGTCTGCTCTCCTTGCTTGACATCTGTGACTGCGGTCTTCCAACTGGGAAAATCGGAGCCGAGAAAATGCTCGGTGTCAAGCAGCGAAGCTTTACTCGGCCGCCACCTATGGTGAGCTGAACTTCACCAGGCAAGAAGTAAACAGCTCTCAAAACCATGTCAGCATGCAAGTACACGAGAACGGGAATGGCGGCCAGGAAGTCCCAGCTTCAATTTGTATGTGCAAGTCCAGCGCGCTGAGAGGCATATAGCGCTCCCTCCGAGACCATGAAAGAGTCCCTAGGACCAAGGCTCGATTGTGACCGGAACATGGCGTCGATGTAGAGCAGTACGTGAAGCTCCTGTTTGTACAACTGCCATAAGCTCGCCGATTCCTTCGACGCGAACTTGTACCGTGGAAGAGGCCACGCTGGGTATTGGACATCTTGATGTCGTGCATGTTTTCTGGCACGTTGTCGATCCTGTTACCAAGCATCGGCAAGAGATTGTTTTTTTTACTGGATGTAAAACCAGTCGAGCCCGGTGTTCGTGCGCGGGATGGGTTCTGTGCGTTCTGTCTGTGAGCTGCGCTGTTTAGCTGCAGCCTCGAGGATGAGTCCTTTCTTATAGCTTCATCCTCGGTAGTCGTCTGCTTGGGCGCACATGGGCCATGGTGGTCCGCCGAAAACGGCGATGAGCCTTTCAATATATAAATAGAGCGAAGTTAATGACGACATATGATAATAAAGCCATGCAACAATCATGTGCGTGTGATCATCGTTGTGCCTGTACAAAGAAGCAGAGAGATTGGCTCAAGAACCTGACAACTGCGGGAGCAAACCATCGGTTGCCCTCCTAGATAAGAAGGTTCTATTTCTTTCAAATGGCGCATGCGTATAATTCATCTGATATTATGCCTCGTGCTTCGCGTATATGAAGTCCGACCTTTTTTTTTTAAATGCTACGTTCCTTTCTTTCTTCTCTTTTGTTCCTGCTTTATATATATATATATATATATATATATATATATATATATATATATATATATATATATATATATATGGAAGGCGGGATGAATAAACCTTAAGTTGATAGTCTGTGCTTGTCCTTTTCTTTTTCCCGTCCGTGTTTTCTACCGTATAGTACATTCAGATCATGTATCACCAACAGGTTCAATCGTCCACTTCTGATGAGATTACGCGCACAATGCGAACATTCGAGTGTCTTCTGGAACTACGTAGCCGCTAGCCATAACGCATGGATATTCGATGCAACACGTATAAATGATAAATGCTGACGCGCTTCACGGATTCGCAGTTTATCGACGACAGCGCATACGTGCAGCGTGCATTGCACACTTGCAGTCTAACATTGTTTTCGGTCCACAAGTTAGTACAAAGAAAGTGTTACGTCTTTCCGAGTTCAGCTGGAATCGTTTGCACCGCCATGACCACGTGCTATTATCGACTTTGTATATGTTTTACGCTATATTAGCCGTTGATATGGCACATGATGCGTATGTGTCCGCACAAATGTTTACCGCGACTTGACTCTGCTGGAAATGCTTGTTTCAGTAATCCTTCATGAGGAAACGTCAAGTGCGGTTGGAGGAGGGAAACGCGTACAAGCGCCGCAGAAACGCATGGCGAAATCATCTACCACGACGAAATTTTCAAGTCCAGCAGAAGTCTCGAGTTATTTCCTTATACGCACGAAGTCTCAGTCGGTCGGGTAGACCGGTTTTCTCACTAAAAGTTGCACCAATTGCACTGCTGAAGTTAGTGGCCACCGAAAGTGTAGTATTACCTGATCCGATATCCCGGTGTGACTTAGCTTTGCACGATTGAGTATAGTGTAGTGACGTGAAACAATAGACAGCAGCAAGCAATTATGTGCATTGCACCGCAACGCTGCTGTTCGAATGGACTACATGTGCGTCGCCTTCCCGTACACCTGCCAAAACGCAGCTGAAATAGTTTGCATGTTGTTCTTTCACGCGTGAATGTCTAGTAACGTCACTCGCCGCTTCTTAATCCTGCAGGTCCCGCTTCCCGGTAGGTGCAGCTTGGGTAACCACAATATTTACCGATAAAAGGAAGTGGCAAATTCTTTGCGATTCGCATTCTACGAACGCGCATTGTCATATATCGCGTTGTTTTCACACGTCTGTGTTTACGGATAACCTTACCGGCATTAGGGGAATGCACTCAATGGCAGTTGAAGTACTCACAGATAGAGCAGAACAGTAATGGTGAATGCTAACAGCAGCCATTCGTAGAAAACGAAGACGCTCAAGATGGACATTCTGACACTCTTGCACAAGGATCAAAACACTCTGATAGTGGGCGCGCCACTTCGCGTCTGCTAATTCTTGGGGCTGTCACATGTGCTTTCGTCAGAGTCGGCTAAACCAATCCGACAGTTGTTTCGTGAAGAGAGCGACGTGCAACGTATTAGGTATTTATGTGTCGCGAACTGTAGGCATGCACTGTGCCGGCTACGCCGTAGATTTCCCGTTATCGTGGTCCGTCCCATCAAACGTGGACTTTTACATCTTTCCGGTCATTTCTTATCTATTCTCGTGTCCCTATCGATAAGGTCCAGTAGCTCAGCTTATGCAGCATAAAGCTGGGCTTTTCGAGTGTTATTGCCTTTCGGCCATGGCGGATTGATCAATGGACACGAACTAAAGATTTGGGCTATCTCATATATTACGAGTTGTTTGGCAGAGGAAGATGCTTCGAAATGGGTCGATTTGATTTGATATGTGGGGTTTAACGTCCCAAAACCACTATATGATTATGAGAGACGCCGTAGTGGAGGGCTCCGGAAATTTAGACCACCTGGGGTTCTTTAACGTGCACCCAAATCTGAGTACACGGGCCTACAACATTTCCGCCTCCATCGGAAATGCAGCCGCCGCAGCCCGGATTTGAACCCGCGACCTGCGGGTCAGCAGCCGAGTACCTTAGCCACTAGACCACCGCGGCGGGGCTCGAAATGGGTCGCAGTCCAAGGTAAGACAGTACTCGCCTACGCCAACAGAGCTTCTTTACCCGGAAGTAAGGTTCATCAGAGAAAATATATTGCTACATTCGACAGGGCGCCACCACAACACAGATTGCGAAATTGTGGAGATTTTTCTTAACACGAGCCAGAGGGCATGTACCGTTTCCGCACGTGAAGCAATCAAAGACCGGAAGAGGAAACATGTCCTCACATTGCGTGCTGCAAACGGGTGATGCGCGGGAGACACACAGCCAGGTCTCAATCGTGCCCCGAGATCAAAGTCAGAGCATCTATATGAGCGCTCCGAGCTCTAGTGTGGTGTTCTGAAACAACCAGCCGAAGGTATTCAGAGCGCTCAGCTTCAATGGGCCGAACGTGAATCCTGTCCCTGTAGCACTCTGGAGCACCCGAAAAGGAACAGTCGAATGTACCATATATTGTAACTGTCAGCTTGTGTAAGATGTGTCAATATATGATGAGATAAATAATTAAATGTATCAAGCTTCTAGAAAAAAAATGGGCGAATCCGACGTAAAGTAGGAATCGATGATATGCGAAGCACGAATGAGAAATATTAATATGTCTCTTTAAAATCAGAACAACGTTATGAGGTGGTGGCAAATGATGCCGTGCATGACTTCTGTGTCATGATTATCATGTTTGGATGTGTCGTTTACCTTCATCATCTATTCGTGTCACGTGTTACCAAATTTAGTATATGTAGAGCTAGCGAAACGGCCACGAGCACGCTATGAGCGTGGTATATTGTCATGTTCTTACACGACACGCGTGTCAGGATTATCATGTTTGCATCAGTCATATATGCCGTCATCCACTGACGTCACGTAACACCAAATTTGGTACATGTGGAGATATAGCAAAACACCCGCGAGCGCATCATGAAGGGCCCAATATAGTCAAATGTAACGTCGACGCGCGCGCACGCTAGGCACAGCAACGCTACGTTAGCAAAACGCGAGCACTCTATTAGTAATATGACGCCAGATGCGACCAGCGTCCGTTGGCACGGCCCGTCGGCAATCGGGCGCGAAATGCGACATGCTGCACTTCGATGCGTTACCCAGACAGCACTGCGCCTCCCTCTTTTTGTGACGGAGGGACGCCGGACGTGCTGAAACACGCATGCGTCAAAGCAACGCGGCGCGGCGCGTGCCTGCAGAGTATATGCAGCACCGGCGCTTGGCATGCCAACGCCGGCGTGACGCGACGAAATGAACGCCGGTGAGCACGCGCACCGCGTCACGTCGAAATGTATTGGCGCCCTGACTGTGGCATGTATTGATGTTCTCACAAGACACGCATCTCATTATTATCAAGTTTGCACCAGTCACATACCTTCGTCATTCATTGGCGTCACGTATTACCGAAATTCGGCATATATGTATATTACCGATGATTCGGCATGTATCATTTATCTATGTCGTCCGTTCGTGTCACGTAATACCGAGTTTGGTACATGTAAAGCTAGCGAAATGGCCGTGAGTGCATCATGAGTGTAGCTCGTAGTCAGGTTGTTACATAACACGCATCTCATGTTTAACACCTATACCGCACTGCCGTTTCTTGGATCGGTATATTCTTTGTAGTTGTTCTTAATTATTCTAGCTTAAAGTAGAGCTATTACACACCTGAAAACCAATTACGAAAGCACTTTACCGTAAGTGTCCACCCGCCTCTAAATTTCAAGGAAACGTATTAGACTAAGGCGCTGACCGCAATAATACTGCAAAAACGTGATATGAACACCGGCAAGAGAATACTATGCACAAAACCGATCCACTAAGTAATGCAACAGCATTCCTTCCATTTTTATCAATCATGCAAGTGAACAGATTTAATGCAAGTATGCGGCGCTAATCGCCCATTGCAAAATATTTACTGACCCTGAAGAAAAAAAACGCCTGTTCTCAAAATGTTCCGCAACGCGAATTTATTAATTTAATGCCAGGGCCTACGCCAACGAGTCAGAAGCACACATGATACATT
>WOVY01005047.1:0-16563 GCA_013436015.1 Rhipicephalus annulatus
GAAGAAACTGCAGTATCACTTGAAACAATTTAATGGCTCCTGTAGCATACCCGCCACCGTGGCAGTGGCAGACTATAGACTGCGATATGTCTTTCCTAGAAGTTACAAAACATGCACCTCTTGCCCACATCCGAACATACTTTTTGGAACTCAACGCAAATACACACGTCCAGAGTTCTTCACAGATGCCTCCAAGACTAACTCCTCTGTGTCCTAAGCTGTTGTCGGCCCATCCTTTTCGGATGCTGGCCCTCTACATCCACGCACAAGTATCTTCACAGCGGAAGCTTACGCGATACTTGTGGCAGCTAAACACATCAAACAATTACAAATACAAAAGGCAGTAATTTATACGGACTCCCTCAATGTTGTAACGGCTCTGCACACTCTTAAAAAACACAAAAACCTAGTCCTTGTCTCACTTTACTCCATTTTGTGCGCACTCTACACACTCAAACAACATGTTGTAGTGTGCTGGGTGCCAGGGCACCGTGAGATCCAAGGCAAACATGAGGGCGGATCAGCTCGCTGCATCCGTCCATGAGAGCACGCCATTACATCCATATCAATTCCGGCCCTTGATCTTAAGCCGTCTCTCAAACAAAACCTCCGGGACTACTGGCAGAGCAAGTGGGATACACACACACAAAACAAACTACACATTATTAAGCCACACCTTGGTCATTGGCTGCCCGTATCGAAATCGCGTCATACAGAGGTAACACTAACGAGACTCAGGATAGGACACACATACACGACACACACATATCTGTTGTCTGGTGGGGATCCACCATTATGTGACAGATGTGGTGAATCCTTAACCGTCCTTCACATGTTAATTCAGTGTAAACACTTAGAAACTCTAAGAAAACAACATTTTCCAATACTCTACCGACAACATATACCTTTACACCCTGCAATGTTTGTCGGTAGGGAACCACTTTTTAGCCATAATTCATTGTTAGCGTTTTTAAAAGAAATTCACAGCTTTCATGTCATATATCCGGGCATACCGTAGCATGACCTCTCCAGAGAGGTTTTTGCTGCGGTGGCTACACAAGAAAGCACATGCCTCACGGCCCTTGGACGCAAGGGTTTGAACGAGTGAGGCACTTGTGCTAATGCCATACATATCCACCATCGTCTTTATTATCACCAACTTTTGTCATCTGTTCACATCACACACAACCTTTCACGGCATGGTCATGATTTTATTACTTGTATGTTTTTACCCGCCTTACTGCGAGGAATTTTATGGCCCTTATACAGCCGCTTATCACAATCATTGTCCATATTTTTAGTAAGATGAACTGGCGCTCTTTGGCCGTGAATCGGCCCTTGCGCCATAAAACACCAAACATCATCATCATTCGACTTGACCCACAAAAAAGCAAGTGTGTCTTGTTCTCTCGAAAGAGAGACATGCACCCGGAACCTGACATTCGACTGAACGGGCAACGTCTTTCCGTCAAAGCCGAGCATAAATTCTTAGGCTTAATCTTGGACAACAAGTTGGCCTTCGTACCGCACATAAGGTATTTAAAAAACAAATTGTTTAAAAGCCATGAATGTTATAAAAGTGTTGTCACGTACTACTTGGAGTAGTGATAGGCAATGCCTCATGAATCTGTATCGAAGCCTCATTCGCACCCGCTTAGGTTATGGGGCCGTTGTTTTCAGTCTGCAACTCAAAGTGCTTTGAAGATGCTGGAGCCCGTGCACCAATTGGGCATCCGCCTTTTTATGGGTGCTCTTCGCACCAGCCCCGTAGAAAGCCTTTATGTTGAGTCAAATGAGTGGTCGCTTCTTCTGCAGAGAACTTACGTGTCCTTTGTTTATTTCCTTAAGGTGAAAGCAGACAAGAAGCACCCCTCATACTCTACTATTAATAATTTGTCGAGCTCAATTCTGTTTCAAAACAGGCCTTCAATGAGGCAGCCCTTCTCAGTTCGCCAGAAGAGCCTAGCTGAGGAAACTGGAGTCTCACTTGAACACAGTTTAATGGCTCCTGTAGCATACCCGCCACCGTGGCAATGGCAGACTATAGACTGCGATGTGTCTTTTCTAGAAGTTACAAAACATGCGCCTATTGCCCATATCCGAACATACTTCCTGGAACTTCAACACAAATACACACGTGACGACTGAAAATAGCGCTAAAAAACGAGGACACAAGAAGAGGACACACAGCACAGGCGCTAACTTCCAACATAATGTTTATTACCACCGCACGCTCGCCTATATCACCACAAAAAAATATCACATGACATGAAAGATGCGCACAAAAATTAATTTCACGTCCTGAGTTCTTCACAGATGCCTCCAAGACTAACTCCTCTGTGTCTTACGCTGTTGTCGGCCCATCCTTTTCGGATGCTGGCCCTCTACATCCACGCACAATTAATTTTGTGCGCATCTTTCATGTCATGTGATATTTTTTTTGTGGTGATATAGGCGAGCGTGCGGTGGTAATAAACATTATGTTGGAAGTTAGCGCCGGTGCTGTGTGTCCTCTTCTTGTGTCCTCGTTTTTTAGCGCTATTTTCAGTCGTCACAATGCAGCAACAAGCCCAAATTTCGACAGTGTTGAAATACACACGTCCTGAGTTCTTTACAGATGCCACCAAGTCTAACTCCTCTGTGTCCTACGCTGCTGTCGGCCCATCCTTTTCGGAAGCTGGCCCTCTACATCCAGGCACAAGTATCTTCACAGCGGAAGCTTATGCGATACTTGTGGCGGCTAAACACATCAAGCAATTACAAATACAAAAGGCAGTAATTTATACGGTCTCCCTCAATGTTGTAACGGCTCTGCACACTCTAAAAAACACAAAAACCTAGTCCTTGTCTCACTTTACTCCATTTTGTGCGCACTCTACACACTCAAACAACATGTTGTAGTGTGCTGGGTGCCAGGGCACCGTGAGATCCAAGGCAACATGAGGGCGGATCAGCTCGCTGCATCCGTCCATGAGAGCACCGCCATTACATCCATATCAATTCCGGCCCTTGATCTTAAGCCGTCTCTCAAACAAAACCTCCGGGACTACTGGCAGAGCAAGTGGGATACACACACACAAAACAAACTACACGTTATCAAGCCACACCTTGGCCATTGGCCACCAGTATCAAAATCACGTCTAACAGAGGTAACACTAACGAGACTCAGGATAGGACACACATACACGACACACACATATCTGTTGTCTGGTGGGGATCCACCATTATGTGACAGATGTGGTGAAGCATTAACAGTCGTTCACATTTTAATTCAGTGCAAACAATTAGCACATGTAAGAAAACGACACTTTCCATTACCCTACCGACAACATATGCCCTTACACCCTGCAATGTTCGTCGGTAGGGAACCGCTTTTCAGTCATAAATCATTGTTAGCGTTTTAAAAGAAATTCATAGTTTTAATATCATATACCCGGGCATTCCGTGGCACGACCTCTCCAGAGAGGTTTTTGCTGTGGTGGCTACACAAGAAAGCTCTTGCCTCACGGCCCTTGGACGCAAGGGTATGAACGAGTGAGGCACTTGTGCTAATGCCATACATATCCACCATCGTCTTTATTATCACCAAATTTTGTCATCTATTCACATCACACACACCTTTCACGGCATGGTCATGATTTTATTACTTGTATGTTTTTACCCGCCTTACTGCGAGGAATTTTATGGCCCTTATACAGCCACTTATCACAATCATTGTCCATATTTTTAGTAAGATGAACTGGCGCTCTTTGACCGTGAAATGGCCCTTGCGCCACAAAACATCAAACATTATCATCATCACCACAGATGTGGCCGTCCACTTACCGTACTCCACATACTCCTTGAATGCTCTGAGCTAGAGGCTTACAGGAAAAAATATTTTCCACTAGCGTACAAGGAACATATACCCCTTCACCCAGCTATGTTTATTAGTCGCGAACCTCTTTTTGAATATAATGCATTGAATGCATTCTTAAAGGAAGTAAATACTTTCCATTTTATCTACTCAAGTTATCGGTAGCATGGCCTCTGAAAGGAGGCTGCTGCTGCGGATGCTACATCCAAAGAGAGCACCTGTCTCCCGGCCCTTGGGACCAAGGGCGCTGGCGAGGTATCGGTGCTAATATAACACTCCCATTCTATGGTGTCATGATAACTTAAGACTCATTCTCACCAGGCATGTTTCTCTTCACTTTCATGATTTTAATAAATATATGTCTTACGCACCTTTAGAGCGCAGAATTGTAGGCCCTTTTATAGCCACTTAACATAAACATTGCTCTCATTCGATATCATTTCCTGGTGCTCTTTGGCCATCAATGGCCCTTGCGCCATTAAACAACATATATCATCCCCATCTACCACGATATGTTCGGCAAAGTACTGGGTGCTCGCCGTAAGCACCTAAACTAAAAACGTCTACTATGGTGAAGTTTCATTGCGCTGAGCGCAATGAAACTTTGCAACAGTTTACATTTTCAGTTTTGTTTTGTTCGAGCGTGGGATGCATTTATAGAGGTTCCAGGCAGTTTTGGGAGACAATAATAATGAACTGCCTCCCCACACAATTATCACTATGGCTTTGCCATCTATCATGCAGAATATGCTACATGATGTAATTTATTATAGCAGGTATATGTGACATTGTAAAAACATAATGTTTTGCTGAATGTTGAGAAACGAACTATTTTTACATTGTTTGTTTATGGGTACACAGAAGGAATCAGGTAATTGCATGATGGCGTATTCCTAGATATAAGCATCAGCAACAATGAACTCGATGCTTTCCACGCTGTAAGGAAATATTTCTTATTGCCACTACTCCTCGCCGTGTCATTGAAAAATTGGTGGCCAGCTTGGCAATAACTTTGACCCCCATCGACGTGGGCTTCTAGGAGGCTCGGCCATAAATAGGTGGTCTTCGCACGTGCTGTTTTATTGTACAAGAACTTAGAGATAGCTACCGTCAGTTTATTCTTTTAGCTACGTTGCGTATAAAAATCTGCTAGCTCCCGTTTTGGTGTGGATGGCTTCTCGGCGCACCGTAGTGATTTAACGCGTCATAGAGATGCGCTAGCTTTTGTGGGCTTGGCCAGCGATGAAGCCAGGAGATACGATCTTCTTGTATTCCATGCATCAGTAATTCAACTGTCTACTCTTTATTCATCACCGCAACGTTGAATAGGAGTACTAGTTCACCCTATACAGCCCACTGCGCAGATCTGGTGAGGCGCTGGCTCGAGAGAGGCAAGTCGCTCGTTAGAAAACGGTACTCTGAAGTTGATGACGGTAGTTTTTCGTTAGGCTTATCTCGTAGCCACCGTAGAGGAAACCCCAGCTGACACTGCAGGCTTTCTTCGTCATTGAAGCATTCGTGGTAAGTGCTTGTCCAGTACTTTTCTAGGTCGTTATAGGTACTTATAGGTAGTTATGGGTAGCCATTATGAGACAATTATACGAGTCTCATTTTCTTTGACGGCAGATTTTCGGTCGCCATATACAGTGCTGATAATCGGATCAGAAGCAATTTTGAAAAAAAAGTTGGACAATTAAGTTCTCGTGCACGTGGTCTATTCTAACGCAGCAAACTCGACAATTTTAGACAGGCGCAGCTATTCGTCGACAAACGCTCAATTTTCTGTGCATCGTATCTCGCTAATTATTTCACCAGTAAGACTTGTCAGTACATGCAGGCGATTTTATTTTCATGCAGTACAGGCTCCACGTAAAATAAACCTGTTAAAGCATATGACGCACGTCATTTACCGACTCGTAAAGGTTGCGTGAAACGCTTCCTCTCTACAAAGGCTGAAATTACGGTGAGAAACTTGGTGTGGAAAGCATAAAGCTACACCGACCATGCAGGGTCGTTAAGCGATAGCGAGCTGGTTCGCAAATCTCGAGTGATTAAAGCGTGTGATCCCCCAAACTTACTACGTTTAAATTATTGGGATATTCGCAATGTTTCCTGAGCGAACTGATGCCTGAACGCTATCAAACGAGCTGGCCTCAGCTGCAACTCACAGTGCACATGAAGAGGGGCGAGTTGAACATTAGGTATATCATCATGGTTGCACTCTAAATGAATCACAGTTGTGATGACGGCAAAAATTACAACGAGAAGCAGCAAATGGCGAGACCACCTGGTTTTGAACAGACGCACAATATTGGTTATTCTCCGACCTAATGTAGAAATTTTGAAAAATCGAGCACTTGTATTTGACATTCAGTTCGAAGTTAGCAAACGCCTTGAGCAGGATTATGAGCTGGAGTTAGCTTTTTTTTCAGGAAACTTACCTACAAAATGCTAACGGTATTCTAATTCTGTATCGTAGTTAGAAGATAATTAAGATGAAGGGGTAGTGGATTGGGTCTTAGCAGAGTCTCAGAAGAATTTTGAATTTATGCCGCAGTCACGGTCAGCCTGTAGGTAGAGAATACCATCAAAAGCTGGGCGCTAGGCAACAGATTTTGTCCGCACTGATAGAAACATAAAAGTAGATTAAAGAATGTGTATTATTGGATAATGTGAGAGTTCTAGAAAGCTCCACCATGATGATGCCGACTGGGCATTGGCTTTGCTGCCATTGTGTGGACAGAGGAAAATGCTGCCACTTCGATACACGTCCGTCTTACTCACGCCTATCACCCCCCGTCTTCGACTGGATACACAATGGCGCCTCTCGTAATAAAATACATTTACCACAACAAAATAGTTCCACATGGCATATTAAGTGAACAGAGGGGCAGTATCCTTACATCAGCGGAAAGCACTACCTTTAATAATCTTCGCAATGATCTACAGAGAGCTTCAGTGAAATCTCCGTGGCCGTCGAACTGGCAGACGCCGCACAGGCAGACGCCAGTGGAGCTGCCCAAGTTTCAGGACGCCGTACCTGTGAAGCACCTTATGGTAAAGTTTGATTTCAAGGCTTAACTTTCTACTAAGCTTCGTGAACTCTGCGACGGTGTTCTTTTTTAATTTTTGGGTACCTGCAATACATGTTTTCCAGGTAAGTCATCGTGAAGTACTTCTTTTACGAATATACAAAAACTTGAAATTCGCCTCGAACTCGGGCCTGTCTCGTTTCGTGATTTGCATTGCATGTGAACTCCGGAACCGTACTGAACATCAAGCAGTGGCCGGTTATTCTTCTGCGATCGCTTTCATTCTCGTGGACTACGACTTGAGAGAGACATGTGAAGCTCTTATTTCATGACGGGTGCACTGGTGGCTGAGTGTGCAACTGACTGCCGTGTCGTGTGACCTCAGAAGAAGTAAAGGCTGGCACCCAGGCTCCAGCGAAGGACGACTCTTGTGACGCCCGTTACGAAGTAGAAGACAAGCTTCCAGTACACACTGATCTCTGTCCGGGCACGCCCTTCTCAACAAGCGTTCTTTTGGGACGCTGACCACTATACCAAGGACGCCGATGAGCGACCCTTGAAGCACAAATCACCGCTACCGTGGAGTCCTGCATTTCTCCGTAAGCAATGTGTCCTTGCTGTCATCATTATTATGCTCCGTTACTGACTAGCCGAGCTCACCACTCTTGTCGCTGCGGATCGGATATTGCAGGAACACATCTTAATAAGCTCCGTGGCTATGGTATCAAGCTGCTGAGTCTAAGAACGCCATATCAAATGCCGGCTATGGCAGACGCGTTTAGATAAAGCCTGAATGTAAAAGCGTGCATCTATCACTCATCGAATGCTCATTTAATGAGTCTCAGGTGGTCAAACGAACCTAGAGTCCGCTAGGAATACTTGGTACTGCAATGCGCCGCGTAATGAGAAGATTATTTGGTCACGTCGTACTATTCACAAATAAAAAGGAAGACTGGATTGTTGCATTCTACGTCTATCGTTTCTTGCTAAAAAAGATTTTTCAGCAGCGTGTGGTTGACTTTTCTAACTTGGGTGGCTACTACAGTGGTGTAATTAGTGACGAATCATGCTTATGGCAATGGTCGATCCTTCATGGCGATCTAGTGGTCGCAGTGCTCGACCGTTGACCCGTCGGTCACGGTATCAAATTCTTGCAGTGGTGGTTGCATTTTCGATGAAGACAGAAATTCTTGAGGCCCCTGTACTTAAATCGCATACGATGACCGATGTCTTGATCTAAAAATTGAAATGGTTGCTGTTCATAGAATGCAATCTGCGTAATTTCGTGCCCAGATTGTGATCAAACATTCATCGCTAATTTAGTAAAAAACCCACAGCTTAAGACTTGTATCCCCGCAGGGGCGCCTGCGCAAGTAGGCGTTTGGTGTGTAGCGACACCACGGACCCGAGCTAACGGGGGAGTTTCTACTCCCTCCCACGCCTAGCCGTGCGTGGCTTTGCCGTGTCCGGGGAAAAGGGGATCCTGGGGGTTGAGCCGACGCTGGGTGATTGGACCTTTAAGGCCCCCCGGCAGAGGCAACACACCCCTTTGGCCCCGGCTTCACGTAGACGGCACCCCTGGGCTGACCCACCCAGGGGAAATCGGCAGTCGCCTTTTCCTATCTCTCTCTGCCTACATCTTCGTCTTTATCTCTCGCTATCTATCTGTCCTGTCTTCTACTCTCTTCTATTTACTTCCAATTTTCCTGGCGGCGAGGGTTAACCTTGTGTGGTGGTCCTACCTTGGGTACACCATATTTGGTTATAGCAACGATGTACAGTTGGCATGGCAGGGCTTGCTCCATCACAACCTCTGCCGTGTCCCCTTGTTGGGCTCGGTGGTGGGTGACTGGCATTGTTGCCGAACAATCTACTCATTTAATGGGATCGTCCAACATTTTCGCAAATGATCGTCCCCCGAAGCGGGGGCGCACCGATGCAACCGCTGAAATCCTCCAGAAAAAGAAAGACACCTTCCCCAAGTATCACGTCATCCACTGTGAGAACGCCGACAAAAAAGTCCGTAACATTTCACCTTTCCTAGTGTCAAGGTGTCTCACTGAGACCATCGGAAGCGGCTACAAAGCCACGAAGATGGCCAGTGGGGACCTGCTGGTTGAAGTTAAAGATAAGTCGCAGTATCAAAAATTGACGAACCTTGTAGCGTTTGGGGACCAACCGATAACTGTCACCGCCCACAGAACAATGAATACGGTGAAGGGTGTCGTGTCAGACGATGACCTCATGGACCTTACTGACGATGAACTCCTGGCCGGCTGGAAGGATGAGAATGTTGTACAGGTACAACGAATAAAAATCAGACGAGACAACAGGGAAATACTCACTAGGCACATAATCGTTACCTTCAACTCTAGCACACTCCCAGACGAAATAGAAACAGGCTACTTGAAGTTGCACGTCAGACCATACATTCCGAACCCAAGGCGCTGCTTCAAGTGCCAAAGGTTTGGCCATGCATCACAGAGCTGCCGAGGGCAGCTTACTTGTGCTAAGTGCAGTGCTACGGGACACTCTGCTGATGACAACTGCAATGCTGAAGCTCACTGTGCAAATTGTGATGGTGACCACCCGGCGTACTCGAGATCCTGCACAGCTTGGAGAAAAGAGAAGGAGGTCATCACTATCAAATATAAGGAAAACATAAGCTTCCGCGAAGCCAGACAGCGCCTCTCACCGTACCTTGCTAAAAAGTCATCATTCGCCGAAGTGGTGCAACGGGGGCCAGCACCACAACGGCATCAGGCGGCCGTCCAGGCCACGCGTAGTGCGCTGAGGCGACCGCCCCTCGCCCCCACGGTGGGAGCAGCCACGGCTGCCCTACCCTCCCCTAACGTGGCCACACTGGAGGCCTCTCCTAGACCTGGCACCAGCCGGGACAGCTCAGAGGCCAAAGAGGTCCTGCCGACCTCTTCTCTGGTGGGGTCAAAGGCCTCGTCTGCCAAGACGAGGCCTACACAACGCCATCATCGCTCGCTAGAGCAACTGTCCGACGTCTTGCACGAGGCGATGGACACTACTTCTAGCCCAGCGGTGCAGGCAGCGCCTAAGGAGCGGCGAGACACTCTCGACCGCTCCAAAAAAAGCAAAACCCCAATTACAGGGCCAGAAAAGGGTCCTGTAAAATAAGTGAACCTACACCATTTTGGAACTCGCATTTTTTAGTTCTTTTAGAAGCAAGTCACCTCCATTCTACTATATCCTACTCACTTGTCCTTCGATTTTTAAACTTTTACATTCAACATGGCTTTTATAATTCATTGGAACTGTAGAGGGCTTTTAAACAATTTTGGTGACGTAAAGGAAATACTACACGACTTTTCTCCTGTAGCCTTGTGCCTTCAGGAAACCAACCTAGGTGATCGATATCAAAACATCCTAAAAGGCTTCACTGTTGTGCGGCGCGATCGTACGCAGGCAAGCCGACTGTCGGGCGGTGTGGCTGTTGTTGTTAAAGGTGGTATAGCAGTGAGAGAAATTCATATTAATAGTCATATAGAAGCCGCCGCCGTTACCATTGTAGCGCACAAAACCATCACCGTCTGTTCCCTCTACATTCCACCGCACACGCAATTCACCGTAAGCGATTTAGAATTAATTCTAGACCAACTACCCGAACCTTTTGTGATAGCAGGTGATTTTAATGCACATAACACGCTTTGGGGTAGTAAAACAGTTGACTCTAGAGGACAAACACTTGAAGATTTTATTTTAGCCAACGATGTTTGTCTTTTAAATTCTGGCGCTGCCACTTACTGCTCCCCAAGTTCAGGAGCTATGAGCTGCCTGGACCTTGCGCTATGCTCTCCAGCGCTGTTCACAGATTTTAAATGGAAGGTAATAGATAATCCATACGGTAGTGACCACATGCCTGCACTCATCAGTCTAACCACAGCACTTCCTACCATACCCTCTAGACCACCCCGCTGGCGACTTCATTTGGCAGACTGGGCTCTCTTTACCGATCAAGCCAGTCTGGATAAAGAGAGTCTAAATAATCTGAGCGTAGATGAAATGAATCAAAGGATTACAACGTGTATAATCGCGGCAGCAAAGAGAGCTATTCCTCAGTCTTCTGGTTGCTTAAAAAAGAATTTGAAGCCCTGGTGGACGCACGAATGTACAGAAGCCAAAAAACTCCAAAATAAAGCCT
Source organism: Rhipicephalus annulatus (assembly GCA_013436015.1). NCBI lineage: Eukaryota > Metazoa > Arthropoda > Arachnida > Ixodida > Ixodidae > Rhipicephalus > Rhipicephalus annulatus. The sequence goes on from WOVY01005047.1 coordinate 11,060, forward strand.
GGGGTATCTTCCGGAGGTACCCGACGTACGATAACCTCATCTCCTTCAAAAAGGCGAAAGCGAAAGCTAGATATGTTCGTAGGCAAGCCGAGAAAATCTCCTGGCAAAACTACGTTTCATCCATAAACAGCTCGGTCACATCCAAAAGAATGTGGGATCAGGTTCGCAAGTTTAATGGCAACTACGCTGCCTATACCATCCCCTTTCTTTCAACAACAGGTACTCAGACATCCCTACAGGAACAGGCAGACCTATTAGGGCTTCACTTTTACAACATATCTAGCTCAGCAAACTATTCAGAAACGTTCCTAAGGCACAAGCAATCTATAGAAAAACAAAAGCTTCCCACAGCAGGTTTCTTAGACTTGCCATACAATGCGCCTTTAACCATCCATGAACTGAACACAGTACTCTCCACAGGTAAAAAAACAGCGCCTGGTCCTGACACAATACACTATGCAATGCTTGCCCACCTGTCGCCAAAAACAGTCGAGGCCCTTCTGTTTTTCTTCAACGTTATTTGGCAAACTGGTCGAATGCCCACGGATTGGAAGAAGGCCATTATAATCCCATTCCTAAAAACGGGAAAAGATTCTACATTAGCAAACAGCTATAGGCCAATCGCACTTACAAGTTGTCTTGCAAAAACCTACGAGAGTGTCATTAACATCAGGCTTACGTACGTCCTCGAAACAGAAAACTCACTAGATATCCATCAATGCGGGTACAAAAAAGGTTGTTCAACAATTGACCACCTAGTTCGGCTTGAAAACACAATACGAGAAGCTTTCTTACACAAACAACACTGCCTAGCAGTCTTTTTCGATCTTCAAAAAGCCTACGACACTACTTGGAGGTATGGTATTTTACGAGACTTGGCGGATCTGGGAATCCGCGGCAGAATGCTTAACTGTCTCTTCGACTTTTTGTCCAACCGAACCTTCCAGGTCCGCCTTGGCGTGACACTCTCTCGTGTATTTACTCAAGAAAACGGTGTACCTCAGGGGTGCGTTCTGAGCACTACACTTTTTGTTGTGAAAATGAACTCTGTAAACAAAGTTATACCATCCACACTGATGCATTCTCTGTACGTTGATGACCTCCAGATTGCGTGCCGCGCGTCTAACATGGTGACATGTCAACGACAGATTCAAATCACGTTGAACAAACTAACACAATGGGCGGAGAAAAACGGCTTCTGTTTCTCCGGGGAAAAGACAGTTGCCGTAGTGTATTCTCATAAAAGAGGCTTGCAGCCGGACCCAATTCTTGAACTAAATGAAACAGTCCTACCAGTTAAACAAGAGCACAAGTTTCTAGGAGTCATATTTGACAAGAAACTTAACTTTCTATCACACATTACCAGTCTAAAAATTAAAGCGACTAGGGCACTCAATGTCCTCAAAGTTCTGTCGCGGAAGCGGTGGGGCGCTGACCGTAAGTGCCTTCTGCACATATATCGTTCATTGGTGCGTAGCAAATTAGATTATGGAAGTGTAGTTTACGGTTCAGCGAGACAATCCTACCTCAAGAGACTCGACCCCGTACATAACAAAGGGATACGCTTGGCAACCGGTGCATACCGGACCTCGCCGCTTCCCAGCTTGTACTCCGAGAGTAACGAACCGGCACTGGACAGCAGACGAACGCAGCTAATGCTTACATATGTCCTAAGAGTTCGCTCATCGCCAAACCATATATGCTACAACATTATCACACACTGTGACAAACGACTCCATTACACAAACAAACCAAACGCAATAAGGCCACTTATACTCAGATTCGAAGAAAAATGTCGCGAGTGTAACGTCCCTACAGATGCCCTTTCTGTTACTAAAAGGCCAAGAAGGCTGCCTCCCTGGAAAAACTTTACGCAATTTCTTGACCTCTCATTGACACATCTCAAAAAACAAGGTACACCACGTGAACACATACTGCAAGAATTTCGCATCGTTCAAGAAAGGTACAGCACATACAAAGAATTTTACACTGATGGCTCCAAAGCGGCTAGCTATGTCGGTAGCAGTGTCGTCCAAGGTGCGTGGGAAGAAACAGTCAGATTACCACGGTTTGTTTCAGTTTTTACTGCTGAATGTTATGCCTTGTGGATGGCAGTAAAAAGAATTGAAAGTGCTAGATACAAGAAAGCAATACTTTTTACGGATTCCTTGAGTGCATTGAAGGCCCTCCATATACGCTCTCAATACGAACCCTTCATCGGCGACATTTTAAGCGTATTATCGCGTCTAAGTGAAGGACAAAATATCCGGTTCTGCTGGGTCCCAAGTCACGTCGGGATACCCGGAAATGAAAGGGCAGATCAGTGCGCAGCAGCAGCAAAGAACTTAAGTATCTCGCAAGTAAATGTTCCCGTTAGGGATAGTATCCGCGCAATCCGTACAGCGCTAACATCTAAATGGCAACGGGAATGGAATATGACAGGCAACAACAAACTTCAACTAATCAAGCCATTCCTAAGTGAATGGAAGTCATGCTACCACCAAGAACGTTTTATCGAAGTAATCCTGTGCCGTCTTCGAATTGGTCACACGCACATCACTCATAATTGTTAAAACAAGAAAAACAGCCAACATGTGATAAATGCGATGAACCTCTAACAGTGTTGCACATCTTGCTTACATGCGCACATTTGGAAGCACATCGAAGAAAACATTTTTACACCTTGTACAAGTTACGCATTCCACGTCACCCCATGTTCCTTCTAGGAGATGACGCGCTGATACCCCTAACTGACGTTGTCAAACTTCCTGGATGACACCAAATTTCTAAATAAGTTATAAGAAGCACGCCATCGTATTTGTACGGTACAGATCTGCAAGATTCACGAACCTGTGTGGCCACAGCACGGCCTCTTGCGAGAGGTCAGTGCTGTGACAGCTTCTTCTGAACACAGCACTTACCTCCTGGTCCTTGCGCACAAGGACACAGGTGAGGCGGGAGTGCTGGAGCGATCCCCTTACATTTTTTGACAAAATCACCTCACGCACATACCATACCCATTGACCACACCATGTACCATGTCCATAATTTTAAAAGTATACACATTACGCGATTGGTTTTAGGTCTCTATACAGCCGCACAACATTATTCATTTTATTCCATTAGTCATCGTTAACCGCGCATTCATAGTTATGACCATTGTAAAGGAAAAATCACTTGGACGACGAAGCACAATTTCCCCTGACTGACGGATTTACTCCCTCAGAGAAAATAGTTTTTCAATCAGACTTTCACAGCACATGTATGCCGAGCTAACTAGTGACGTTTTCTTTTGCTCTTTTTTCTCTCCTTTTTTTTTTTTTTTTTTTTTCACCATGTGGCTGGCGCAGCATAGCCTTAGTTGCTTTTGCGCCACTAAACCCAACATAACTAACTAACTAACTTAAGACTTGTATATCTTAATTATGTCTTGTGGCACCAATGTAACAGAACCCTTCATTTTTGTTAATTTTTCATGGAAAAGGATTTCAAAAGGCATTCTTTTTGTTAAATATGAACAACTCGTACTTGTGTATGGTATGTTCACTGTTCTCAGTTCGCAGTTAAATTAAAAAAAAAAAAAACTTGGTTACTGACCTTCACATGACTTTATATGGCTACCTAGGGGTCAGTAAATGAACGTGGCCATGCTACAATTTTATGTTGACGAATATTCTATTGCAGATAACAGGAGCTGCCTACATTTCGGAACGAAAATCTCGCATTGAAGAAAAGGAAATCCAGTGATTTCTGCTATCACTAAGTCAAAACAATCACAGAAATACTTATCTTAAGATATGTAAGGTCTTCCTGCAACGTTTTCTTCATTTATTGTTGTCTGTCACAAATATTAGGCGTGTTCGCTTTTGAATGTGTTTATCAATGTAACAGCAGCAACTCGAACCATGCTTGAGTCATTGCCGTATTCAATAAAGTTCCTGTGGTTCAAGTAATCGCAATCCAACCTGTTTTAAATATTCTCTATATTAATCAAATGAACACCTTTGTTCCGACGGAAGAAGTGATATAGAAGAGGTATGTCCGGCAATTCAAGATCTGTTTTTCTTAAACTAACCTTGGCAGATTTTGAAAGATCTTCTTTCGAGGAACGAAGGCTCCGAACACTGCGCCGAAACACGACCCCAAGACTTGGTCAACCTCCATGCCTTTGCCCTTTTTTTCTCTCACCTCTCCGTCTTAGTATTTATTATTCAATGAAATATTCCGTGCAGCTAATACTATTATATGGACGTTAAAACAACTAATAAGTCGACGTTCCTTGTTAAAATAGCGGCCCAGAAACCTCGTAGTGTTACTTTTGTGCCAAGGAAGGGCCCTATTTGAAATGAAATCACGTTTTATTGGTCTGCATTGGCTGAGCGCACTTCGAATCACCCGCCTCAAGAAGCAGACCAACTAGACCGACTCACATCACTGTTGCCGTGCACAACGTTGTCCAGCTTTACTGCGCTAGTAGTAACAGACTGAAAGCAGTGGGAGCCACAGCAGACAACGGCCATTGATAAATTTCTCGCCATTTGCTCTGAGATTGCAGACGTATTTCGGTTCAACTAGGCACCGCTAGATGGAATTACCTGTCCAGTGAAACTACACGAAAACTGAACTTTTGAACCAATCACGCCATTCCTCATAGTAACGTCCGGCGGTTCTTCTTTTCATGAATCAAACAGAAACGAACAAGAAACATTTTATCTGCGTCCCTTGAGGCACCGAAGGTTCTTTATTTAGTGCAGTTAGATCGATTACTAGTGATTAATTGTAGACGGTTCGTCTGATGTCATCGGGATCATTTTCAAAATGTCCCACCGCGGCGCATGTGTTCTTGTGAGTAGGGCACTCGGTAAGTAGGACACTGTTGTTGATAATATTGTCGTTTTAGATGTTGTTATGCATCGAGCTTTCATTCTGAAGTAAATGTTTATTTAATTTAGTGTCCCTTTAAGGTGCCACGTATATTGGGTTGTTAGAATGTCAGTGTGACTTATTGCGTGTTTATCAACCGCGTATAAACGTGAAACCTGGTTCAGGTTAAGAGCATAGTGACATGACTTGACAGCCATGGTGTAAAAATCCGCCATGTTTGAATTATCGCCAAAATAAAGGCTTTTCTTTATTTGGTACGCAGTATCAACGTAGCCCCCAAACTGCATCCAGGAAATACGTGTAAAGTATTTTACTTGACTCTAAACTTTTCATCGCCCAGCATATGAACGCCAACCCCACCTCAAAGGACGTTATCCTGATGCATCAGTACAGCCTCAACAGTGCGGCCAAAGAAAACGAGGTTATGGTTGGAGTCATAATTTGTACCAGCACCAGTACGCCCTACGGAACAAGCCAAATAAAAATCCCGGCCCAAGCACTCCGTACAGGTACTTAACCAGTGGAGATGAAACGTGCGATTACAGGCAGTTGCAGATGTCGCAGCCAAAGCCAAAGTGCCACTCGCGAAACTTTCGCTGAAAGCAGCTTTCGGCGCTGAA
>WOVY01005048.1:0-21752 GCA_013436015.1 Rhipicephalus annulatus
CACACCCGCACTAACTAATAAATACCTGGTGACTGGCCCCGGAAAAGCCGTACCGTCAAAATAAGTGCTACGAAGATTTCAACCGCTGCCTTATAATTATAAAGACAGGCTCAAAACATGCAAAAACACTTATCTGCGCAATCGATCCGGAGCGCTCAAAAAACACGTCCATCCACCTTGACAAGCCCGAACGTTATACACTACAAGCACGACCTCTATGGCCGGTTGAAGAACAACGAGGGCCGGTTCCCCACAACGGGAACGCACAAGCCACGCCATATAATCATCGCCCATAAAAGTCTATCCCCTGTGGCCATACCGCTCTCTCGGGTATGTGCCACCAGCAGTTACGCACAACGACAATGAGGGACACACGAGCCACGTCATAAGAAGCTTCGGCCCAAAAAGCTACATCATGTATAATGTGTACTGCTGGCCCTGTGTGGTATGAAGATTTTACAATTTGCGGCGAGATCGAGCTATAGGTGGCAGCACCGTCCTGCGCAAGTGTGGTTAGGTGTCGGCGGCGGCGGTATACGAAAAATTGGCAGATTCCACGTACAGTGGGGAATCGATGACATGCGAAGTACGAATGAGGAAGGCTGATATGTCACTTCAAATCAGCGCAACGTTACGAGGTGGTAAATTATACCGTACATGACTTCCATGTCATGATTGTGATGTTTGGATGTGTCATTTATCTTCGTCGTCTATTCACGTCACCAGATACTAAGTTGAGTGGAGCTCGAGAAACGGCTGCGAGCGTGCTGTGTGCGTGGCTTGTAGTCAAGTTTTACATAACACGCATGCCATAATATCTTGTTTGAACGTGTCATATACCTTCGTTGTCTATTCACGTGACGTAACACCAAGATTGTGTATGTTAAGCCTGCAAAATGGCCGCGAGCACGCTATGAGCGTAGCATGTAGTCGTGTTTTACATGACACGAATATCATGATTATTATGTTTGGAACGGTCTTTTACATTATCGTCCATTCACAGCACGTAATGCCAAATTCAATGTATGTTAAAACTAGTGTAACGTCCACGAGCATGCTATCAACGTGGCAAGTACTCCTGCTTTAATTCACATGCATGTTATGATTATCATGTTACACGACTCATATACCTTCATCATTCATTGACGTCAAGTAACACCAAATTTGGTATATGTGGAGCTAGCAGAACGGCTACGAGCGCATCATGAAGGGCCCCAATATATACCGACCTAACGTTGACGTGCGCGCACGTTGGGGGCAGCCGACGCTACGCTAGCAAAACGCGAGCACTCTATAGTCTGACGCAAGGCGTGACCGGCGCAACCAGTGGCAACTGCCACGAAACATGACATTGCTGCATTTCACGCCGATGACGTTACCCCAGACAGCACTGCGTAGAGGCATTGGTCTGCCTCGCTTCGTGATGGAGGCACGCCGAGTGCGCTCAAAAGCACATGCGTCAAAGCGTGGCATCGCAAGCGTGATGCGACGAAACGAAACGGTCAGCGTCACGTCGAAGTGTATTGGCGCCTTGAGTGTTTCATGTAGTCATCTTCATACATGACACGCGTCTTCATGATAATCAGTGTTTGCATACAACCACATACCTTCGTCGTCCGTTCACGCTGACCGTAATACCAAACTTGGTATATGTGAAGCTAGCGAAACAGCCGCGAGCGCCTCAGACCATTCCCTGTAGTAATGTTGTTAATGAGACGCACCTTATGATTATCATGTTTGCACCAGTCACATACCTTCCTCATCCACTCACGTCCCATAATACTAAGTTGGAATATGTGAAGCTAGCGAAACGGCATGAGCGCATCACAAAGCGTGGCAAGTATTCACTGTTGTTACATGACACGCATCTCATGATTATCACGTTTGCACCAGTCACATACCTTCGTTATCTATTCACGTCCCATAATAACAAATTTGGTATATGCGAACGCTCGCGAAAGAGAAAACCACGGCGCCGATGGCGCATGAGTGTGGCATGTAGTCATGTTGGTTACATGACACGCATGTGAGGATTTCGATGTTAGGGTCCGCCACTTGTGCTTCACTATGCGGTCATATCATACCATATGGTTTCGCATCATGTTATGTAAACGAAACCACCGCAAGAGCAACAAAGAACATGAATAGTAAATTCGTGACCTTCAAGACATACATATGATTTTCGGGTTATGACAAGTCATTCATGCTAGTCATACAGTCATGTTATGCCATACCCATTTTTGGTATTCAATGCCATTAAGATAGATAGATAGATAGATAGATAGATAGATAGATAGATAGATAGCTAGATAGATAGATAGATAGATAGATAGATTAGTATAGATAGATAGATAGATAGATAGATAGATAGATAGATAGATAGATAGATAGATAGATAGGATACGCTCGAAGTCGCTGAAGCCTCGCTAAGAAATGCTTCACATTTATTACACGCAGTGGTGCTTCATTGCGTACGGTCTGAGCCGAATGTCAGTGGACAAATGCGTTGACTACAGTTTAGTGTTTATTAGAGGTTCTTAGCGAGCTACAGAAACGCGTTACGGAAAGGCTGGCAACATGAAACCGGCTCACGAGTGTGCATGCGCGACCATTGTCGCAATATACGGAAAGAAACCGTGTCGTACTTTCCGTAAACGGTGCTTCCATAGCCGCTAAAAACCTCTAATATCTACGCTCTTCTCTTCTAAACCGGTGCACGGACACCTATGCAATGTTAACACTACCCGCGAGTAAAGCGGATTCTGCCTTTTATGCGAATGCTTGTTCTTGGTACTTTCTTCCATGCTTTCGCACCAAATCAAGCCATTGCTGCTTTGTTTGTACGAGGGTTAGCTTGTGTTCCTCCTACTATGCACTGTTATCGCGCCACTGAACTACTTATTTACATCTTGTCATGCGCATACTACAAAAAGAGGGAAAGAAAGGTTTAGAAATAGAAGCCCGTATATATGTGCGATTAGTTTAGTATACCACCGTTCACACCTTATACGCATATTGTTATTTTTTTCTCTCATTCTGTTCACCAATGAATGAGGGGCAGTCAATTAGTCTAGTCAGAACATTTTACTGGCTGACGGAACTTAAGGTACGCTGCGTTTACCACATGTACGCACGTGTTTTTGCACCGGTAAAAATATAAAAATCTTATACAAGGGTTCAGCAGAAAGCTTTCATCGATGGAATACGTGCATGACAGTGCTACACTTATAGGACATTGTTAATGGGACAAGAATGTTTCCTTTTTCAGGCAAAAAATGAACACTGCCTTGCGTCGATCACTAACAATGCCATACAAGCGCTGAAGACAATGTGAAAAGGATGATATTTTCAGTGAAATTGTTGGAAATGGTATATAATACATGCCGTCTGATGTAATTTTTAACGTCTGGGCTCTTTAAAGTGTCCCTAAATCTAAGCACACGGTGGCGCACAGTAACTCTGCTTTAAGTACAGCTTCATGCTTCGATGTGTCGCAGTTTTTTGTGATAGTAAAAGTATCTAAGTAGTGGTACCACGGCCAAGTAAACACAACTAAGTCTTCTCGCATGTTTATAATTTAAAGTGCTGTAGTTGTACACCTACCAACAGCACGAAAGTGCATGGCCTTAAGTCTTGTTAGCTTCTTGTTGTTGTTTTCACAACCGAGTCGCTTAAAAAGACTGCATTCACGCATAATGTAATAGTCCTCATGTTTACGAGGATGCCAAAGGATTTTGCGATGTGCTTGAAACAGAAAGCAGGACTCACTCTGAGTTTATTTTGGTGAATGAAGGGTACGACGAAAATAAACAGAACTCTAGAAAGTTGCACTCGCCGACCTTATTACAATGACCTATTACAATTTTCGCTAACTCAAGCCTTATGGCCTTCATTGAAGCGATCACATCACATTATACCATATGATAAAGTGTTCAACCTGTTGTATATATTGTAACCCACCCCTTATGTAATGTCTTTAAGGAATAAAAGTGAAAGTGAAAGTGGAGATGCATTAGCAGCCGAGCAAGACCAAATGCTTTTGTACGTCGTTTCAGGCATACGTAGAAATCCTTGCACTCGCACTGAAATTACCGGACGAAACACACTTTAAGAACGTACATGACGTCAGCGCACATAGAAACACGACGTGGCTAGCAGACGATGCACGCAACAATCTACACTTCACTTGTGCAGACAGTTACCGCCAAGTGGCGACTCTGCTCGATCTCGCTGCCAATAGGCCCAAGTCGTGAACAGCCCGGCAATTTTCACCCATTAGCTATTCCCTCCCAGAACACGCGATCCACCGAAACGATGACAATCTTTAGAGCTCAATAAGGAAACAAATCATTTGTGCTCGTTCAAAAGCACGAGCTTCTCAGACTAACATGAATTGAGGTAAATTCATTGGCTGCTGGCTTTTGATTGATTTGATTGATTTGGGGGGTTTAACGTCCCAAAACAGGCTGCTGGCTTTTGACTGTCAACATTTTCAATGATCTCGTAGTTTACTTCTACTAAATGTCCAATTATATTTGTGTGTGAGAATAATACAAGAATAAACTGTTAGCAACCATGTTTGGGTTTTCAATGTGGGCACGTTAGATGCTGTTTACTTCATCATATGTATTTAAAAAAAACTAACCTAGCAAGAATTCATTAAGCAGTTGTCTGACCTCGAAGCTCCCAGGCAGATCACAGTTAATGTAGACGAGTTAATTTAGACATGCATGCTTCCACCCACTTTGTATTCCGCTAGGTGATGACAGTCCCACCAGTGAAAGAGACTTGCACGTTTAGGGAGCACGAGTTCTTCCTATTTCTGTACAGGTGCTCCAACTTATGGGGGGGCTTGATTTTCCAGAGCTTGCAACCGATATGCATCCTGGGCCTTAACAGTGTCTGCGATCTGTGAAGAAGCCGAAAACGGTATACTTAAAAAGCATCATTAAAAGCACTCACTTTATAATTCGTTGGTTATAACACACAGCGATTACTTCGTCAAAGTGTCCAAATCAGCTTTGTTTTCCTTGAAACAAACTGAAGCCCCATGTAGGGGTACATACCGCAATACACATGTCCTATTGACTTACGGTGCTACCACAGCAGTAATCCTCTATAGAACTAGTTTTTCGAAATAACATGAATTCCTCAAGTGCAACCTGGCTCCTGGAAAAGAAAATCACATTAGCATTTCCAACTATCAAATGTAGTAAATAGACAGGTTAATCCTATTAATCAAACAAGAGCTCGCTTAAATCAAAAAACAAAAATCTGCTGAGGTATTTGCCTCCCCCTTTCCATATTATAAATAGTAGTAAATTTTTATACTTGAACTTAGCCTGGGAAAACTTGCACACTTTATAGCACTACTCAAATAGCAACAAATTTAGTTCCGCAAGTTCAACTCACCAATGGCTGGGCGAATAGTAGACGTCAGTGTCATTGGAGATCAAGTGTGGTCTAGGGGCTAACAGGAAAAGAACATCTGTAGACTGGAAGCTGCCGATGAGTAAAAAAAAAGGTTAGCCAGTCGTGAACGTCCACTGCCAACGTGACGTTCGGTCACTGTATTCGAGGCTCTAGTGCCGTGTGAAACAATAGGCAAACAGACTCGAAAATCTGTTGTTAGCCGGTACGGGTTTAGAACTTCATCCAAGGCAAGACACCGGGGAAATCTTTGCTCATTCTGAGTGACGGAGGGAAGCTTGGCGTTCACGGACTCTCTCTGGCAGATAGAACTCTTAAACTTTCACCGAAAACAGTCTAGGCGTGCTACCTACACACGATCAACAACAAAATGTGGCATCTTGCGACTTCGGGTCGACACAACAAACTATGGTTATCACAAAAAGGAGACGAGTTGATACACAAAAACGCCAAGCCTACCACCACAACTTCGTAGGGCAAAACAGTCATCAACGCTGCTTTCAATTATTTGTCTCACGAGCACAGCTTGTTTACAAGTCTTACAAACGGCTACACAGCACTGTTCACAACGACCATTGTTTCGCTCCCGAGCACTAGACTACTCACTAGAAAAAAGAAGCGCACGGGGTAACCAGTGGCGAAGCAAGAACCCAACACAATGCGTAGTTAATGCGTTACCGTAAGTACTTGGGGTCACTCAAGAAACGTTCCAATACGCTGTCAATCCGAAATGCCGCACAGTACCCAGTTGAGAAACTGGAAAACGAAGCGAACGAAATTTTACCGGCAAACAAACAGAGATTGCAGGCTTCCCGAGATCTAGCTGCCGTCGATATACAGGTGCTGATCCCCGTTTGATAATCAAACCGAAGCACAGGCTTCAGTACGCATCACTGCACAGCGTCCACCGATACAATGCCGCTAGTTCTCACATCGCTCACACACAACTAAAAAGCAGCCGTAATCCCGTCAAAAGCTGAAGGAACTCAAACAAGAAGCGCTTGTTGAAATTGCCACCGACAGGTAGGCTGTTTTATCCCAGGTGGTCGAAATTTCCGGAGCCCTCCACTACGGTGTCTCTCATAATCATGAAGTGGTTTTGGGACGTTAAACCCCACATATCAATCAATCAATCAATCAATCAGGTAGGCTGTTTACAACACCGTGATGTTTTCGCTGATGTGCACAACGTAAGAGAGTTCTTGCGTATTTTTGATGGTGACACAGAAAATGTTCTTATGTGCGAGGGGGAAGACGAACAAGTCAGGCGTGCCAAATCGAAGAAGTGTTTTGACAACATCGGGAAGTAACCTGATGTTGAGAATACTGCTTCACAACCAATCCCAAGCTGTGCCTGCCGGCCAAGCCATCGTCTGCTTTGTAGGGAGAATGCGAAGGGGTTTCGCATTCGCAACGCAATTATTCCCAGGTGAAGTGGTCACTGCATCGCACAAAATACACATCAGTAACTCGCTCTACCTTTGAATGATATTTTTACGCCAGGTTGAACGGCTGTTAATTGTCGTGTTTTGCATGAGACTTGTGAAGGTTTGCACATTTCCTGTGTCATTTAAAATTACTGGAGGCGTTTTATCCCGACTTCTTTCCATATTATCGCGGTTCACAACGGTTACCGAACAGTGAAAGCGAAAAAGCTTGATTTGTATGTAGTTCTATGCGTAACCACGCACACCCCTATTAGCCCTTTGGTTTGAAAAGTAAGCCCCCGGGCATTCCAAGTCATCCCAGAGCGCATAGACAGCTGTATTTCAGGGATCGTGTCCATTGGACAGTTAGAACCTGTCGAAGTATTCTAGACTGCAACTACACAATAGGCTTTATGAACGTCTAAAGTTTCACTTACTTCTTTTTTGCAATAGCGTGCAGGTCATGTGCTCCCATTAACCTCTTCAGTGGTACTTTCTGCAAATGAGGCAAGCCTAATGAGTTGTGCTTTTAGTTGTATGATGTGGGATGCAACCGAATAACGTAACAAATAAGCTTGACCATATACCATGCCGCGTTGAAATTCACCTACCATTCACGTAGCACATAGACTTTGACCCAACCGCAAGTTTCTGCATGCATACTTTTACGCTATTGCCGCCCAATAAAATTTCTATATTATTGAAACTCTAAGCTTATTGAACGACTGTGGATGCCAATACCCGTTCATTGCGTACTAGGAAAACAACACACCAAACTCAAAGTGCCGAAATAAACAAAAAATCACAGCATATCTGCGGAGTGAATGATGATGAGTGGGGCGAAGCGTCTATTGGACCGTCCGTGCGTCCGTTCATCTGCTTGTCTGTCTGTCCGTCCATGCGTCCATGTTTCCTTCTGTTCATGCGTTTGTCCGTGCGTCCGTGCGTCGGTGCAAGCATCCATCCGTCCATCCGTCTGCTTGTCTCTCTGGCCATCCGTGCGTCTGTCCGTCCATGTGTCCATCTATCTGGTGAACAGTCCCAAGTTCCGTGATCTCGCATCTTTTCTTCATATATTCATCATATGGAAGTACATACACCCAGCGGGCATTATAAGGACTGAACGAGAGGTGGCTACCTACTGTTACTGCGACTACTACTAACACATGCATCGTAGCCGCCCAACCCACGGCTTAAGAAGCTTCGTCCTTGAAAAATGCCACCCGCATCTTCCCATCGGGGAACTCGAGTAAATGTGTCACATAGTGGTGGGGGTATCGCTCAATGTTTCGTAATTAGGTATTGTTTGGGAATATGTAATAGTTATTTCGTCTTTATTATTCCTATTTATTGAATGATAGAGAAGCGTTTCCTCAGTGAGTGGTGGGAGGCTGATGTGCGATTCAGTGCATACATATACGGGGTGGCAAGAGGACGGTAGTGCAGCTCGAGCAGTTGGTTTTTACTAGCATACGCTGCCTGCGCCAGACTTTCAAGACTAGAGATGGTTTGGGAATTGGTGTTTGTTATCTGGTCTATATTATCTTATTCGTTGAATGAAAGGGTAGCGTTGCCTTGAACGAGTGCTGGAACGCTATGTGTGATTTAGTATCCAGTGACACGGCCTTCGTCCGCCTTGCGAGGTGAGAGAAGGGTAGCAAACAGTTGGCACGAGACGCAAGCATGCAGCACGATACGCGAGGCATGAGAATGCGCAGCGGGGATATGCACATCACCGCCGATGCATGACGCGTGACATCTTGCGACTAAGAAATGCTCCACGTTTAAAACACCGCAGCAGTCATCAGGCAGTCCTACATAGCTGTTAATCAACACAAATGCAGCCACGGCACCAGGTTATCCGACTAGTACTGCAGCTTTACGTAGCCACAATGTTCGTAAAAGTGGTCCGGACTTCACATAGGATTTTATCGCAGTCACGCTATTTTAACACAAAAATTTGCTTCGTGAATACACTTACGAAAACTCTCCGGTGACGTGAGCAAATATAGCAACTGCATCACTTTCGCTGGCATGTTCCTGGGCAGTAGCCGCGCGCTTAATCACAGCAGCCCATTTGACAACGATGGCCTCTTACGGCATTGATTTTTTTCGTTTCATGATTTGACTTAGCGACAAAATTTATCTTACTCTAAGATTTCCTCGCAAGTGAATTTGGTTAGTATGGCCCTGGAGCAGCTTTACAGCACTTCCCCACAATTTAGTAGAGCTACACATTCATAGGGCGATGCATATTTGTCCTTATATAGTATAATGCTTGGAGTCTACTTGTGCAACACACGTGCGCGGCAACACATTTGTGCTGTATTAATTGAAGGTATATTTCTCACCGGAAGTTTATGCGAGATTCATAAGCGAAATAAGGCCGGGACGTCCCCGATGAAACTAACAACATATGCTGTGGCAATGCCAGAGCTGCGAGTGGACGACGGTTCTCCTATCACAGAAAAGGACAGGGATACTCTTTCACAAGTCTCCACGAAGACGACCAACTTCGGGCCATCCAGAGGGCTAATGACATGGCTGTCGAGTTTAACCTCCTGGTCCCGTCATGGGCGAGGCCCGTAGACATTTAGGGGATCGTCGCCTCCTCGGGGCCAAATAAGGTTATTCCGTCAGTTGGTCTTTGTTGTCATTTATTAACGCAAAACTCACAATGTCCCTTACGCGTTTGCCCAAGATGACTCAAAGGTGAAAGCCACCTTTTTGGTGAAAGTCATTTCTTTGAGGGCCAAAGGCTAATCTACCTTTCCTATCTATCTATCTATCTATCTATCTATCTATCTATCTATCTATCTATCTATCTATCTATCTATCTGTCTGTCTATCTGTCTGTCTGTCTGTCCGCCTACGCCTAGACGCCCTCATGCCCGTCTCTTTTATTTGCGGCATACCTAAGTTGTCACAGGAGGAGGACATGTGTGCATACCGAAGACCATTAACAAATCCTGACATGAATAGTAGGTTACGCGTGTCACATATTTCACGAAGCCATTTCTCTTAGTCCGTAAGATGTATAGCTGCATACTGTTACCCTTGTTAGCCTGGTATGCGTTACACGTAAGTCACGATTTATTGATATGTGGGGTTTAACGTCCCAAAACCATCATACGATTACGAGGGACGCCGTAGTGGAGGGCTCCGGAAATTTCGACCACCTGAGGTTTTTTAACGTGTACACAAATTTGAGCACACGGGCCTACAACATTTCCGCCTCCTTCGTAAATTCAACCGGCGCAGCCGGGATTCGATCCCGCAATCTGCGGGTCAGCAGCTGAGTACCTTAGCCCCTTGGCCACCAAGGCAGGGCGTCACGCGTAATTCACAAAAATAGTAACTCAAAAACTGCAAGAGCAGACTTTGGAATTCTTAGCGCGGGAGCGTTATAACACTGTTACTATTCATAGCAATATACCGCTTAAATAGTGTCGAGAAGCCCGCCTCATAGAACACTTGGTGTTTGCGTCGAAAGTTTGGTGCAATAAAGGAAAATCAAATGGGCATAACAAATTAATAACAAAATTGCAGCTACGGTAACATGCAGGCATTATCTGTGAAAGTTGTGTATTTTAGCACAAAGCCAAACCAGTGTTTGCAACTGTATCGTAGAAAGTTCTGTCGACACCAAGAAATTTATGGCTACCAGGTGCGCCATCTGTTTTCGGAACAATGTTGTAAGCATTACATGTGCGCTTCTATGTCTTTTTGCGTAGCGTGTCGCTGTCACCACTGTTGGGTGTCGCGTGTTTCTCAGCTCATGGCTGCTTCTGAGCAGAGCGAATGGACGGAGCGGACAAGGTTACGGTTAGTTAGGTAACATTTATGTACAGCATAAACAGAGGTGTTACATATTCGGCACTGGGGCCGCCATTTCTCAGCCCCGCAGGTATACGCACACAACTGCTATTTATTACTCGTTCATCACGGCGCCAACGCGTGCACTACGTTTCAACGTCTATGACACATATGCTTTCAATTGAGTACCAAGGTTATGCCAGACTGCAAGCTACTTTTTGGACGCCAGTGTTGTCGATCTGGGGCCGAATTCACAAAGCTTTCTGTTTGGCTACGCATTTTCTTAGCCAAAAATTCTCTTATTTGGAGGGATTACTATAGCGCGGGTATGAATTTAACTTATTCGGCACTTAAGAGGGCAAGGAGGACACACGATAGCCGATGAAACGACAAGGAAAGAAAAAGTGTGTGCCGATAATATCAAGGTAGCACGCAAAGCGTCTAGCATCGAGAGTATACGATGATAGCCAATGATTTGCTGCATCTAAGTTTCAGTTCCGCGAGCGTCTGCTACAGCGCTTACGCGATGCCGCGTACCTTGTAATAGACGTTTTGGTGGGCTGTGCAAAGCCAAGCACTCGCCTTTAATCAACGACTGTAGCTAAAAAATAATTGCTCGATGGCCTTAAGCCACCGAGCAATCCATGCACTATCTCGCCAAGTACAAGCAAACAACACTCCAGGTGCACCACATAAACGAAACCACACATAAATCGATGCATGCAATGTTTGAAAATGTGCCTCCAATGTCTTCCCCTATTTAACGCGACCAGTTACCTTACATTTCATTGAAGCTGCGCTGCTACTTAACTAATTCGGTGCAATCTAGCACGGTATAGTGGTGAACGTAAGGGTGTTTTGTACCTATAGTCAAAGGTAGCCTTTGTTACAATATTCTTATTACAAGACACAAGAGCGACTTTGGTGCCTGCAGACGAATTGTGCGGAAATAGATAACAGCAGTAATCAAATGAAATTGTGAGTGCGATTTCGCTGGTTCCATGCACCGCAGCATTTTTATAAAGCCGGAGAGCGAGAACGTGCATACGCTTACGCTTAGGTATATGTCTACGTACAATGAAGAGAGACTCGTCGGGAGGTGTCTCAGTGCTAATGCTTTTCACAAAACACGGTGCAAATATTTCGTCCAGCGTTGTTTGAGTGCGCAAACAAAGCAAGTGACGTGTATATGACTCTTGAGGTCAAGAGACGTTATCACACATGCGAAAAGGATGAAAGGGAGAGAGAGAGACTCTCGTTTCGTCTTCGCGAAAGCTTGAAATTGATAGATAATAAAGACAATTTTCTGGCCCAGCAGACGTCAGGGAAAGTCTCCGCAAAGCAGCGTAAGATGCTCGGAGAGCATACAAAAGTGGAGTACGCGTTATATGGGAGTGACAGCCACTCAGAAAGCGAGATGTAGTGTGACTGTCCTTAGATGTGAGAATCAATGCTAATTAGGAGAGTTGAGTTAATGAGCCAAAACCTTCCTAAATAACGATAATGGAAGCAAACTGAGCATCCATCTAGTGAAAGTGACACTAGTGACAGTGAACTCATAATAGTTGATTAGCGTTGTCACAGGCCGATACATATTTTTTTCTTATTTATATTTGGCAAACCATGAGAAGGTAGCCTACGTTAGAGCCGGCTATCCCAACGTCATGACAGTAATGTACAAGAATAAATAGCACGCGGTTATACAGTCACACGTGGCGATTTCTATCTTCTAGTAACCTTGGGCAAACGCATTCCAACTGTTTTTTTCTATTTTTGACAAAGTTTCACCGGACGTTTTTACATTTGGCTTTATTCGAAGGAATGACGATATATCAGCAATAGGACGAATGCAAGCACTGCTGCAGTGGACGAGCGGTTACAGCGCTCAACTACAATCTAGGAGGTACTTGGTTCGATTCGCAGAATCACTGATACTAATTTTTGAGAAGTAGGCTTTCGCACTTGCTTATTTAACTCCCCTTTTGAACCAAAAGCGCTGTACTGTGCTCCTTCAAAAATTAAACAATTCAGGGTTCATAATTTTCTCCTCCATCCTCTCTTATCGCAAACGTGTCCAGTGCTGAAATACCAATATTATACCTGGTATATTACTTTTCACGTGTTTGGATATTCGACCAGCAATCGGTCTTCACGGTGTTTTGAAGAAAATCTACACATGCAGTGAGCTAACTGCTTGCAGCCAAGTTGACTGCCTTTGTAGGGACACGCTTTCGTGCTAATTTGGTGGGCATCATCACATGCAGCAAGACCAAAGAGCACGGACAGTTAGAGCTGACGCAAACAGAGTGATTAGTTTGTGTCTTTTCTCCCGCTATTTGTCATTCTGCACGCTTCAGTGTAAGGTCGCTATCAATGGTTAAAATGAACTATAGCAGTTAATCGAGTTCTGCTGAGAGGGTCCCCTATTGTCCAAAATGGAACAGAACAATGACAATTTGATTTGTGTGATAAAGAGATACCCTGCTTTTGGTTACTGGAATAAATTTCTAAACTGAAGTTTATTTTTATTAACAACAGTTCCAGTGCAGATGAAAGGTGCATGGACAAAATTCGTGTATTCAGCTTGACTAGGTTTGTGACCTTAACTGTAATTGCGAACCGGTATCACAGTACGCATAAATATCACACACATATACAACCACGGGTGATAGCTTGCTTATTCTGATTAAAATTGAAAGGTTGAAATCGACATACTCAACCAAGGCAATGTGTACGAAATATGCCATGTAGAGTAGCTATGCTCTAAACTAATCTTCGCAGGTTCGTTCCATTTTACCCAATTTCTTGCCCATGACTGTAGGTTGGTAAATGAAACAACTTCTTCGAACACACATATTCTGTGTAAGGTTACATTTATTTTTATGCAGTACAAAACAAATTGAAATGTGTAATGGCTCAAAAGAGAAATAACTAGAAACAAATTCAGCCAAATCATTACCAAACTTACTCACCAATGATAAACGGATTCTCTTTAAAAGATACATACATACATACATACATACATACATACATACATACATACATACATACATACATACATACATACATACATACATACATACATACATACATACATACATACATACATACATACATACATACATACATACATACATACATACATACATATATAAATACGTACGTACATACATACATACATACATATACGCACACACACATACATATGTTCACCCATACATACATACATACACTCAGGTGTAAATATTAAAATGAATGGCTATAAAACAAAAATTTTAATACACTCATTTTAAATATACTACAGAAAGTAACTTACAAGAGAAATCTACCGGCACTGTTATGTCTTAACACGGTGTTTCTCGAACCATCTCGCAAAAGCTTGATGCATAGTTTTCCGCTGCTGCCCAGTGACAAGCAGTTTTCATAAAAACACAGGAATAAAGCCCTTGACAATGTCATGCTAAAGAAAAGGGCTGTGCATCAATATTTTGTACATGTCTGCAATATCACTCTATTTATTTACATAGCTTGGCTCATTCACAACCCACTAACAAAGCATGTTAGGACACTTGGGCTGAAAGTTGGCACAGCGCGAGTAAATTCTAGACAATACATGAATAATACAATCATAAGCTACTAAGCTCCTTGGTGCAAACAGTGTTTATATTGACAGCTATAGGTGCCATTTCGTTTCCCCAAAACACTTCTCAAAAGTAGAATCAACTTTATTTAGCTAAACGTTTCTCATTCTGGCGCGTCGTGGTGGCTCAACGGTGGAAGTGACTCTTTCGGCCAAGAAAACAAAGACCAATTATTTTTCCAGTTCGTGAATTCACCACATGCTAACATTGAGGCAGCTGGTAGGAGTGAGTGCTTTTGGAGGGAGAAAACTACCACATTCCCATCAGTTGTGGCCTTGGGTAGCTACTTCACTTGGACAAAAATGATAAAAAACACTCCTCAAGAAGACTTCAAAGTTTGCACATCAACACAGTTCCCATACAGCTGTCTATTAGTCTGCTGGAAAAAATACTGAGTTTACTGGTGGGCGAAGACTGTACACTATATGAGGTGATGCTCCAGTGCACTGCATGTATGTCTTGCTGCTGGCCTCAACTGCGATGTTGCTCAGCACATATGTGTAAATAACAACTAATACTATGCCACCGCAAAGTAATTATGTGTCATTTGCATGATACAGGGAGCACAATAAAAAAACATAACATTTGCCTTCAAAAAGTTCAAAAAATGTAAATAAATTTCCAGAGAGTTCTCACAGTTCATCTGAGGATAGTAATATTGGTTGTAAACACATTCTTACTTCCACTAACAAACTATTTTAAGATGCTAGATTCAACATTAGAGTATACCAGCACTTTCGTAGGGCTAAACAATTGTACAGGCACTTAGAAAAACACAAGTGAATGCATGCTATAGCTACATATAAAAATAAATACTTTTATTTCTAGTCTGAGTAGAGCTGCATAGATGATAAGTCACTTGCATTACACTATGAACAAACCTATCCGAGCAAATTATACATTTAAAAAGTTACAATTACACAGTAGATAAGTAGACTGTTGAAGAACGGACAGGCTGTGGGATAATACCAAAGCACTAAAATCTACTGTTAATATATACTAGGAGTAGTGATGATCCTTTTCCTTCCAAATAAAATAATCCACATAGATAGACTTCCCAGAGCTTATACACTCATGGCATCATTGGTTCTATACAAATGAGTGAACACTGAAGGATTACATATACTAAGTACATAATTACTGCATCCATGGCTTCACTTCTTGTACTACAAAGAATACAAACACAGTTACCATTGGCCACCATGGATGCTGTGATTTCTGGCATGTAAATTTATAGGCACGCAGGCACTTAACACACATGTTAAAAACTTCAGCTCAAAAATATTTGCCCACTAACACTACAGCAGCCTTTAAATTAGTGTCATAGTTTGGTATCTTCCATGCAAAATTTAAATAATTTCGAATACAAGCAGATGAACTGCTGAATAATGCACTGCTAAGAAATTAAGCAGCAGCTGCTCCTGACATCACAATGTGCTCTTTCTGCTATTGTAAACTTGTAGCAGGAGAACAGTCACTGGCCGTTCCTTTATACTTGTTGGTCTTCTGTGCCCTGTTCTTAATACACTGTACATGACCGTGGAGCACCGAACCCCTTGTTACTGCTGGAACTTAGAAAAATACATATCATTGTTACAACCATGCTACATGCAAGAGTGTATAGTTGTCAATTATGTGCTCATATTTACAGATATTGTATTTTCAGAAGCCAATGACAAGCCTCAACACACACACACACAAACAGTGAAGACTGAAAATATATTTAGTATGATACAAGCGCAAAACTACAATGTTATAGATGAAGGCATGAAACTTCTGACAGGCATAAAAAGCCAATAGAGTTTTTTTTTTATTTCGACTTTACACTAGGTGCGAGAAGTAGACCACAAATAAGTTCACTAAGAAACACAAGTTAGACTGCATTACAACACAACAGTCAATGTTCATAACTTTAAGGCTGTCTAACATAACCCGCTCACCATACCGCATATAGGAGCAAATGGGCAGTCTAGAAGACACAAAGAACTTGTGGATTATGAGTGTGCTTGTTGCTGACATCTATTATTCTAAATGAAGAAAACCTTTCAAAAATGCACTTCATCAGGGGAAATAATCATACGCAACAAACACAACGGGCTCCTACAGGTGCCACCAACACTCACCATTATTGTCGATACCATAGTCTTGCCGGATGGATATGCTGCGTCCTGCACAGAACACCAAAAGAGCGCTCCATGACTTGGTTTGCATGTGTTCTAGCTGCATCGCTCTGCTGCTGAAATAGGCTAGCCACAGACAGAGAAATGAGAAGCCATGGCTTTTAAACACACTGAACGTCACCTTTAGAGATCAACAATGCATACTTAGGTCAGGTACACTTTGTAGAAAAATATATATCACTATGCAATCCTGGTGAACATGTTCGGCTGAAACACAAGCAACAGCGCTGAGAGAGAAAAAGCTACATTAGGTAAAAGATGCAGTTACTGGCCCTATGTCATCTGAGGCTTCTTCAATAGGTCTTTCTCCTTGCAAGTTCTCCTTGCAACAGCCAGGCAATTTTCACCCACTTGCTATTTCCTTCCAGAGCACTTGATCCACAGAGGGAGTCACAAGCTCGAGAGCTCAATGAGGAATCAAAGTATTTGTGCTCGTTCCAAACCAGGACCTTTTGAGCCTCAGATGATTGGAGCTTCATTCATATTGTTGCGAGTGACTGTGTTTATTTACAGATGAGGTGAAAAGGCGTTGTGAAATAGCAGCGTACTTCTGAGACAGGCCAAGAACGCTTCCACCCAACCACACAGTCCAGGCGCCGCTCCACTACTCACTCTTCTTCTTCTTCCGCGCCCCGTAGGCTCGCGCATCTTCGTTTCATTTCCCCCGGCGGTAGACGAAGCTCGCCGAGCGAGTTAAATAGGCCTATGATGGTACTGTTTGAGGCGGGCTACGTGAACAACTTGCGTAGTGCGCGAACGCCGGTTATTGGCTGTGACTCGGGCGACAACGTAATTCACGTCACTGAGACGAGTGACTATCATGAATGGGCCGGAATAGTTCGCTAGAAACTTCCGGTACAATCCTTTTCTACGAACAGGAGTCCACAGCCACACGTAGTCACCAGGAGAAAACTCTACGGGGATATGCTTGGCATCGTAGCGACTCTTGCTGTGTTCTTGCGAAGACAATGTTCGAAGGCGCGCTAGTTGACGTGCTTCTTCAGCGCGACACAACGTCTGAGCGATGGACAGATCTTCCTGATGCGAGAAAGGTAATAGAGTGTCCAGAAAACTCTGTGGATTTCGTGCGTAAAGCAGAAAGAAGGGTGAATGTCCAGTCACTTCATGCTTGGCAGTGTTGTACGCGTAAGTAACAAACGGTAAGACGGCGTCCCAGTTCCTGTGGTCAGCATCAACGTACATCGATAACATATTCGTGAGAGTTCGATTTGTTCTCTCAGTGAGACCGTTAGTTTGCGGATGGTAAGGGGTGGAGTGGCGATAAGAGGAGCCACAGAGGCGCAAAATTTCTTCAACCACATCGGCCATAAATTGTCGTCCACGGTCACTGATGACAACCCGTGGAGCACCGTGACGCAGTATGACCCGTTGTAACAGAAAAGAAGAAACAGCGGCTGCTGTGGCCGATGTCAGTGCGTCCGTTTCCGTATAACGCGTTAAATAATCCACGCACACTATAACATATCGGTGGCCCGATGGAGTCTTAGGAAGGGGTCCGAGCAAGTCAATGCCGACTTTTTCAAAAGGGGATGTCGGTGGAGGGATGGGCTGCAAATAACCCGCCGGGGCAGTGGTGGATGGCTTGTGGCGCTGACATATAGCGCAGCTGGTGACGTACTGTTTTGTGGTCTTCCACATTTTTGGCCAGTAGAACCTCTCACGTAGTCGATGCAGCGTACGTGTGAAACCGAGATGACCGGATGTTATGTCATCGTGCGCAGAACGAAGGACGACCTGGCGCAGGCTTTCCGGCACCACTAGAAGCAACGGGAGTCCATCGGCTGAATAGTTTCTTTATACAGCAAGCCATTTGAAATTTTAAAGTGCTTGTCGACGGAGTTATGTGCAGCTTCGAGCAAAGGTTTTAGAGTAGGGTCGCACTGCTGCTCACGTTTGAAGCTGCTGGTATCTGGGAAGTCGGACGAGACAGAAACTAAATAGTCATCAATGTCATTGTCGTCAGCATTGGTGTGTACTGAAGGAAGGCGGGATAAGCAGTCGGCATCTGTGTGACATCGTCCACTCTTATAGGTAACAGAAAAGCTGTACTCTTGGAGGCGCAACGCCCAACGAGCCAGCCGGCCAGACGGGTCACGAAGTCCCACAAGCCAGCATAGTGAGTGGTGATCGGTCACTATTGTGAACTCGCGGCCATGTAGATACGGTCGGAACTTCTGAATGGCGAAGACGACTGCTAAGCACTCGAGCTCGGTGACGGTGTAGTTCGTCTCTGCTCTGGTCAGTGTCCGACTGGCATATGCTACGACGTGCTGGCGGACTGTTGCAGAGTTGGACCAGCACAGCACCAACACCTAGCCCACTAGCATCAGTATGAAGTTCAGTCAAAGCATCAGGATCAAAATGCTTTAGGATGGGTCCTGAAGTCAATAAAAACTTCAGCTGTTGAAATGCAAGCCTCACATTTATCATCCCACAAGTACGGTGTGTCTTTATGAAGAAGGGACGTCAGTGGGGAGGCAAGTTGTGCGAAGTTCTTAATAAATCGGCGGAAATATGAGCACAGACCCAGAAAACTTCGCAGGTCCTTCACTGTTCGTGGTGGTTCAAAGTTGCGAACCACTGCGGTCTTCTGTGGGTCTGGTCGCACGCCTTCTTTATCCACGAGAAAGCCTAATACCAGGGCTTGACGTTCTCCAAAACGACACTTCTTTGAGTTGAAAACAAGGCCAGCTTCGCGTAAGCATTCAAACACAAGCGACAAGCGCTGGTTATGCTCTTGAAAAGTCTTGCCGTAGATAATCACGTCATCTAAATAGCACATGCAAATTTCCCATTTTAGTCCACGGAGTACTGTATCCATAAATCTCTCGAATGTCGCTGGAGCATTGCACAATCCCAAAAGGCATAACGTTGAACTCAAAGAGACCGTCTGGTGTTACGAAGGCCGTCTTCTCTTTATCTGAGGGATGCATAGGAATTTGCCAATACCCAGAACGCAAGTCAACAGAAGAAAAATAGGAGGCAGAATGCAGGCAGTCCACGGCGTCATCTATACGTGGCAAAGGGTAGACGTCTTTTTTTGTGATGGCATATAGGCGACGATAGTCTACGCAGAATCTCCATGAATTATCCTTTTTCCTCACTAGAATGACAGGAGCTGCCCATGGACTACACGATTCTTGTATGACGCCCTTCTTTAGCATGTCTTCAACTTGCTCAGCGATGACTTTCCTTCGGAAGGTGAGACACGATAGGGCTTCTGGCGTATTGGTGGTGCTTGGCCTGTATAGATGCGGTGTTGCGTACGTGAAGACGGTGGCGTAACGGTAGACGTCTCGTCATGGGCAAAGTCAAAGACTGAGGCGTAGCGTGTGATCACCTCCTGCAGCAGCGACCGTTCAGTTAATGGAAGTGACTTGTTAATCATACGGTCAATGCTGGCAGAATAGTCGCAGTACGAGTTGGCGTGGGGTTTCTTTACATCCACCGACAGTTGGAGTGACCGTATGGTAAGAGAACTTTGCTCTTGAAAGCTTGCCAATTTAAGTCCTGCAGGCAGATATATGGGCTGCGCGGAAACGTTCACAGTCCACAAATCGGCACAACCATCGACGATGAGCACGAGGCAACGAGGCACGATAACGTTTTTCTTAAGGGCGTTACTGAAGTTCGGCTCGGCTAAACCATAGTAAGAACCCGCACAAGAACGCGAAGAGTTTACACGCACAAACATTGCGGTATGTGGGGCCAAGCAGACGTCTCCAGACACGGAAAACACTTCCAGCAGTCATCAACGGTATCTTTTGTCAATGGAGGCGGCAACATGGGACGAAAAATAATCCCACCACTACCACAATCTAGAGTTGCACCACATTCCCGCAAAAAATCTATACCTAGAATGACGTCATGGGTCGCTCGTGCAAGCACCGTTAGTTCCGCTCGAAACGTTTGATTTCCTATAGAAAGTAAAACAGAACAAACTCCAACCGGGCTCAACGTTTCTCCCCCTACGCCGCGGAACGTAGCACTCCGATTCCAAGCAAACATTACTTTCGTCCCTAGGCGATTTTTAAAAGACATGCTCATTATGGAAACGGCAGCACCGGTATCAACTAGTGCAACAGTACTCACATTGTCTACAAAAACACTCACTTTGTTCTCAACCATTACAACACAAGGGGGTCTTGCGGAAGATGATTTTGCGGCCTCGCCCCCATTGGTCGCACCAGTTAGTTTCCCAGTGGTGGTGGCGTCCCCGAGTGGCGACGCGGAGACGGGGATCGCTGTTGGCGTGCGGGTGGTGGGGTAAACGCTGCGGTCGGAGCAAGGCGAGTCAGCACGTGCTGCGTGTTGCTGTTGGAAAGAGCCCTGAAATGGTCGAGACTCGCCAGCAGGTACATAGGGCGTGTACACGTTGAAAACGTGGAGCTCGCTGCTGGCGACGGTAGCAGTACCTAGCGATGTGTCCAGGTAGCCCGCAGTTGTAGCAAGTACGGGTGTCGCGTCTAGTCGTCCCCGGCGAAGTAAACCTCGTCGGTTGATAAAAGCCGGGCGATGGTGGTCGAGGAGTGAATCGCTGTGACGCAGCTTGCCTGCGTTCCTGGTTTCCGAGTGGTCGTTCACTCCTCCGTTCAAACCGATCGGTGTAATTCGGGCGAGGCTCAAAGTAGCTCTGTCGCATCCGAGGTACCAGCGGTTCACGGGGCCGTTGGTCGAATGCACACTGATGGCAGACACCAGCGGTGTCCACAGCTTGCAGTTGAGCAAGTTCTTCCTTGACCACTCGTCTTATAAGAGAAGAGATCTCGTCCTGCGATGGAAGGTTGACACTTGCAATCGTGGGCACGTTGTCAAGACGTCCAAATTTTGGTAGGACTCTCCTCTCTTTAGGGTTTCAAACGCTCGGCAGTGTCTCCTTAGGTCGGAAGGTGTGTGTAAGTCTTCCTTAGTGATAAGGAAATTGTACACGTCTTCCGCGATTCCCTTGAGGAGATGACCTACCTTATCTTCGTCACACATGGTCGCACTCACGATTCCGCAAAGCTTCAAGACGGCCTCGATGTAGGTGGTGCATGTTTCGCCAGGTAACTGAGCTCTGCGTGAAAGCGTTTGCTCCGCCTGCTTGACCTTAGCTGTTGAGTCACCAAAACACCTCTTCAGCTCGTCCACGAAAATGTCCCATGTGGTCAATGCACTCTCATGGTTGTCGAACCAAAGAGACGCGGTGCCGACGAGAAAAACACCACGTTCTCGAGCTGCTTAGCAGTGCTCCAGCG
>WOVY01005049.1:0-13082 GCA_013436015.1 Rhipicephalus annulatus
TTAAACTAAACTATTCAGATTACTTCCAGGTCACACACAAGAACACTCCAGCAATCGCCATAATATGTATATACCCCCCTAGTCCCACGTAACGATTGCTTTATTTCAGTTACTTTCCACGTGCTATTGAAGATTGGAATATGCTGCCAGAGTCTATAATTGTTGTTCCTCGCTTACATCTTTGAACAGATCTAAAAACTAAACGTTTATTTTCGAATAACAGTGACATATGTTTTTTTTTTGCGTGTGTGGTACTTTTTGTTGGTTGCATGATCCTGCAGTGTTGTCTTTTCAAATCTTCAGCGCGGTGCAAAAGTGCCGCCTCAAATGCGTCATGTGCTGTTCTGCGCGTATGTATTGCATCGCATGTGTGTTCCTTTATGTATGTTATGTATAACTTCGAGTTGCTGGTCACAATAATACCGAGAAAATTATCTCGAGACCTGTACGGACTTCTGTTTTGCAAATAATTGTTTGTACTTCCACCCTGTAACGGCCCACTTCTGGGCTAACATATAAATAAATGAAATGAAATGAAATGAAAAAGAGGAAATAGACATGAGCTCGGCATGTAGTGCGTAGACAGGATAACCGCTGGTCATTACGGGTCACCAACTGGATTCCCAGAGAAGGAAGCGGGGTAGGGGGAGACAGAAGGTTAGGTGGGCAGTTGAGATTAAGAAGTTTGCGGGTATAAAATTGGCAACAGCAAGCACAGGACCGGGTTAACTGGCGGAACATGGAGAGGCCTCTGTCCTGCAGTGGACTTAGACAGGCTGATGATGATGATGATGATAATCTCTCAAAAAGCACGCATACTAGATACAATGCATCTGTCGCCGCCAAGACTCAGAATTCAACGCATTAGACATGCAACCTTCCAACGCTACAAGTACTCCCAACCTTGTTCGTTTTTCGCTACCATCCAGACTGTGTCATCATCATTTTCCACGTCGAATGCATGGTTATGCTCTCCAGAGCGCAACGCCCAACCTCGCCCACCTGAGGTCTCCTAGATCTCACTGGACTGCCTTCCCTGTGAATGTTTTCGTGCAAGTGCATGGAACTGCCGTGTTACGTGGAACTACTCTATTTGTGATATTTTTTACTATGATGAGATACCACTTGTTCATGCTTCATAGTTTGTAGTTCGCGCATTCTTTCGGGGGGAGGGGGAATCGTGTGACGTATGAAGCGATGGTTGGTAGAGGCAGAGAAGGAAGAAGTGAGAGTGGAATAAACATGGCGTATGAGCCAGGCCACGTTGCCCATTCTTCGTAGCGTCACAGATATAACGAGATCTAACTGACAATAAGGCCAAGGAATGTGTAAGGGAAGTTATTAGAACAAATGGAATGTTCTAATAATTTCCCAACTATTTCTTGTCACTCGACATTCGATTCGGATGCTGGCAAAGTTCGGTCGACGACTGTGACCACCAGAAGACAGCAGTCATCATGCCCGACGGCCTTTACCGATTCAAGGTCATGCCTTTTGGGTTGTGCAATGCGCCCGCTACTTTGGAACGTATGGTGAACTTTCTTCTCCGCGGCTTCAAATGGTCGATCTGCATTTGGAATATGGATGATGTAATCGTTTTATCGCCCTCCTTCAAAAGCCACCTGTCTCGTCTCTCGGCAATTCTTTATGTTTTTTGTTGCATTGGTCCTCCAACTGAATTCGACGAAATGGGCATTTGAACACTGGCAGATTAAGCTACTCGGCCACATTGTTTACACCACTGGTGTTCAACCCGACCCTGACAAAGTCCATGCAGTTCGAGAATTCACAGTTGCTCGCTCTACACAAGAATTTCACAGTTTTATTGAGCTCTGCTTATACTTCCAAAGCTTTTTTTTCAGCTTCGTGGATTTTACACTAGGCTCCTCATAGATCTCCATCAAACATGCGGCCTTTTCTTGAGGGAAGGAGCAAGAACATTTCTTTGCGTCGCTGATTACCGCCCTCATATCACCTGTGTTGGCTCATTTTTGATCCAGCCGCTTGAACAGAGCTCCGCATCCGATGGAAGCGGGCCATGGCATTTGTGCTATACTCGCTCAGATACAGAATGGCACCAACTGTGTGGTAGCCTTGCTAGTCGCCTCTTGTCGCAAGGCGAAAAAAATACTTGATCACTCAGCGGGAATGCTTAGCTCTCGTTTGGGCTACTGCGAAACTCTGTCCGTACTTATATGGACGTTCGTTCACAGTCATCACGGAACATCATGCACTTTGCTGGCTGTCGACGCTTAAAGACCCTGCAGC
The DNA here is from genome assembly GCA_013436015.1 of Rhipicephalus annulatus. NCBI lineage: Eukaryota > Metazoa > Arthropoda > Arachnida > Ixodida > Ixodidae > Rhipicephalus > Rhipicephalus annulatus. The sequence continues at coordinate 2,269 of WOVY01005049.1, forward strand.
AAGACTTGGCCGATTCAGGAGTATATTACAGGAGTACACGTTCTCGGTTGTGTACACATCTGGAAAGCTGCACAGCGATGCTGACTGCTTATCTCAGCACGCCTTTGATCCACGCAACTCCACTGATTTGGAATCCGATGCCTGCGTTTTAACCATCACTGACGTTCTGAAAGTGCCCAACGAACAGCGCCGAGATCTATCGCTACTCACTATTATTGACCGCCTTCAATCACGTCGTACTGACCCTTCCCTTAGCAGGTTTTTTGCTTCAAGACAAAGTTTGTACCGCGGCAATTTACACCCCCAGCGGCGCGGAACGTTTACTCAACGCAACACATCACCTGCGGAAGGGACGTTCTGTGACAATTCCACGATGCTCCAACTTCTGGACATCTAGGCGTCTCCAGAGCTTAAGACTGCGTTCGGCGACGAGTATTCTGGAAGGGCCTTTACCGCTCTGTTCGCCATTACGTCCAGTGCCGAAAGAGGCCTACGACTCCCCCTGCCGGTCTTCTTCAACCTATTGAACTTCCAGCCGAGCCATTTTATCAAGTGGGGCTGGACGTGCTTCCTACTTCTACAAGTGGAAATAAATGGATTGCAGTGGCGACAGATTGCGCCACTCCGTAGGCAATCACTCGAGTGCTACCAACCAGCTGCGCAACAGACGTTGCCGACTTCCTGCTATACGACATTATTCTCCAGCATGGCACTCCATCTCACCTGCTCACAGACACTGGTCGCTACTTTCTATCTCGTGTGGTGATGATCTACTCCGATCTTGTGCTACCCGTCAACACTGCACCACGGTCTTACCACCCTCAGGACTAACGGCCTTACGGAGCGCCTAAACCACTCATTGACAGACATGCTTCTCCATGTACGTATCTCCCGACCACACTGATTAGACATGGCTATTGCCGTTCGTCACCTTCGCCTAAACTCGTCCAGTCATGGAAACAGTGGGCTACTCCCCCATCTGGTTATCTACTCTTCGTTCGCCGTCATCCCTTACTGCCCCCTTCGACACACCCTCCTTTCATCAGAACAACCGATCCTCCATTTTATCCGCTCAGCACAGCATCACATGTGCCTTCCCTCACAAAGACAGCACAAAACGACTGTTTAAGACCGTCAACATAGGGATTGCCGTCTTTTATGCGGGGTCTCTTGTTCTCTTTTGGCTCCAATCTTGACGTGTTGGCCTCTGCGAGAAACTACTATCGCAATACGCTGGGCCCTACTGAGTCCTTCGTCAGATCACACCTGTGTCCTACAAATATTGCTGCTACCACATATCCATCGGGCTGCCTCATGCACCCCAGAAGGGACGTTTGTCCACGTTCTCGTCTCAAGCCCCTACAACGTGAACTCGCCTCACATTAAGAGGCGCCGAAAGGACGGTGCCCTTAACCGGCCGGGTCGTTAATTACGTGCATGAACTGTCGCTCCCAGGGACAGCTGAAATGGCGCCCAAAAGGAGGTAAGACAACAACATGATCGTTTGTGGGTTTGACTCGCGAGTTTTCCCTCGTTGGCCTCTGCCTGTTTGTGCGCTCTTAGAGGGCTTGTAGCAAGACTCGCTGTCGGTGATACATCTTCCCAGTAACATTATGCCTTGAAAAAGGACCGGCTCTCCCGTCGAACCGGTCGGCGGAATAACAAGGGTGTTATGTGCAAGTGCATCTACTTTTATACACTTAAAACTTATGCGTGGCAACCTAATATATATATATATATATATATATATATATATATATATATATATATATATATATATATTGTCACGGTGCATCATCGACAGGAGCAAGCGTGGACACTTAGCGAAGATGAAGAAGACGCCTGTGCGTTAGGCGCTTGCACGAGAGGCAACTCAGCCATCTTGTTCGGCTGCCGATTCTCGGTGGACGCTGTCCTGTAAGCCAAGACCTTGCCCCCGTCACATTTGGTGGAAGTGCTGGGCAACCGCCTCGCAACGGAACTTCGCAGCGGCCGACGTTTTAAAGGGTCATTCCACAACGATGACGGAGAGTTAGGCGTCTGCATCTGCTCCTGGTGTTCCTGCGGCCGGAGATGATGCGGTAACTACATCTCCTTCTGCGACCACAACCTTTGTGCTCGAACCCCCGCGGGATCCTGGCACGTTCAGTTGTTCCGGCGATCCAGATGAAGTTGACGTGGAAGATTGGCTGGCAGAGTACGAACGTGTGAGTACTCGATACCGATGGGGCCCGACTCTTATGCTGGCAAACCTGTTATTCTATCTTAGGGGAACCGCCAAATCGTGGTATGAGAACCATGAAACAGAACTTGTGAGTTGGGCAGTGTGCAGGGAGAAAATGCTAGACCTGTTCGGAAAGCCGATTGGAAGAAAAATGGCCGCGAACAAAATGCTCGCGTCTCGGGCGCAGACCTCGACCGAGTCTTACGTCTCCTATATAGAAGATGTGTTGTCAGTTGTGTCGCAAAGCCAATGCCGATATGCCGGAGGCTGACAAGGTCGGGCATATTCTTAAGGGGATTGCGGATGACGCATTCAACCTCCTTATCTGCAAAAATTTTTCTACAGTGGACGCCATTATAAAAGAATGTCGGCGCTTTGAGCAAGCGAAGAGCCGGCGAATTAACAGCGTGTTCACCCGCCTTCCGAATACGGCTGCACATCATCTTGCGAAGACCAGTGCAAGAACACAGCCACCACCTCTAGATTCATCGGATCAGGTGACCCGAATTGTTACGGCGCGAACTTGAAGCCATTGCCTCTGCTCCGGCTCACACCGCTGCAAGTGACACCACCCCACTCACTGCTAACATGGTTCAAGCTATCGTCCGCCAAGAACTCGCCAGCATAGGTATTCCCTCGGTGTGCGCTTTGCCCAGCCCGCAGCGAGCTTCATGGCGTCCACCCTCGTCCTATCGCGAGCAGCAGTTCACGGCCCGATCTCGCGACCCTGCGGCGTGGAGAACCGTCGACAATCGACCAATTTGTTTTCATTGCCACCGTATCGGTCATGTCGTCCGTTACTGCAATTACCGCTGGTCCTCGCCACCTCGGACTTCATCTCAACGTCACTACCGACAGGACAGCACCCGCTTCGCGTCTGCCGTGCAGCCTTCTCCGCAAAACAACTACAGAAGGTTCAACAGCCGATCTCCGTCACCGCATGGTCATCAGTCGCGTTCGCCTCCAGGACGTCGCCAGTCGTCTCGCTCACCGCAGACTCGCAGGCCAGTCATCTCCATTCAACCCCGCTCCTGCCTACCCGGAAAACTAAACGGTGCAGCGCCCGGAGGTGACGCTGCATCTTCGACTCCCTCCACAAATCCTCTCTTGACGCTTCCGACGAGACAAAATTTGTTAGACGTTGCCGTTGACGGTGTGCCTATTTCTGCCCTTATAGATACTGGAGCGCACATTTCTGTAATGAGCGCGAACCTTCGCCGACGCCTGCATAAAGTGCTCACGCCTGCCGCTTCCCACAAACTTCGTGTCGCTGATGGGAGGACCCCTGATGTTCAAGGGATGTGCACGGCCCGTGTGTCCATTGCCAGTCATCCTACATTAGTTCAGTTTGCCGTCATTGAAATGTGTCCTCATGACCTAATACTTGGCTTGGACTTCCTGTCACGTCATTCTGCGCTCATTGATTGTGCCACTGGTGCTCTTCAGCTTGAACTGCCGCAGTTTGCCGATTTTCCAGCAGACTATTCTCCCCGTTTACGCTCTCGTAACCACGTTCGCTTGCCTCCGCAAGCTGCTACATATGTCACTTTGTCGTGCTCACGTCATGTGCCCGACGGTGACTACCTCGTCACTCCTATAGTCGACGTACTGATGGCCCGAGACGTCGCCCTTGCTCACACTGTTGTCGCCGTCGCTAATAATACAGTGGTTATACCACTACTCAACGTCGAGTCTCTTGACTCAAGTTATTCCACAAGACATGTCTTTGGCCACCCTATCTCCACTTGACAGCTGCAACGTTACTGGTTTGGACACCGATACTACATCCCCCTGTCTTGGCCGCAATTACACTCTGCCTGCAGATGACATTAACAAGATGATTGCTCCCGACCTCACTGCAGTGCAAGCTGCCAGCCTCCGTAGTCTGCTAACATCATATAGAGACGTTTTCGACTTTGACCACCGCCCTCTCAGCCAAACAACTGCAGGTGACTCACCGGATCAACACTGGTAATGCCAGTCCTATACGGCGGCGTCCATATCGCGTATCTCACAAGGAACGCCAAGTAATTCAAAATGAAGTAGATAAAATGATTACTAAAGACGTAATAGAACCCTCATCCAGCCCCTGGGCCTCCCCAGTCGTGCTCGTTGAGAAGAAAGATGGCAGCTGGCGCTTTTGCGTGGACTATCGCCATTTAAACAAAGTGACCCACAAAGATGTCTACCCTTTGCCTCGGATTGATGACGCCCTCGATTGCCTCCATGGTGCCCAATACTTTTCGTCTATCGACCTTCGATCCGGCTATTGGCAAATTTCCGTCGACCCCATGGATCGTGAAAAACCGCTTTCGTTACGCCCGACGGCCTCTACCAGTTCAAAGTCATGCCGTTTGGACTGTGTAATGCGCCGGCAACTTTCGAGCGCATGATGGACTCCCTTCTCCGAGGATATAAGTGGTCCATCTGCTTATGTTATTTAGACGATGTCATCGTCTTTTCACCCTACCTTTGACAGCCATATAACACGTCTGTCAGCCGTTCTGGATGTTTTTCGAAGAGCTGCTCTCCAGCTCAATTCTGCAAAATGCCATTTCGGACGTCGCCAAATCACCATACTCGGCCACCTTGTCAGTGCCGATGGTGTTCAACCAGATCCCGAAAAGGTGCGAGCAGTACAACAATTTACTGAACCACGCTCAACCAAGGACGTCCGAAGTTTTGTAGGGCTATGTTCCTATTTTCGTCGATTTGTCCGCAACTTCGCCGACATCGCTCGACCGCTTACTGATCTCTTAAAGAAGGACGTTCCCTTCGCATGGGGTATAGAGCAAGCGGGCGCCTTTTCGGCTCTTATCCATCTGCTGACTACGCCACCAATACTGGCCCATTTCGACCCAGCATCACCTACAGAGCTTCGGACCGATGCCAGTGGCCATGGAATTGGAGCGGGTCCTTGGCCAACGACAGCACGGGAAGGACCGCGTGATTGCTTACGCCAGTCGTCTTCTTTCACCTGCCGAACGGAAGTTCTCCATCACTGAGCGTGAATGCCTAGCTTTAGTGTGGGCCGTAGCGAAATTCAGGCCTTACCTGTATGGCCGAACTTTTTCCGTTGTTACGGACCATCACGCTCTTTGCTGGCTGTCATCGCTAAAGGACCCATCTGGACGTCTTGGTCGCTGGGCGCTCCGTCTCCAAGAATACTCTTTCGTGGTCCACTACAAGTCGGGACGCCTCCACACAGACGCAGACTGTTTGTCACGTTATCCGGTTGAAACGCCCGACTTGACAGACCTTGATTCAGACCCCTGCGTTCTCTCCATCCACGCTTTGGGTGATATCTCCACCGAACAACGACGTGACCCGTCGTTACTCTCCATTATCGAGCGTCTGACCTCTGCTCCAACAGACCCTTCCGTTCGCCTGTTCGAACTGCACGACAACATTCTGTACCGTTACCGTCGCAGCTTCAACGCTGATGGCCCGGAATTACTACTCGTGCTTCCCCATCACCTGCGTACCAGCATTCTCGAACAACTACATGACGTACCTACAGCCGGTCACCTAGGCGTCTCTCGTACCTACGATCGTGTGCGACGTCGCTTTTTCTGGCCCGGACTGTATCGTTCTGTGGTTCGCTACGTCACTGCTTGCGACCGCTGCCAACGCCGCAAGCGCCCCTCTGTGCTACCGTCTGGCCTCCTACAGCCCATTTACATACCGACGGAACCATTCTTCCGTGTTGGCCTTGACCTGTTGGGCCCGTTTCCTACGTCCACCTCCGGAAATAAATGGGTTGCAGTCGCCACAGACTACGCCACACGCTTTGCCATCACTAAAGCACTGGCGACAAGCTGTTCCACTGACGTCGCTGACTTTCTCTTGTATGAAGTCATTCTTCATCACTGGCGCTCCGCGGCAGCTGCTTACTGATCGAGGAAGGTACTTTCTTTCACGTGTTGTGGATGACATTCTCCGCGCCTGCTCCACTGAGCACAAGCTTACCACCGCTTATCATCCACAGACAAATGGATTGACCGAGCGTCTGAACCGAACGCTGACGCAGATGCTGTCAATGTACGTTTCGCCAGATCACCGTGACTGGGACAAAGCACTCCCCTTTGTCACGTTCGCGTACAATTCTTCACGGCACGACACAGCTAGTTATTCGCCGTTTTATTTGCTATTTGGCCGACATCCAGCATTACCATTTGACACGCTCCTTCCTTCGGCTGCCCCCTTGTCTACTGAGTACGCCAGCGATGTCGTTTCTCGAGCCCATGCAGCCCGTCAGCTTGCCCGTGATCGGCTGCACTTGTCGCAAGCGCAGCAAAAAGACCGCTATGACAGTCGCCACCAAAGCGTGCACTTCTCGCCGGGGTCTCTGGTACTTCTCTGGACACCAAACCGCCAAGTCGGCTTATCAGAGAAAGCTACTATCACACTACCATGGCCCCTACAAAGTGTTACGACAACTTAGTGACGTGAGCTACGAGATCGCACCACTAAACAATGCCTTTTCGACCACCTCACTCCAGACAGACGTTGTACACGTTTCCAGACTTAAACCGTATCACCCTCCTCGTTCGTCGCCGCCGTACTAAGCGCCGGTGACGGCGCTTCCGCCGCAGGGGAGTGATGTTACGGTGCATCTTCGACAGGAGCAAGCCTGGCACTTAGCGAAGATGAAGACGCCTGTGCGTTAGGCGCTTGCACGAGAGGCAACCAACTCAGCCATCTTGTTCGGCTGCCGATTCTCGGTGGACGCTGTCCTGTAAGCCAAGACCTTGCCCCGTCACAATATATATATATATATATATATATATATATATATATATTTTAATTTATATATATATATATATATTCCCTTTTTGGGGTTTTTTTTCTTTTGGAAAGGGAGGATAATGCCACCCACGACTGACGCATCGGCCTAGAGCTAGCTACCCCGGTCGTTCAATAAAAACCCCCAGTACTTGTGACTCATCGTGACAATATATATATATATATATACAATAATAATGAGATATAACAGACAGTAATGCCAAGGAATGTACAGGGGAAGTTATTAAAACCAATGGAATGTAAATAAGAAGAAAGAAAAGTGGATGAAAAAATTACCAACTGTGAGCAGGAATCGAACCTACGACCTTCGAATTACGCGTTCGATGCTCTAACCACTGAGCTATCACAGCGGCCCTCCCTCCATCCACTTTTTTGGGTTTATCTGTGAATTTAGAAGTAGGAGTGACAGTCAGCGCCATCTATAAGCCAAACAACGAGTGTGAAACACTCTTATGCGCATGTTTGGCGCCACGTAGCACGTGAACTTATTATGAGCGGGCAGCTGATTAATTGTCCCTCTTATACAACCTAAACACACCAAGTCTGCCAGTACGAGACCCTCGTTCAATGAAATAAGGGAAAGAAGTGTATACCTAAGGGCTCGTTTTTCCGTGTTTTAACACAATATTAATGAGATATAACAGACAGTAATGCCAAGGAATGTACAGGGGAAAGTTATTAAAACCAATGGAATGTAAATAAGAAGAAAGAAAAGTGGATGAAAAAATTACCAACTGTGAGCAGGAATCGAACCTACGACCTTCGAATTACGCGTTCGATGCTCTAACCACTGAGCTATCACAGCGGCCCTCCCTCCATCCACTTTTTTGGGTTTATCTGTGAATTTAGAAGTAGGAGTGACAGTCAGCGCCATCTATAAGCCAAACAACGAGTGTGAAACACTCTTATGCGCATGTTTGGCGCCACGTAGCACGTGAACTTATTATGAGCGGGCAGCTGATTAATTGTCCCTCTTATACAACCTAAACACACCAAGTCTGCCAGTACGAGACCCTCGTTCAATGAAATAAGGGAAAGAAGTGTATACCTAAGGGCTCGTTTTTCCGTGTTTTAACACAATATTAATGAGATATAACAGACAGTAATGCCAAGGAATGTACAGGGGAAGTTATTAAAACCAATGGAATGTAAATAAGAAGAAAGAAAAGTGGATGAAAAAATTACCAACTGTGAGCAGGAATCGAACCTACGACCTTCGAATTACGCGTTCGATGCTCTAACCACTGAGCTATCACAGCGGCCCTCCCTCCATCCACTTTTTTGGGTTTATCTGTGAATTTAGAAGTAGGAGTGACAGTCAGCGCCATCTATAAGCCAAACAACGAGTGTGAAACACTCTTATGCGCATGTTTGGCGCCACGTAGCACGTGAACTTATTATGAGCGGGCAGCTGATTAATTGTCCCTCTTATACAACCTAAACACACCAAGTCTGCCAGTACGAGACCCTCGTTCAATGAAATAAGGGAAAGAAGTGTATACCTAAGGGCTCGTTTTTCCGTGTTTTAACACAATATTAATGAGATATAACAGACAGTAATGCCAAGGAATGTACAGGGGAAGTTATTAAAACCAATGGAATGTAAATAAGAAGAAAGAAAAGTGGATGAAAAAATTACCAACTGTGAGCAGGAATCGAACCTACGACCTTCGAATTACGCGTTCGATGCTCTAACCACTGAGCTATCACAGCGGCCCTCCCTCCATCCACTTTTTTGGGTTTATCTGTGAATTTAGAAGTAGGAGTGACAGTCAGCGCCATCTATAAGCCAAACAACGAGTGTGAAACACTCTTATGCGCATGTTTGGCGCCACGTAGCACGTGAACTTATTATGAGCGGGCAGCTGATTAATTGTCCCTCTTATACAACCTAAACACACCAAGTCTGCCAGTACGAGACCCTCGTTCAATGAAATAAGGGAAAGAAGTGTATACCTAAGGGCTCGTTTTTCCGTGTTTTAACACAATATTAATGAGATATAACAGACAGTAATGCCAAGGAATGTACAGGGGAAGTTATTAAAACCAATGGAATGTAAATAAGAAGAAAGAAAAGTGGATGAAAAAATTACCAACTGTGAGCAGGAATCGAACCTACGACCTTCGAATTACGCGTTCGATGCTCTAACCACTGAGCTATCACAGCGGCCCTCCCTCCATCCACTTTTTTGGGTTTATCTGTGAATTTAGAAGTAGGAGTGACAGTCAGCGCCATCTATAAGCCAAACAACGAGTGTGAAACACTCTTATGCGCATGTTTGGCGCCACGTAGCACGTGAACTTATTATGAGCGGGCAGCTGATTAATTGTCCCTCTTATACAACCTAAACACACCAAGTCTGCCAGTACGAGACCCTCGTTCAATGAAATAAGGGAAAGAAGTGTATACCTAAGGGCTCGTTTTTCCGTGTTTTAACACAATATTAATGAGATATAACAGACAGTAATGCCAAGGAATGTACAGGGGAAGTTATTAAAACCAATGGAATGTAAATAAGAAGAAAGAAAAGTGGATGAAAAAATTACCAACTGTGAGCAGGAATCGAACCTACGACCTTCGAATTACGCGTTCGATGCTCTAACCACTGAGCTATCACAGCGGCCCTCCCTCCATCCACTTTTTGGGTTTATCTGTGAATTTAGAAGTAGGAGTGACAGTCAGCGCCATCTATAAGCCAAACAACGAGTGTGAAACACTCTTATGCGCATGTTTGGCGCCACGTAGCACGTGAACTTATTATGAGCGGGCAGCTGATTAATTGTCCCTCTTATACAACCTAAACACACCAAGTCTGCCAGTACGAGACCCTCGTTCAATGAAATAAGGGAAAGAAGTGTATACCTAAGGGCTCGTTTTTCCGTGTTTTAACACAATATTAATGAGATATAACAGACAGTAATGCCAAGGAATGTACAGGGGAAGTTATTAAAACCAATGGAATGTAAATAAGAAGAAAGAAAAGTGGATGAAAAAATTACCAACTGTGAGCAGGAATCGAACCTACGACCTTCGAATTACGCGTTCGATGCTCTAACCACTGAGCTATCACAGCGGGGCCCTCCCTCCATCCACTTTTTGGGTTTATCTGTGAATTTAGAAGTAGGAGTGACAGTCAGCGCCATCTATAAGCCAAACAACGAGTGTGAAACACTCTTATGCGCATGTTTGGCGCCACGTAGCACGTGAACTTATTATGAGCGGGCAGCTGATTAATTGTCCCTCTTATACAACCTAAACACACCAAGTCTGCCAGTACGAGACCCTCGTTCAATGAAATAAGGGAAAGAAGTGTATACCTAAGGGCTCGTTTTTCCGTGTTTTAACACAATATTAATGAGATATAACAGACAGTAATGCCAAGGAATGTACAGGGGAAGTTATTAAAACCAATGGAATGTAAATAAGAAGAAAGAAAAGTGGATGAAAAAAATTACCAACTGTGAGCAGGAATCGAACCTACGACCTTCGAATTACGCGTTCGATGCTCTAACCACTGAGCTATCACAGCGGCCCTCCCTCCATCCACTTTTTTGGGTTTATCTGTGAATTTAGAAGTAGGAGTGACAGTCAGCGCCATCTATAAGCCAAACAACGAGTGTGAAACACTCTTATGCGCATGTTTGGCGCCACGTAGCACGTGAACTTATTATGAGCGGGCAGCTGATTAATTGTCCCTCTTATACAACCTAAACACACCAAGTCTGCCAGTACGAGACCCTCGTTCAATGAAATAGGGAAAGAAGTGTATACCTAAGGGCTCGT
>WOVY01005050.1:0-38622 GCA_013436015.1 Rhipicephalus annulatus
CATGCCAGTCATGAGGCATATGAACATCGATACTTGTATAATGCCTTGCTGAACCGCAAAATTCGTATAGAGATTAAAAAAGAGGTGTGAGCATAACATTCACAGCTCTGCATTTGGATACCCTCGCACTTTTGAAATTTATATTTCGGGCTTCTGGATTTTTAGGTGTCCACATCGCTTTGAGAAACATAAACTAGTATGCCAGCAGTCGTCAAGCTTCTAATCTTCATAACTGCAGAAATATTAGAAATGTATGCAAAGGCATAAGCTATCTTTTATCCTCAATGCCAAAAGACATAATAAACTGGGTGTATTATGCTGTGTCTATAGGTGCTATTATGAATATTTTCATAACATTACAAAGACTTAGCATCGATGTGTACAGCTGACTGAAATGCGTGGCCTCCACATTAGACCAGCAACTTATGTTGGCAAGTATTTTTACATTTTCAAGGCCACTTGTGGCAGCCTCAGTTGGTCTAATTTTGTTCAGAATGCTTCTTCAATATTAAGAAATATATTGCTTTTTCTTTTTTACAACAGCTTATAAGTCTTACAGGCGGTTTACTATTTCCTCTGATTTTAACATTACATTGCAGTGAAACGCCAAGTTCATAGGCTGAAGAGGTGTATAGGCATTTTAAACAACTCGTGCAAGAGCTTTTTAGAGCTTCGCAGAAAATAGACATTGCTGGCATTAACCGATATATTTGCCACCATGCCTGTGAAGGCTTTGCAAAACAATTTCCAGAATATATTTGCCTTTGCTGCATTTTCTACGTGGCATATGCTGTGTTGCAAAAGGCAGTTGAACTATTTGCTGCATTGAATTCAATATCTGTTTCTAAAGTGTATACTAATGAATTGTAAAGTCCTATTGCATCTTATAATTCTTGCAAAAATCAGGCAGTCACATGAACGGATGTTTATTTGAACAGGCACATGCGTAAGGACTGGCTCTCACCTATACAAGGTGGATGATGAGGGGTCTAAGCAAGCAATGATCCTGTGATACTTCGAATGGCATTTCATTAGCAAAGCGTTGTTTTTTAAATGATGCAAAAATAAAACAAGGTGCAATTGCAAGATCCTGGGTGACTTTTATGGTCTCATAGTTTCCTAAAAGTAACTCTGGCACTGCAGTCGTTTAGTTGCCATGGGAATGATGGGTACTTCACAGATTTGCCTAGTTTTCGTGTTTGCAGGCTTCCCATGCACTTGTGGCTGTGTTTATAGCTATGTATTGATTTTAAACCTCTGCTAAACTTTGTCTTGTGGCAAAGCGAATCCAGGCCACACGGAGCTAAAAGAACGAACATTAGACACATTCGTGTACTACCCTTCCCTGCCATGCTAGCTGAAGTGCTGTGCGTTGCAGCTGCCACAGACACTAGCATCAAAGTTCTCTATGTTTCATTCAGAGCAGCGTCTATACTTTAGAACATCCTCCAGTGTATCTCTATGCATTGTCTGCACTCCTGCTTTTATATCAATTTCATGTGACGGCTATGTGGCACTAGTGGCCAGGTATGTTTTTTTTTTTACTTGCCATCAAGTTTGCATGACTGCTTGTTGGACAAGGGCGGGTTGTAGAAAAAAAAAGAGAAAAACACCATGTCGAGGTGCTCGGTCGCATATTATAAAGTTGCGCGTGCCCTCACAGCTTCACCGCATTACACATGCATGCTGCACTGAAGCGCCAAAAAAGAAAAGAAAACACGGGCGCTTTTTTCTGGGCAACCAGAAAAATTTTGTTTTTGTTCGAACCTTACTTGCACCAATAGGCAATATTTAATCAGCGGCGTTCTTTTGCCTTAACGATGACGTATTAGCTTGTCCGTGTAATATACAAAGGAGGCGTTGAATATATGAACGGGCGAGGCCGGAAGCTTTGCTTTAAGCCGCACAATGGTGTTTGGAAGGTCTTCGTGTGGCATGGCACGTTCCTATTCATAATGCGTAGCTTAGAAGTCAGTGCTGAGCATCAGCTAAAGCTAATTAACCCTGAAGTGACGACCGCGACGTAGCGGAGTGTGATTTTCCCGAAAGCCCCTTTCTGACCAGCGACGAGGAAAGGCTTGCACAGGTACGTGATCGCGCCGTTTTGTGTTGATTGCATACGACTTAGTAAACATCCAAACTTACATCGTTGATAACGGGCCGGCAAAACGTTGGGCAGAGCGAGGAGCGCAGCGCAGCGGTGATACAAGGCGCGCGCACTGCTTGAAACATGAACCGATTGCGATATGTGAATCGTAGAGGGTTTTCCTTTTCTTGATCACGTCGTTCCAGTGCCCACTTGCGTCATGAACGAGCCGGCTTTCGGTTGCGAGAGGCGACAGGTGGGCGCACACGATTTCTTCGCGAGTATCCAACTCAACTCGCCGCAGGTCCAAAAGCCGCGAGGGGTTTTCTTTGCGAGCAAGGGGCGGGCCCCCCCCGCTAGCTGCAGCAGCAGCCTCCGGCAACGCTATACGAAAGTGTGGGGAGCGACAGCGCGATGACACAGTTAGGCCGGCGGAAATGCATAGCCTCCAAGAGTGTTGGCCCGCGGTGCATTCTGGGTGGCTCTATCCGCTCGCCTTTGTAAACGCGCTGCCGTGGCACCGAGGCAACCGAGGTTCTGGGCGGGAGCCAGTGGCTGATTTAATTTCGTTCGAACAGCTATACTTCCGGCGACCACACTCCGTTTTCGCAGCGCGCACGCGCGCTGTGGCCCACGAGGTGCAGGTGTCGCCCTCTATAATTGTTTACTTTGACCACGACCTACTGTATTGTACTGACCTGCCCAGCGAGCAAAGCGCCAGCACGCCCTTTCTGGTACTGGCACCTACCGCTATGCGCTCCGTGGCGCTACAACTTACCCCATCCGCACCGGTTGCTGACGGCCAAAACAGGGGCCGTGGCGCTTTTTTTTTCTTGTCGTTTGCTCGCGTGACACTGGGAGAAAAACAGCAATGTTTACGCGTGCATACACTCTGGACGATTAAAAGAATGAATAAAAGCCAATATTTGAATAAGTATTGTATAATGACGATCTTTTGCTACCGTCTTCTCGTGCCGAGCTGCGATAGAAGCGTGCAGGTAGGTGCGTTTGTACACCAGCGAAGCGAGGTTTCTTGGTGCCATCACGATGATGTGTGCTGCGTGTCTTATGAATCAAGGCAAGGGAAGACTTCTGACGTGACTTTTCATGAGTTTCCAGTGAACGAGGTTGGTGAAAAATGGATCAAGGTGATTTCTACAAAGGGTAAGTCTGCCTCAATTAGGCGTTGTCTGGCATGCTGAAATTGCCATATGGGTTGTAAATGACTACGTGTCTTCAATAGAGTGAGTTGCTGGGCTGGTTGTGGTGCATGACAGACTCAGACGCATATTAGCGCAAAAAATAAAATAAAAAATAAACCAAGAACCCCAAGAAAGTAAATGACGACGTGCTATACTCGCAACTTTTTATTAGCAAAAAAAAGCAAATATGACACGAGTCCACATGTGCAAGCCATGTCACTAAATGTGGTTATGCTACTAGGTTTTCGAACACACCCATTGTAGGAAGAATCAGCTTCTTCGAGATTGCTTTGGTAGTTTAATTACATTACCAAAAAGAGCAGAGATCGTTGCATAAGTGAATATTTATCCTCTGTCGCTTAATTAGTTTGACCTCGAACTTAAATTCATGTGCTACCCCGTCTGTTATAAACGTGTTAGTTTACCCGTCTACGCGCATGCATGACAAAAGGATATATACGTGAAAACTTTTCTCCTAATGAAAAGTTGTGAGTAGCGTGTGTCCTTGCCTTCTTTCTTGTGGTCATCCGTTTTATTTAGTGCTAATGTATCTCAGCCAGTTACGTGTGTCACAAGGTTAACGAGGTGAATTCATACGCTCACTTCATAACTGTGTTTTATTAACTTCGCCACCATGGTATAAACTTTTAATTGCATGATATACTCCTTAGAAAAGAACAAGAAATTTTGTATTTTATTCACAATTTTTCACTGAATGTTCATCTTCTTCCTTTCAAGGTGCTGGCAATGAAGTTTAGCTCCCAAATGACAGGTCGAAGGTGTGCAGTGTGCACTTTGCTCCAACCGACTATAAGCCGGGACTAAAGATAAAAAGACTGAAAGCGGATGATGTGTCGTCATGTTTCCACACTACCCATAGTACATGGTGCCGCCCTTGGCAAAAGTCCGCCGCACCTTGAAACGTTCAAATGTTCAAAAACATGGACCCTGCCCCCCCCCCTCCAAAAAAAGTGACTAACAATGTTTAATGCTTGACGTTTCCCCACGGCTTTTGCATACGAATTGGACCAATGAAAACGAATTTCAAGGAAAGGCGTATAACAGAACACATTTTTTCAATGCAAGACGAAAACAGGTTCAGTCCCGGCGCGCAGCAGAGCTTGACATCGAGCGACATATGTCATCAGTACCATCCGCAAACACAACTTCGGGACCATCCTCAGACTTCATGCACCCTCTCACTGAATTTGAACGCACAGAACCACCTGAAACTTCACCCTGGCGACAAAGTAAAAAAAAAGATCGACCGACGCTCATTGACCACGCAAACAACTATAACCAGCCAGCAAATGCGTCGTGTGATGACTTCCGCAATCATCGCACCGGAAATGACAAACCATGGCAAGGAATAATGCTGTATTAAAAGCGCAAATAGCCAAGCTGAACCGTTAAGTTGCAGCGGTTAATCTGCTCTCCAAAAGAGCAAACGCTGCAGTCTTGCAGGTAAAGTTGTTTGCTGTTGTTGTTTGCTGTTTCGTTTCAAAACAGTTGCAGAGTTTTTTTTTATTGATTATTCCTGTACCTGGGATCTACATTTGCCATTTGAGACGAAGGTATTATGCGCGAAATTGTATGTATTAGGTTGTTTTCTATGCGCGCTCGATGCCGCGGCCGCTGTCAAATGTCATAGTCCTTTCACTTTCTTGTCCAGACAGTAAATTCAATCCAGCTGAGTGTGCGACAACAAGTCTACCATTGCATACATGTATAGCCGGTACTGTTATTACATAAATGAAATTTACGTACCTTCGAGGGCAAAAACAAATTGTTCGTTTCGAAACGTTTTAAACAATAAATAAATATACCTGTTGATGTCAAATCTCGAACGCTATGGCAGAGAAATGCGCACCCTAGTGGTTAAATTTGTCCGGTTTTAATTTTTTACCACCTAGTCACAAAAACCTTTTGCAGTAAAGTTTGCGTAGAAAAAATTAAGCGAGATTCAGTTAGACATGCATTCATATTACTTTGTTTTACATACAGCAAACAAGCGTCGTGAATTTCAAGAACGTGATCCACTCGAAGGCAGATCAGAAGCCTGCACTTCCCATGACTCCCATTAAGCGAACTAGAATATTCTAGTACATTATATTCCACGAGGGTACAAGCGCTGCTGAAGGGGCCCGCGTATAGACACTATCGCCAGATTCCCCTCTAGGTATTATTGTATGAAACTCTGTTTTCTCTGCAATGTCAAAATGCAAATCTCAAAGGCCCTGTCTTTCAAGCGACTGTCGTCTAAGCCCCAGTTGCGCCCCGCTACGCCGTACTCAAAAATGCGTATTATTAAAGTAATACGGTGCCTAAAATAAAGCAGTGGGTCTACTTTGTCGCAAACCACAGGAAAAACCGCGGTCTATCATGCGATGATGCAATGATGCCCTCCAGACCAATGTTCCTTACGCGCAAAATTCAAATGTGAAGTGCAAAACTAGGTTTTCAGTAAAATGGACACATAAGATGTTTTAAACAAAAACTATCTTCAGAAAGTGAATGCCACAATGCATTTAGGTGCATTACTGCAAGAAATAAAGCTGCTTCTACATCGTCTAAGCTTGCACACTTCCTATCTTAGTCGTGCCCCGAAAAGTCTGCATACTTATCGTTTTGATAGCAAAAAAGGCATAAATAAGGCCCTCCTCTCTTCATTATATGCATATGTACATTTATCTTGCAGTTGCAGTTGTGCGAAGAAACACACAGGGAGCCTGAAAAGATAAGAACAGCTGCGTCCACCTGCAACGAGGACGTCTTCTATAATCTTTTATTCTATTTCAACACCTTATGTGATTTTCTCTCTCTCCCTACTTTCAATTCCCTTCCCAACGCCGAGTCAGCCATTCGCATATGCCGGTTTTAAACTCTCTGCTTTTCAGTAAATAGTTCTTTCTCTCTCTTTCTCTCCTGATCCTTCACCTGCATAAGGAAAAAGAGTGCTCACTCAGCACGTTTTGCGATAGAAAGAAAGGGAACTCTCAATGTCAAAGTCTGCTCCATTTCTTTGGACATTTCTACACCGTAAAGGGTCGTCAAGCCGCAGTACTGTCAAATTTTGTCAAATTTATGCTAAATGCTGATCGCATTTTTTTTATGCATCATTAGAGCGTCGGAACAAATATTACAGTTGCGAATATTTGCTTTCCCGGCTGATAGACGATAAAAAGGTGCATTTGTCGTTATTTATATGTTAATAACTGTGAGAAAGCAAAAGAAGCAATTCAGAAGCACTTCAAAGCTGCAAACCAGGAATAAAAAGCAGGCGCTAGCACCGTAAGAAAGAAGTGTAAATTTAAGGGCTCGCTTTCTCTGTCAAACACATATTAATAATGAGAACTAACAGATAATGATGCCAAGGAAAAGTATAGGGGATTATACTAGAAGTAAATGCAATGTAAATGTGGACAAAACTTCATAAAGATATAACTTGCCGCTGGCACGAGACCACTGCATTGGGCTATGAGTTCAATTTGTGTTGTCTGGAAAAAAAGTACTTACTGTTAACAAAGACTACCATGATTTTTTTTCACGACAAAAATTCATAAAGACCATGTTTCCGTCCGTTCAGTTGTCACAATGTCTCAGAGGAGGTTAAGCGGCACAATGAAATTTCTGCATTTACTCCAGCGAGATTTGTTTGGCTATAAATGTCACTGATCCTTTTGTGGTTCGGAACTCTGATTGAAGTGCTTCAATTTTTCCGGAAAAATTAAAATCCCTCAAAGTCAGATTTTGCATTTTCCGTTGATGCCGAGAGACAGAGAAAAATAAACATTTTAATGCCGAAACAGTGTTCCGAGCGATGCCCGATGTCATTCCCCTCAGCGGTGGCTACATGGTTAGAGCGTTCGCTACCAATGCGGGAGGGTACCGCGCTTGATTCCCAGTGCTGACTGCAGAACCCACCGGTTTTCTCAATGGGTAGAGGAGCACACCAACGTGGCCGTAAGGTTTGTTTCTGGTTACTCATCCGGAAAGGTAGCCCCATAAGGTTCTGCGAAGGCCCCTGGGCGTACCTTATTTCAACACAGCCTTGGTGAAATAGTTGAGCATCTGCCGCTGCTGTGGCAGGCAGAGAATTACGGCCGCCAGGCACTGCATGGGTAAACAAGTACAGTCGCACTTCTGGCCTATTGCTCGACAGGAATAAAGTACATAGTTGCGCCAACCTGCAGTGTTGCCTACCAACCTACGGGTTCCCTATAGTCCCGGAAACCTCTGGCTTTGACTGCCCTCTTGGCCTGGCGACGAGTTTTCACTGGTCTTCCGGGTCCTCTAGGACGAGCTTGGCCTCCTATATGTTTCGATTAGGTGGTCGTGATTCGTTTTTGGTGCTTAGTTCCACCTTCTCTTTGGTCGCAATGTGTTGTTTGCATGGTATTGGCATTCCAAGAGCAAGTGCGAGACATCCGGTACGTTGCAGAGTGGGCACATATATCCATGTTTCATTGGATAGAGGGTGGTGCATCAATGTTTCGTGTATGTTGCTTTGGGCGTCTGACACGCTTCCTTCTTCAGTCGGTTTGGGTGGGTTGGAGGTTACACCGTCACTCCAGTCTTTAGTGTTGAGGTAGTGACAAATGGGTGTTTTGTACAACATCCATCTCTTCGGCCATGGGTTGGGTATCCTGCGGCCTGAGGGCAGCCCGGCTGACGTGCTCGCGGGTAGCGGTATATGATGTAATGGAGGAGGTGGTGGTTGTGATATGCTGCAATGGCGAGGTTAGCCTAGCATAAATGACCGGCAATTGTTCCGCCTGAACATCTCTTGAATTATAAGGGTCCATCACCAAATGTCACTCAGCCCAGTGTCTCATGGAACGACATCAGGATCCATTGCACACTCCTCCTCGCCGCCGGGTCCTTCCGGAAAAATGACATCTTCAAATGTCCTGTGCTTGTGAGAACCTTTCTGCAAGTTGTGTACCATCTTTGTTCTTTCTCTGTCAAACTTCGAGCGCATTCAAATAAAATGTTCGATGCCGCCAATTGTCAACCACAAAAGACACAAAAACGGGAGACGCCTCACACAGTCTTGAATGACCAAGCCGGCGTGTACGGGGAGTCAATTCTTTTCCGGTGAAGCAGCGTCGCTTGTTCCCTACAATGCCCATGAACGCGTGACTGACGTAGAAGCTTGTGGGATCGCCCTGAAGTGATTGCGTATTTCATCTTATTGTTCTGGTAAAAGTTCTAAGTTTTATTCTTCAGCCTGACATTCTCAGGAACGTAAAGCATGCTATCGAGGAGTCAGACCTCAGAAACTTTCGCAGCTATCCGGGCATTTGACTGGACGTTTTTTTAGAATTGCTTTTTCTAGAAAGTTTTTTAGAGCGTATTCACTGTATTCGGAGTTTTCATGAGTACAAATGCCCCCAATAAATAATTAATTATCCCCACTACCTGTTTATTTTCCTCCACACCACGTGACCATATTGTAACTCTTATCTTGTCAAGACACTTTTTAAATGACCAGTTCTTAATACAGATGCAAAGTGTATGGGCAGCATAGCTCCCATTTTAAGCACAATGATTTTAGCAAACTGTGAAAGAAGCATTGCAGTGCCTATTAATCAGACTTTTAGAGCAAAAAAAAGTTATGATATGTAAACGATTGCCTGGTGGTGCTAAGGAGGCGTAGAGCCTCACGAGTGAAATAAATGTGCCTAGAGTATTTCAAAGTTGTTTTGTTTGTTCAAAAGGCCTAAAGTTCACGCATGAATAGCCAAAAGGGGGGAATCATCCAATTCCTCGATGCTTGTTTTAACTGTCCGAGAAAGCACACGGGCTGGAGCTACAGGCCATGGTAAAAAATAATGCTGATCAGAGGTACGATTTGGCCAATTCTAAGTTAATAAAATGATGCATGAACTCCTCCCTCCAATGGCATTGCGTCCACTCGCGTAGTCAAACTTCACCGATGACGGAACTTATAGCAGGGGTCAACAACGTTTTGAGGCGTAAGGCCGGGTCGAGTCAATCAATGTGACATTGTGTGGTCCGGGGTGTGGGAGAAGGGGCTTTGTTGCTGAAGAGAAAAATTTTAGGAGTAGACAATTATGCATCTGAGATGGAACAGATATCATGTTAACTTTAGGGATATATGTCAAAAGGTTGCCAAGAGGGAGAGAGAGAGAGAGAAAAGGAAGGCCGGGAGATTGACCAGATATTGGCATCCGGTTTGCTACCCAGTACTGGGGTGGGAAAGAAAAATGGTAGGTGTAACCTTAAGAGACAAGAAGAGAGCAGAGTGGATTAGTGGACAAACGGGGGTTAAGGTTGTCATAGTTGAAATAAAGAAGAAGAAATGGACATGGCCGGGCATGTAGCGCGTAGACATGATAACCGCTGGTCATTAGGGGTAACTAACTGAATTCCCAGAGAAGGGAAGCGGGTTACGGAGAGACAGAAGGTTAGGTGGGCAGTTGAGATTGAGAAGTTTGCGGGTACCAATTGGCAGCAGCAAGCACAGGACCGGGTTAAATGGCGGAACATGGGAGAGGCCTTTGTCCTGCAAAGGACGTAGTCAGGCTGATAATGATGTTGATGATGACTGGGGTTGGAAGCAATAGGGCCAGCTGGAAGGGTGTAGAGAGAGAGAGAAGAGAAAACGCACGTGCACTCAGGAGAAAGCAAAAACGCCAATCTCCTTGGTTCTTCGCAGCTGCTGAAGGCCGTGTCATGGTCAGTGCAGTTGTGCAAGACGTGGTTATCTTTTCCAGAACGCCACAGTCGGCCCTCGCCCACCCGAACCCCTGTGTTAACCGGACTGCTGCACTCTTTCCTGAAGTCTTTAAAAGTGTACGGAACTCCTCTGGAGCATAGAACCAATTGTGAATTTTGAGATTTGTGACTTTCCGACCTCTCCTTGTTTACTTTTTCTTGTTCGTATTCACGCATTCTTTCGGGGGGAGGGGAATCGTGTGACGTATGAAGCGATGGTTGGTAGAGGCCGAGTGGAAGAAGTTAGAATAGAAAAAACATGGCGTATGAGCCAGGCCACGTCTCCCATTCAACATAGCGTCACACACACACACACACCCACACACACACACCACACACACACACACACACACACATATATATATATATATATATATATATATATATTATATATATATATATATATATATATATATATTTGACCTGCTTGACATATGAGGTGGAATCGAGGTAGTGATGTGGCTATCTTGTGAATCCTAAAGAGGTGTGATTTTTACAAAATGATGAAATAATCCTTATGTGTGCTTAGTTGGTACTGTGCGAATCTCGGGGTGGTGAAAGCGGTAGAAGGGGAAAGAGGGGGGGGGGCGTGAAAGGTTATGAGAAACCTTTATTTCGATTCGCAGATGTACCAAAATAATATAACAAAGATAAATACAATGAACAGAAGTGGCGTAGCTTGGCACAAGGATCAAAATATGGGCCAGTTGGTAATTCATTTTCTTCGTTCAGCGAACTGGGAGCGCAGAGAAAACACAAAGGACGAAGCGAGGAACCACACAACACGAGCGCTCAATGTGCGCTCGTGTTGTGTGGTTCCTCGCTTCGTCCTTTGTGTTTTCTCTGCGCTCCCAGTTCGCTGAACGAAAGAAAATGAATTACCAACTGGCCCATATTTTGATCCTTCTGCAATATATTTCTAGTACACAGGGCTCTTTTAACTGTTTTAGTCCCTCTCTTCAAGACCCTGCCATTTTGGCATCGTGGATTGCTGTCTCAACATGTCGGGCAAGAGTAGCATCGTGGCACCTTCGTCATGGAACTTGTCCGGCAGAGGTACAAATGCTTTTTGGAATGATGAATCCGTCGTTTGGGCATACCAAAAGGATGTGCCGAATCCTTCGTTCGGAATGGTACAGACAAGTCCGGTGTTATAAGGACTGGCTGAGGGTCATGTGTGACCAAGACGGCCATAGACGTAACAACCGTGACTCGTATCGCGACTGGTGCAAAACTTCGAAATCCGTCACGGAAACTTTGTGGAATTGGATCAGACCACAACTACCTGCCAGGAAAAAACAAGCTTCAAGTGAGGGACGTTTCTTGAACCTAAGTGATGTGTCTGTGCCGGAAAAAATTCAGCAGGTTCTGCAAAAAGGCCCGAAGTTCTCGGTGGAACCTACCCTTCGACCTGAAGAAAAGATTGCCACAGCAAGGACTGTCTCCAAGCTGGCCAAGGAGGAAGAGCGTTATAGGTGTGTAACAGAATGTGTTCAAGCAGTTTCGAGCAATGTTAGCGATGTGAGTAGAAAACTGCGCGTTCAACCAGTTGTTAAGTTTTGTTTGAACAATCAGCTAAGTGTACTCATTTCTGACAAAGAAGGGTTCTTCGTTATCATTAAGGAACTAGATTTCCTTAAGAAGGCTGAGGAAGCCATAGAAAGAAATTTTAAACCACTCTCTGTAAAAAGCAAGGAAGTAAAGACTAGAGCGATATCGCTGCTGAAAAGGCTTAACCTGGAAAAACTTGGCTCTTCAGTAGAAAAGGCGAAAGGTGTAGAGCTAGAACTTTTTTACTCCATTAAAACACACAAACAGGAAATGCCGCTGCGCGCGATTGTTTCAGAAAGGAATACTTGGCAGTTGGTTGTATCTCAGTATCTGCAAGAACATCTTTCTGCGTTGCGCGTAATTGACCCTTTTCACGCAAAAAACTCTGGTGTCGTGGTTGAATACCTCAACAAATGTGAATGCTCCGGTGTTACAGCTTTTAGTCTTGATGTAGTCGACTTATATTATTCTTTGCCGCATGATCAACTGTTAAACAGCGTAGAGCAGTGAAAAAAAAAGAAAAAAAAATGAGCGCTCGTGTTGTGTGGTTCCTCGCTTCGTCCTTTGTGTTTTCTCTGCGCTCCCAGTTCGCTGAATGAAAAAAGTAGCTTGGCACAAAAGGAGACGGAGCGCCACGCTCGGGCAACAAAGAGCATGCGATGTGCTTATTGTGAGTCATATGAGAACGTAATTCTAAAGAAAAAACCATCAAAATTCAGTCGTGTTACGTTTCTTAGAGGAGTCTCTAGAGGCCTCAATCGATTATCGTTCTATATTCACGACATCAGCTCTGCTATCGAAACCGGATGACCCCATCGAGTAGGTAGCCGCAGAATAGTTCACCACAACGGCAGATGCCCGAGGCTCGACCGTGTCTCGCGCGGGGTGCAGCCTGGTCGGGGAACGGACGCCGTCACAAACACTCGTGAATACGGTAATCATCCAAAGTGATTTTCGCGGACCGAACACCTCCACGAAGTTCTCGTAGCGGTTCCCGAGGTTGAACGAGTCCCCGAGTTTTTGAAACGTCGCGTCGCCCAGCCTCTCGAGCGTTGTTTCGTGCTTTGACACCATGAAAAGGTGCATGACGAGAGAGGAGCCGAGAGCGATGGCCAGCATGGTGCCCACGACCAGGAGGAAGCCCACGTGGAAAGCGTACGGCTTCCGAAGCCACGCGTCCGACCACCATTCAACCAAGTGGGCTGCCAGGGTGGCCAAGCCGTATAGGCACAGTGCAACCGTGTAGAAGAGAGCGAGCAAGAAGAACTTGTAGGTGCTGAAGCAGACGCAGTTATTGAACCACGGGTAGTGATGGTCCATCTTCATGATGCATCTGCGAAAATATTTATAGGAGGTCTGCGTTTGCGGCATATCGATAAACTGCGAGAGAGGTCGTAAAACATTTTAATCCTCAGTTCTGTGTAGTGCAGGCGCTTTAGGAATGACAGACAAAGAGGAAAAACCACTCTATAAGGGTCACTAATTCCACGCACGCGTCCATATACACATTTACTGTAGGACGAAAAAGATGACACGCCCCTCAGAACGAGAAAACTTTATGAACAGAAAGCATTCACACATCAAAGGAGCACGAGACTCACACAAAGGGTAGGTTATTGACTTCTTTCATTAAGCAGCGTCAACATGCATCGCTAACAAAATCTTTTATTGATGCAGTAATCTCTTTTATAGCTACCAGATGACGTTCCATGTTCAAGTGCACAGTGTACGCGGGCTCACCTTCGGCACGAGGAGCAGTGGTGGCATCTGTCCAGCTTGAGGAGATGGCATAACACGCAGTAACGCGCGGAACCCACCTGGCCCCCTAGTGAACACGCCTTTCTGCGATGCCAGCATCTCGAGCAGACCATGCCTAGCGCGCTCGTTTTGACAGTTGGCCAGAACCTGCTCCTGGTCCACGCTGAACAGGTACGCTGGTGGAAAGTGGGAATCGCCGTCACCCGTCGTCTTCGCGTACGACCTGTAAAACGACACGTGAGCCGTACGACGTAAAAAAAATCATACTAAATTCCACAGCGCAAAACACTTGTGCAGAGTATAGTTGATTGAGGGTAGGAAATATCATATATGAGGTGGCTGTTTGGATTTCAGAGACTATGGAAACAAACATGACGTTCATTTGAATTCATAA
The DNA here is from genome assembly GCA_013436015.1 of Rhipicephalus annulatus. NCBI lineage: Eukaryota > Metazoa > Arthropoda > Arachnida > Ixodida > Ixodidae > Rhipicephalus > Rhipicephalus annulatus. Next base: position 13,733 of record WOVY01005050.1, read on the forward strand.
GAAAGAACTTGAAGCGCATGCCAAAGGGTTGTAGTGAGACACGGCAAATTAAGGTTTGTTATGAAGTTAAGCCTTTGCTCCGTACGAACGCAGTGATGGTACGAGCGCAGGTGATCAGCCTGATGCGAAAGAAATCGCACCACAAGACGACTCTTTACAAGGAAGTAAAGGGTCGTCAAGCCGCAGTACTGTCAAATTTTGTCAAATTGATGCTAAATGCCGATCGCATTTTTTTATGCATCATTAGAGCGTCGGAACGAATATTACAGTTGCGAATATTTGCTTTCCCGGCTGATAGACGATAAAAAGGTGCATTTGTCGTTATTTAAATGTTAATATACTGTGAGAAAGCAAAAGAAGCAATTCAGAAGCACTTCAAAGCTGCAAACCAGGAATAAAAAGCAGGCGCTAGCACCGTAAGAAAGAAGTGTAAATTTAAGGGTTCGTTTTCTCTGTCAAACACATATTAATAATGAGAACTAACAGATAATGATGCCAAGGGAAAGTATAGGGGATTATACTAGAAGTAAATGTAATGTAAATGTGGACAAAACTTGATAAAGATATAACTTGCCGCTGGCACGAGACCGCTGCATTGTGCTATGAGTTCAATTTGTGTTGTCTGAAAAAAAAAGTACTTACTGTTAACAAAGACTACCATGATTTTTTTCACGACAAAAATTCATAAAGACCATGTTCCGTCCGTTCAGTTGTCACAATGTCTCAGAGGAGGTTAAGCGGCACAATGAAATTTCTGCATTACTCCAGCGAGATTTGTGTGGCATTAAATGTCACTGATCCTTTTGTGGTTCGGAACTCTGATGAAGTGCTTGAATTTTTCCGGAAAAATGAAAATCCCTCGAAGTCAGATTTTGCATTTTCCGTTGATGCCGAGAGACAGAGAAAAATAAACATTTAATGCCGAAACAGTGTTCCGAGCGATGCCCGATGTCATTCCCCTCAGCGGTGGCTACATGGTTAGAGCGTTCGCTACCAATGCGGGAGGTACCGCGCTCGATTCCCAGTGCTGACTGCAGAACCCACCGGTTTTTCTCAATGGGTAGAGGAGCACACCAACGTGGCGTAAGGTTGTTTCTGGTTACTCATCCGGAAAGGTAGCCCCATAAGGTTCTGCGAAGGCCCCTGGGCGTACCTTAATCACCACAGCCTTGGTGAAATAGTTGAGCATCTGCCGCTGCTGTGGCAGGCAGAGAATTACGGCCGCCAGGCACTGCATGGGTAAACAAGTACAGTCGCACTTCTGGCCTATTGCTCGACAGAACGAAGTACATAGTTGCGCCAACCTGCAGTGTTGCCTGCCAACCTACGGGTTCCCTATAGTCCCGGAAACCTCTGGCTTTGACAGCTCTCTTGGCCATAGCGACGAGTTTTCACTGGTCTTCCGGGTCCTCTAGGACGAGCTTGGCCTCCTATATGTTTCGATTAGGTGGTCGTGATTCGTTTTTGGTGCTTAGTTCACCCTCCTCTTTGGTCGCAATGTGTTGTTTGCATGGTATTGGCATTCCAAGAGCAAGTGCGAGACATCCGGTACGTTGCAGAGTGGGCACATATATCCATGTTTCATTAGATAGAGGTGGTGCATCAATGTTTCGTGTATGTTGCTTTCGGGCGTCTGACACGCTTGCTTCTTCAGTCGGTTTTGGGTGGGTTGGAGGTTACACCCGTCACTCCAGTCTTTAGTGTTGAGGTAGTGACAAATGGGTGTTTTGTACAACATCCATCTCTTCGGCCATGGGTTGGGTATCCTGCGGCCTGAGGGCAGCCCGGCTGACGTGTTCGCGGGTAGCGGTATGATGTAATGGAGGAGGTGGTGGTTGTGATATGCTGCAATGGCGAGGTTAGCCTAGCATAAATGACCGGCAATTGTTCCGCCTGAACATCTCTTGAATTATAAGGGTCCATCACCAAATGTCACTCAGCCCAGTGTCTCATGGAACGACATCAGGATCCATTGCACACTCCTCCTCGCCGCCATGGGTCCTTCCGGGAAAATGACATCTTCAAATGTCCTGTGCTTGTGAGAACCTTTCTGCAAGTTGTGTACCATCTTTGTTCTTTCTCTGTCAAACTTCGAGCGCATTCAAATAAAATGTTCGATGCCGCCAATGTCACCACAAAAGACACAATACGGGGAGACACCTCACACAGTCTTGAATGACCAAGCCGGCGTGTACGGGGAGTCAATTCTTTTCCGGTGAAGCAGCGTCGCTTGTTCCCTACAAAGCCCATGAACGCGTGACTGACGTAGAAGCTTGTGGATCGCCCTGAAGTGATTGCGTATTTCATCTTATTGTTCTGGTAAAAGTTCTAAGTTTTATTCTTCAGCCTGACATTCTCAGGAACGTAAAGCATGCTATCGAGGAGTCAGACCCTGAGAACTTTCGCAGCTGTTCCGGGCATTTGACTGGACGTTTTTTTAGAATTGCTTTTTCTAGAAAGTTTTTTAGAGCCTATTCACTGTATTCGGAGTTTTACTGAGTACAAATGCCCCCAATAAATAATTATTATCCCCACTACCTGTTTATTTTCCTCCACAATCACGTGACCATATTGTAACTCTTATCTTGTCAAGACACTTTTTAAATGACCAGTTCTTAATACAGATGCAAAGTGTATGGGCAGCATAGCTCCCATTTTAAGCACAATGATTTTAGCAAACTGTGAAAGAAGCATTGCAGTGCCTATTAATCAGACTTTTAGAGCAAAAAAATGTTATGATATGTAAACGATTGCCTGGTGGTGCTAAGGGGGCGTAGAGCCTCACGAGTGAAATAAATGTGCCTAGAGTATTTCAAAGTTGTTTAGTTTGTTCAAAAGGCCTAAAGTTCACGCATGAATAGCCAAAAGGGGAAATCATTCAATTCTTCGATGCTTGTTTTAACTGTCCGAGAAGCACACGGGCTGGAGCTACAGGCCATGGTAAAAAATAATGCTGATCAGAGGTACGATTTGGCAAATTCTAAGTTAATAAAATGATGCATGAACTCCTCCCTCCAATGGCATTGCGTCCACTCGCGTAGTCAAACTTCACCGATGACGGAACTTATAGCAGGGGTCAACAACGTTTTGAGGCGTAAGGCCGGGTCGAATCAATGTGACATTGTGTGGTCCGGGGTGTGGGAGAAGGGGCTTTGTTGCTGAAGAGAAAAATTTTAGGAGTAGACAATTATGCATCTAAGCTGGAACAGATATCATGTTAACTTTAGGGATATATGTCAAAAGGTTGCCAAGAGGGAGAGAGAGAGAGAGAAAAGGAAGGCCGGGAGATTGACCAGATATTGGCATCTGGTTTGCTACCCAGTACTGGGGTGGGAAAGAAAAATGGTAGGTGTAACCTTAAGAGACAAGAAGAGAGCAGAGTGGATTAGTGGACAAACGGGGGTTAAGGTTATCATAGTTGAAATAAAGAAGAGGAAATGGACATGGGCCGGGCATGTAGCGCGTAGACATGATAACCGCTGGTCATTAGGGGAACTAACTGAATTCCCAGAGAAGGGAAGCGGGTTACGGAGAGACAGAAGGTTAGGTGGGCAGATGAGATTGAGAAGTTTGCGGGTATATTTTGGCAGCAGCAAGCACAGGACCGGGTTAAATGGCGGAACATGGGAGAGGCCTTTGTCCTGCAGTGGACGTAGTCAGGCTGATAATGATGTTGATGATGACTGGGGTTGGAGAAATAGGGCCAAAAAAGAGGGTGTAGAGAGAGAGAGAGAGAGAGAAAACGCACGTGCACTCAGGAGAAAGCAAAAACGCACACAGTAAGGGCGTTCTGGCTACAACCATTCAGAAGGGTCGGTTACAAAGATAGGCTACTTATCAAAATTCCACTTGATGTCAGAACTGCTACGGCTTCATCTGCACAGCTTATTTCCTGGGGCATGCCCAACAAGCGTGTTAGAAATAAAGTGGATAATGATTTCGGCCTGTGACAAGCTTTGACGTCGTGCTGATGGCCACATAATACCGCTCCACGGGCCGCATCCCGCCCCTGGCTGCAGGCTGCCGCCCCTGACATGTAACATTCTTTATTGACCCAAAACGTGTACGGTTTAGGCAGATTTTCATCGTCAATTTTATGATAGGAGAACTGGCAAGACTGGTGTGGGCTTTGTTCGCTGTCCTGCTGTCCTGGTAAAGATGGCGCATGCAGAGGGAATGCGCGCAGTAGTAGATCTTAGGCGTACTGTCTGTGGCTGCTGTTGGATATTTGGTGCTTTGTAACGCAGGCGAAATAGTCAAAGGTTTCAAATTATATAAATATAAATATATATATATATATATATAGATATATATATATATATATATATATATATATATATATATATATATATATATATATATATATATATATATATTTATATATATATATATATATATGACGTATGAAGTGATGGTTGGTAAAAGTGAAATAGAAAATAGAAATAGAGTGGAGGAAGTGAGAATAGAAAAACATGGTGTATGACCCAGGTCACGTCACCCAGTCATCATAGCTTCACATGAGTCGACAAGATGGAGACCTGCCTGCCCCTTCATCAGTCACTCATCATCGACGCAGTTCCCCAGAAGACATCCTGACCATACATTGACTACCGAATCATCTCCTAGAAGGACAACGACCAGCACCATGACAGAACCATCGGCTGACCTCGACATCCCCAAGTACACCGGATCAGCGGACGACGGACCTGTACAGAACTGGTTCAACCTATTCGAGGTCCACGCCACTGCTGCATCCTGTTCGGAACGGGAGATGATCATCAACTTCACTGACTACATCTCCGGTGAGGCTTTTAAGTTTTACCTCACCGAAATCTTTGAAAATGACGAGTCATCGCAAAAGATAAAAGAAGAGATGTTCCCTCGTTTTAACGACTATGAACAAGACCTACTTATTGCCGACCATCTGGAGAAAACCGCACTGTATCGTCAATTCCCTAAGCAGTCCTCAAGCGTTCGAAAGCCCAACGCGAATCGACAACTGCCACAAGACGAAGTGGCACATGCGTTTATTTTCAGAAGACCATGCGTGTTTTGGGAAAAACCTAACCATCAAGCGCACCTCCCTTCTACACGAAAGTGAGCATTTCGAAAGTCCTCGCTCTAGGTTATGACGCGAGGCGTTGCTCACCGACCTGATGCTCTTAATTTTTCTCCTTGCATACGTGGTCCACCACGCAGTTTTCCATCAGCCAGCTCTTCAAGCGCTCCTATCGCTTACCATTTGCCTCATAAGTTCGCTGAGACCACGGTAGACGACCTGATGCTTCACAAAAATACCCTGTCAAGCCATGCTCCTTCCGGACGAGTTCATTCATCACCGTGTGGTGCACACACACTAGACAGTCGAAACAAAGCAGAAGGCTCAGACAAATTGAACACCGTACGCTGCCAAGCGCAAAAGCCCTTCGTAGTGAACAGTGCAGAAGAATCCTCCAAAGACCTTTCTGTCAATTCTAGTGCACCACCTTCATTTTCTTTTGAGAATCACGACAACCCAACGACTACCAACTATTTATTGGTCGCACCAACTATCAAAGAAAAGCAGGCTCGTGTTACTAAAGGAGTACCCCCTCGACAGATTCCGCAACATCAGCAGTACCATCAAGAACTCAAAGAACTCCTTAAAGTACGGCAGTTACATCAAGCACTACGACGAACTAAAATAACATCACAAGCAGATTTCCGGCTTAAGGATGGTCGTCAGGAACGACACCAACTAAAGGAAAGACCAAGTCGACATCTGAGCCATATTCGCAGAAGAAAACGTCGAGGAAGTCTTCTGTACCAGATGTCAAGGCATCATGTACAATCCTACCGACGGAGATACCACCACTGAAAACCACAAAACAGACTGAACGCTACCATTTGCAAAATGCAGGAACACAGAAATCGTATCATCAACTTCGGTTCTGGCAAACGCCAGCTGGAAGCAGTGCTTCTGTCTCAGCCACGACACAGAATACAGCACCCACGACAGAAAATTCGGCGCATACGACGTCTGACCTTCAAAGGCTACAAGGACGTCCAATCTCCTTCGTTCTTCGCAGCTGCTGAAGCCGTGTCATGGTCAGTGCAGTTGCGCAAGACGAGGTTATCTTTTCCAGAACGCCACAGTCGGCCTCGCCCACCCGAACCCCTGTGTTAACCGGACTGCTGCACTCTTTCCTGAAGTCTTTGAAAGTGTACGGAACTCCTCTGTAGCATAGAACCAATTGTGAATTTTGAGATTTGTGACTTTCCAACCTCTCCTTGTTTACTTTTTCTTGTTCGTAATTCACGCATTCTTTCGGGGGGAGGGGGAATCGTGTGACGTATGAAGCGATGGTTGGTAGAGTCCGAGTGGAAGAAGTTAGAATAGAAAAAACATGGCGTATGAGCCAGGCCACGTCTCCCATTCAACATAGCGTCACACACACACACACACACACACACACACACACACACACACACACACATATATATATATATATATATATATATATATATATATATATATATATATATATGTTTATTTGACCTGCTTGACATATGAGGTGGAGTCGAGGTAGTGATGTGGCTATCTTGTGAATCCTAAAAGAGGTGTGATTTTTACAAAATGAAATTAATCCTTATGTGTGCTTAGTTGGTACTGTGCGAAGCTCGGGGTGGTGAAAGCGGTAGAAGGGGAAAGAGGGGGGGGGGCGTGAAAGGTTATGAGAGACCTTTATTCGATTCGCAGATGTACCAAAATAATATAACAAAGATAAATACAATGAACAGAAGTGGTGTAGCTTGGCACAAAAGGAGATGGAGCGCCACGCTCGGGCAACAAAGAGCATGCGATGTGCTTATTGTGAGTCATATGAGAACGTAATTCAAAAGAAAAAACCATCAAAATTCAGTCGTGTTACGTTTCTTAGAGGAGTCTCTAGAGGCCTCAATCGATTATCGTTCTATATTCACGACATCAGCTCTGCTATCGAAACCGGATGACCCCATCAAGTAGGTAGCCGCAGAATAGTTCACCACAACGGCAGATGCCCGAGGCTCGACCGTGTCTCGCGTGGGGTGCAGCCTGGTCGGGGAACGGACGCCGTCACAAACACTCGTGAATATGGGAATCATCCAAAGTGATTTTCGCGGACCGAACACCTCCACGGAGTTCTCGTAGTGGTTCCCGAGGTCGAACGAGTCCCCGAGTTTTTGAAACGTCGCGTCGCCCAGCCTCTCGAGCGTTGTCTCGTTCTTTGACACCATGAAAAGGTGCATGACGAGAAAGGAGCCGAGAGCGATGGCCAGCATGGTGCCCACGACCAGGAGGAAGCCCACGTGGAAAGCGTACGGCTTCCGAAGCCACGCGTCCGACCACCATTCAACCAAGTGGGCTGCCAGGGTGGCCAAGCCGTATAGGCACAGTGCAACCGTGTAGAAGATAGTGAGCAAGAAGAACTTGTAGGTGCTGAAGCAGACGCAGTTGTTGAACCACGGGTAGTGATGGTCCATCTTCATGATGCATCTGCGAAAATATTTATAGGAGGTCTGCGTTTGCGGCATATCGATAAACTGCGAGAGAGGTCGTAAAACATTTTAATCCTCAGTTCTGTGTAGTGCAGGCGCTTTAGGAATGACAGACAAAGAGGAAAACCGCTCTATAAGGGTCACTAATTCCACGCACGCGTCCGTATACACATTTACTGTAGGACGAAAAAGATGACACGCCCCTCAGAAGGAGAAAACTTTATGAACAGAAAGCATTCACACATCAAAGGAGCACGAGACTCACACAAAGGGTAGGTTCTTGACTTCTTTCATTAAGCAGCGTCAACATGCATCGCTAACAAAATATTTTATTCATGCAGTAATCTCTTTTATAGCTACCAGATGACGTTCCATGTTCAAGTGCACAGTGTACGCGGGCTCACCTTCGGCACGAGGAGCAGTGGTGGCATCTGTCCAGCTTGAGGAGATGGCATAACACGCAGTAACGCGCGGAACCACCTGGCCCCCTAGTGGACACGCCTTCCTGCGATGCCGCCATCTCGAGCAGACCATGCCGCGCGCGCTCGTTTTGACAGTTGGCCAGAACCTGCTCCTGGTCCACGCTGAACAGGTACGCTGGTGGAAAGTCGGGAATCGCCGTCACCGTCGTCTTCGCGTACGACCTGTAAAACGACACGTGAGCCGTACGACGTAAAAAATAAATCATACTAAATTCCACAGCGCAAAACACTTGTGCAGAGTATAGTTGATTGAGGGTGGGAAAGATGATATATGAGGTGGCTGTTTGGATTTCAGAGACTATGGAAACAAACATGACGTTCATTTGAATTCATAAGAAAGAACTTGAAGCGCATGCCAAACGGTTGTAGTGAGACACGGCAAATTAAGGTTTGTTATGAAGTTAAGCTTTTGCTCCGTGCGAACGCAGTGATGGTACGAGCACAGGTGATCAGCCTGATGCGAAGGAAATCGCACCACGTTCCCCAGGATCTGTGTAGTTGATCTCAATGTTCTCGTATAGCAAACACAATTAGCTTATTGGTAATGACATTATTCCTCAAGTTACTCTGATATTAGATGCCATAAGCTTGTTAACATTGCTAAAAGTCGAGACGAATAAGAAGGAATGCTCCATCAATCGAGGCGCTGAAGATAACGATTGCAATTTTACTCGTGTTGTTGTTGGTTGTTGTGTTCCACCCTCTTGGCTGGAGGACTCCCCGTGTACATTTGTAAATATAATACATTCGGTATTTACTTATCTCGAATATTCTCACTCCCGTAGAAACGTGCACGCGCAAAACAAAGCGCAAGAAGACCCATAGGAGCGACACACAGAACATGTGCACAGCACCAGAGAACGAACGTCCTGGTTAGGCACTCTGCGACTTACCAGATGCACATGGACAGAAGCAGATGAAATCCGGCGCCGAACGTTACGGCCTTGGTTGTGCTCTCCTCTGCGACAATAAGCCGGCAGAAAACCAGAACGTAGGCGTAGTAGGCACAGGAAATCAGCGCCGACACCAGCAACACGGGAAGCCAGGCGAGCGGACGGGGCTTTGAGAAGCTGCCCCGACGGGCGTTGCTACCGTCCTCGACAAGAGTAACTGGCCGGTCGACCGATGGCAGCATGCGTTGTTATGGATGATGGTGATGGTGATGATGTTCCTATTTACATGAAAGAGTTCACCAAGAACGTGACATGAAGATTTATTCAGTCTTTTGATGTATTATAACTAAAAAAGAAAATAGAAAATATATTAGTATAACAAAATATATACTAATAGTTTGCCATCATGCAACCAGAAAATGCAGATGAAGTTAGGCCTCCACTTAAATTTTGAAAAGTGGGGTACTCTGGCCATGTCTTTCTTAACTGGGCGGCAATCAAGCCAACCAAGCGAAGTGTTGCTCCGCTATCAGAAACTCCAACAACGGGGGTCAGCTATCAGCCACGGAGATCAGCTATGGGCAATCCGGAACTGCCCACGATTCGACAGTGTTGCTTAAGTCTGCACGTCCCTACGTTGGAAGAGCTCACTATGTGCTAGTCGCGTCTGTTAAGTCCATGAACATTGGCCACCTAAACCACTTGGATAAATCGCGGAAACTTCGTATTCCCTAAGATATTTACGTGCGGATATTCATTTCTTTCTTTTTTAGTCCGTAGTAAACAGCGTCCACACATTTTTGCTCTCTTTTGAAAAGAACATGCGAAAGCAAGCATGAAACTCACACTGCTTCTCCTTAGGTTTTAGGATGGCGTCGAGCTTTGTGGTCCATTGTACTCGTATTTCAATTCTCGGTGATTAGCTTAGAGAAAGCTATCTGCCTGGCTGACAGTTTTAATATTCTAAAATATTTATTCTATATTTTGAAATTTGTAATCACTCGGAATACATACGTTACGCTGTGATCTATTTTGTTTTCTGCACTACAGCTCGGCAATGATTTAGCTTAGCGATAACGATCAAATCTGACTAAGAGTGAACAGATGAATTCTTTTGACTGACAGCCGAAGCGTGCTGAAGCATTGTTGCTTTGTTGGACAGAAATAACCAGCAAGCGCCTTACCTGGAGAGCTGAGGAAAAAGCGCAGGCACCGCTGTAACGTTTGCAGGTGCTCCGGGAATATGCGACAAACATTAGCGCAGGCACGTCACCGATCTCTCTGAAAGAAGTCGTCAGTGGCCTGTGTCCGACGCCGCAAAAGTGCGCGCACTTTGGCAGATGCGTTGCCGCAGAAGTTCCCATCGGGCAAAGAAGCCATGAAGGGAGCCGACCTTGCTGGGATTCAGAAGTCTTTCGCATTAAGAAGTTTCTCGCAAGACTGGACTCGTAAAGGGCATTTAATGCGTCACTCTGACCAGGCTTTAAAAAATGTGGGTGTTGCCCGCCTCGTTTGCCTGTTCCTGCTTTCTAAAATGTGTTTTTTACATGCTCCTATAGACCGAATAGGGTAAGACGCACAGCTGGCACGATTGACTTGCGTCATGCGGTTCCAGTTGACGTTGAATAGGGTCAATTTATAAAGTTAGGTCTAGAGGGCCTAGCTTGTGCGCAACGACGATGTTAATAAGTGCTATAGAAAACACATGGTGTAACCTTCATTTGTGCAGTGTCCTTTCTCGCGTTAGTAATGTTGAATGAACGGGGACGCAAGTTCTTTGTGAACTCCCACTGCAAGCTGCATTTGTGCTGCCGTAAAACGTGCTGCTCGGCAATGAATTTTTTTAAAGCGACAACAATGCACAGAAGTTTCAGCTGCGGTAGTGACGCCGGTAATGTGTACCGGATGCATGTGCATCTGTGTATTTTAAGCACAAGCTGTCCCGGACACCTGCATGTAGGCTGCATTAAAAGGCCGGAGTGAAGGCTTGGAATGTGTGCGTCAGGGCAATACAAAAAGGTCCACAGCCGAGACTCGATATACGCTGAAAGAATCGACTCTCGCTTTTTTAAATATGTCTTTGCGCTACCTTTCGCTGAAGAGTGAGCGTGGCACAGCTATATTGAATCTGTGAAACTTCCATTTGGAGAACGGATACTTCCGCGTTTTGGAATGCTAACTTGTGGTTCATGTTTTCCTACAGAATGCCCGAACCCGACAGCTGCAATCGTCTTGCTTTTTTGTTTTTCAGGTTGTAATCCATGCTCAGTATGAACCTTTGATTGATTAAGGGTGCTTATGTGGTCCTAGGCGACGTTAATAATTTGTTCACATTTGAAATTTGCTTTACGACTTCATGTGTGTATTTGGTTCGTGAATGCCTATGCAGCTCCCTGAGGTATCATGTTGGTGTGATGCCGAATAATGCATCAGCTAAGTCAATAAAGACGTAACTATTTATTTCGATAGACGAACTTGAGCAGAGCAAGAATAAGAACGCTCGCAGTACAACAATAGCTTTGCCTGCAGCCGAAGAATTCAGAAATATGACCATTTGGTTGAAAATCTGGGCTTGTACATGCTACGCCATAAAATATTGCGAAATCACTGGCACTCTTTCAAGTTCCGTAACGTACAGGGCTCAAGAAACTTAATGCTTATTGATGCCACCATTTCGTTTCCATCGTCTCCATTTCTAGCCGCTTTCGCGTAATATTGACTGGCACACTTCCATCAGAGCCAACATTGCCTCTAGTGCCTAGATTTGTGACAGGATATTGAGGTTTGCCTTTGGCTAGACTATAAATTCAGAGGTAATGCTAAAGCCATAGTAGGCACCTACTAAAATTTTATCGTCAAATGCGTAGCCAGATAGAACAAGAACATTAGTATCCCTACAATGTTTTTTTTATTATTGAAGAATAAATTTCAACATTTTCATTAAGTAAAACCATATCAACATGTTCCCTCTACTTCGGCCTTCAAGGCTCAAATAGGTTTCAAAGAAGTGAATGTTGTCTTGAATTCGTTGTGCTTGCGTATATATGGTTTATGCGAAAAAGGCTTTCTTCAAGATAGAGTAATTCATTGTACAAAAAAGTTAATACGAAAGTTCGACATCGAAGCAGCAGACTTATTAGCCGAGTTTGAAGAAGCAGACTGATTAGCAGAGTTTACGTAACACCAGTCCGTCCTCAAATACTACTGCCATATGCATAATTATAGCCTCTCGAACCATGCGCGCGTGCGCCCGACGAAGAGAAGGAAGGTCTCACGCTTCGCGCTCTGGCCTGAACCGGCCAGCAGTGCGAACGCTGTTGTAGATATACCTTGTAAATATACCTACCTTGTTGTAAATATACCTTGGTGAAAGCGACTATCCTTCACGTAACAGTATGATTCATGGTGAACAGCCCAGATTTACGTTGTTGTGGATGAGTGCTCTTATCAATTTTACTCTTGAGCAGGCTCGGCATGTATACAGGAGTGCGACAAACTTGCACCTGCAAAGATTTTGGGGAGTGTGAGCAGCGTCCACGCGTTTTCTAACGCGCACGCAGCTTCACCACTCCGTATATACATGCACGCTGCACTCTGCATTGATGCTCATTGACGCGTATGAGCCCGCTGCAGGGAGGACGCTTTCGCACATCGGCTGACAGGACAGAAAATCTTGGAAAGAGTGAAGTTTTCCAGCAAACAATAAAAATTGCCTTAATGTACCATGGCATAAGTTAGAAAGTAGTCAGAAACTAGACACGGGGTAAACCTAATCTCCTGTCGCAAGACAGAGTCGCAAACCAGCCAATTTGGCGCATAGTACCCGCCAACGGCAACCCTGAGGACGTGCTTATCTCGAGTAATGAGAAGTTGTTGTAGTTAGTTGTTAGTAAGATCTTGTCCTTATGAAGTTCCGATGTCATGCTTTGTTTTGTTAGCTTCGTGCACTGCCCTGGTCTTACCGGGTCCTTCCGGACGTATACAGTGCTACCTGCTTTGTGTCACTGACCTGCGCTACAATCACAGCGAGCCGCCATGTTCACCGATATTCGCTGCCAGTGACGACACATGCAGATCTACTTCTTCGTGCCCATAAGCACAGCCGTTTTCACGTGGGTGCTGCATTAAGTTGATACACTGGGCTGAATATCCTTTTGGACGTGACACCTGTCCCTCACTACATGCTGGACCAGGGACGCCTTTCTCCCCCATCTTTCATTCTCTACAACTTGACATGTCTTCTAGAGGCACCGTGACATGCTCCATTGTAGAGTTATAGAAGCAGCGTTTTCTTATCGCTGTATTCCGTCTCCTGAGCCACGACCACGTCGCTACTTCCGCGTTTTTTAGTACCATGCGGACACACATTAACGTTCCTCCCTTTCTCCGGGCTCCAGTTTCCCTTCTAGAAGAACCTGCGTCAAATCCTGGCCGTCCAGAGGGCCCGCGAGACCTGACCGTATTCGAGTGGGCCTAGTCAGGTGACGCTGAGTTAACTCGCGTCTATTGTGAACCTAATAGTGTTGTTTCACTCGCTCGCTTCCAGTGCAGACAAACCACATCAAGCGGTGTTCAGCCTTTCCTCAATGTTTCAATGCCTATAGTGAGGCCAAGGAGCATTCGTAGGCTGCCTTCCGCAGCTCGAGACCTGACATTCAAGAGGCCTTTTGAAATTATGCTTAAAAGGCTAAGAAGGCTACCTTTAATTATATACTTCCTCATTTTACCCTTTATCCCACTGCAACGTCCCATTAACCCAAAATTAACAAAAAAATATTTCGTTCATTCCTGTTAAAGAAGTGTGTGCGTTTAATTTTTTCATGCTGTTGATAACCGTGGTAGAATGCGGTTGTTACTGAGTTCAGAAGCTGTCGCAGATGTGCGTGTGTTGACATGAGAAAGTACCGGTGCGAACCTTCATTATATTTACAATTGATGCGTTAATAAACCTAGATGTTTACAGAGAATGAATAACGACTGACGTATCCAAAATTGGTAATGCAAAAAGGAAATTGTGCTATTGCCACTGTATTATTTAGAATGTCTTCTTAATTACCCTAATGCACTTTTAGAGTGACGAAAGCTTCTAGAGTATATAGCGAATTGTTTGCCTCATTCAATGACTGCCAATTCCGTTTATATCAAGGTGCGCTATACACTTTTCGGGTCCACATGCAAGCATGAGACTCAATAACACATCTTGATTTATTTGAAACCACCTTCCATGAAGCTTTGCCTCGCCATTTATGTAGCCTGCAGTTTTTATTTAAGTTCACTGAAATGTAGCCATTAACAGTTGCCATTCCAGTCCTCAGCCTAGAAGCCCAAATCAGCGCAATACGCGTAAAAAAGACAAGCTTAACATCTATTCTTTTTCCATCACACTGCTCATCACCTCATTGTTGTCGATATTTAAATGTCTTATCTGTACCGATGTTCTTAACAATAAAAAACTACAGTAGGTGATTAGCCATGCCAAGTTTGCAATTCCTGATGACTTTCTCAATTTTTGAATATTTGTGACTTTGCAGTAGAAATATACTTGTCATGTTTACCTGCTTTTAGGATATAGTGAAATACATTGATATATTTCATTTGTGCGGACATCTGAAGCATTGATTTTAACAAGTTCCTTATCTGAAAACCGTAATACAGTTGTATCTATTAAAGATTAATTTATTTTCAGCTTAGAAGAGTGAAAAAAAAAACGATTGCCAAGTGGATGTGACATCCTTCATGACAACCAATTTGCTTAAAAAAATGGCTCTTGAACATCGTGTACACGAACGCCGATCAAAAAAACTGGGGTTTCGGGCTGCGCAAGAATTGGGAGGAACACGATCAAGAGCACGACAATGGTGCACACTGTCGCCTTTGCTAGTAAGATGGCGGCTTCTGCCGGCAGGCGACTGCGCAGGTTTCGAAGTTAGGGAACTGTTTTTCACCAACGAGGCACTGGTGCTGCCGCAGTGTGGCCAACGAAGAGCGGTAACATCTCATGCGGCCGTCTTCGGGCGACACGTGGGCGAAGTACGGGTACTTGAGGTGGCGTCGACCGCAGGCCACTAGGTCAGGTTTTTCGCAGCGGGGTTCATGGTGTGAATCTCGGCAACGCCTCTCGCACTCTTTGGCCATTGCGAACACCATACTTCCGTTGGCCGGGCAGCCACCAGAAGGAAAGGACCAGGGCACGCACTTGCTGTGGTCGTAGTACCACCAGTCGGACAGGACATCTCGCCTATACACAGAGAATGATGCGGCAGAGTTTTGAAGCAGGGTCGCGTTCATTGTACCGTTTACGCTACGGTATTACCGTATCGTGCTAAATGTACTATAGGGAAACACATTAGTTGTGCGAGTTGTCTTCAGCGTGCGGCAGAGTGATGAGATACTTGTAGCATATTAGTAGAGGTGGTGTAGGATAAGACAGCAACGTTGCGACTACGACGACGTGGTATTTTTGTATTTATTGCATGCTGAATCCACTTCTGTTTGAGATGCCATCCTCACATATCATTGACGCTAGAGGTTTCAGAAATGGCATTGACGCTAGAGGTTTCAGAAATGGTATCATGCGAGTGGCTGGTTAGATGAGCAATAACGAATGCTGAACAACGGGCTAAACAAGATAAAATAAGGTGCTTTATCCAGTAATTGGTTAGAGAGTTTTATGGAGTTCACAGGAATATTAAATAAGACGTATTCTAATGGTTATGGTGGCTTCCATATATGCTCGTGGGGTCGCCAGTAGTATTCCGTGGCTGTATGACACCTAACAAGAACTGCAACACGCCACCACTAACCATACTGTACGATCAGAACTTAACATTGCTGGACGACTTATTGATTGTGAATGCAAACGGTATTCAGAACCTGACAGTACCAAATGGACTCCTTTCTGGTTCTGCTCTCCCTTCACAGTTCAGGTCTGTAGTGGAAAACACAGATCGAGACATATCGTAAGATGTCCTATACATACCTTGCACAACGCATGAACATCGGCTTGCCGAAGCACTTGCCAGCCGGGTGCGTGGTAGAAACGCAACTGTGAACGCAGTGTTCCAGGGTGGCGAACCTGTTTGTTCCTCTGGTGCAGACGTTCACCCCATTGGACTCGTAACACATGTCGGTATCGGGTAGGTAGAAAAATTCGTGCCGAGCACACCGACAATACGTGTAGAACGCATGGCTACACTTAGGAAGGATCTGCACGCAAGAAAGCAATGACCATTTGCGTTAAAAGGACCAACAGCCATTTTTATGGTGCCTATTTTTTAGTGCAAAGTAAATCCTAAAGGAATCCTAAATCAAATAACAATTCACGCCAGAGTGAAAGCTCAATGTATGACACCTAAAACGACAATATTATCAACAACAATGTCCTACTTACCGAAAAATTAAAGTAAACGCACAAGAGCCCAAGCATCGCAATAGGACATTTTAAAAATGATCCGGATGACATCAGAAGGACCGCCTAAAATTAATCATTAGTAATCGATCTAACTGCAATAAATAAAGAACCTTCCGTACATCAACAGACGCAATAAAATGCTGCGAGTTCGTTTTTGCTTGATTCATGGAAGAAAGGACCGCCTGACGCTACCATGGAGAATGACGCGAGTGGTTCAAAAATTCAAGTTTCACGTGGTTACACGGGACAGGCGTTGTTATCTAGCGGGGCGCAGTTGAAACAACAACAACAACAACAACAACAACAAAAACGTCTGAATGCTCGGAGCCAATGGCGGGAAATTGATCAACGGCCGTTGTTGCTGCTGTGACTCCCGCTGCTTTTTGCCTGCTTCTACTAGCGCAGTAAAGACTGGCAAGGTTGTCCACGGCAACAGTGACGTGAATCAGTCTGGTCGGTCTGCTTCTTGAGGCGGGTAATTTGAAGCGTGCTAACCCGATGCGGACTATTAAATGGATTTTATTTCAAAATAGGCCCTTCCTTAGCACAAAAGTAACACTACAAGGTTTTTGGACTGCTATTTCAACTATCAACGTCGATTTATTATTTGCCTTTAGTGTTTCTTTAAGGCCTAACCACACGTATTCGTCGCAGCGCGCCAGCGCGAAGCCTTTTGACGCGGCGCCGCGCCCTCTCTCTGTAGAAATGAGGCTCCGCTAGGTGGCGTCGAAGAGCATGGACGTGAAAATGTCAGCTCCCGCTTTCCTAAATGTTTTTGGTCGATTTTTTTTTCTCCAAGATACTTGACTTTGTGCTTATTCGAACAGTAAGCTTTGCGGTTTCAGTGGAGTAGCCATTTTTTGCAGTGAGTGAACTCTTGGACATCTTTTAGGACTTTAGAGTTGCGAAGCGTCGAGTGTCCTTGCTTACCCTAACCATGCCTAGGATTGGCGAGGAGTGCGGTTATTACACGTAGCCAAGGGCACGGCCAGGCGCTGCAGCTGCTGGATCATCTCCCGCATGCCGCATCCGACAACGAGGCACAGAAAATGTCTTCCACCATAACCATGGAGGGAATAGAAGTAAGCGCAGAGATCGTCGACGAACCAGGATGGGCCACCGCCATGCGACGCCGAAGACAGATGAATCCACTGAACGAGGAGCTGGCCACTGGGATGGTCGAGCACAACAACCAACCAAAGCACCCCAGGGGCTCCAAAAAGAGTCAATCGGCTCTACACCGGGTGGTATCCGCTTCCAGGCTACCCCGCCTACCAATGACCAGATCAAGGTAATCACGAGTCCAAGTTAGACGTAGCCAGAGTCGACCTCGTTCTGCTGGCGAGAGCCATCATCATGGCCGCCAAGATCACCGACGAACAAGCACGGGAGGACACGATCTGCCCCAACAAGATGCAAAACACCATCGTTATTTCTACACCGCACCAAAATATGCCACATCATACGTGAATGTACAGAAACTCCACACAAACCAAGGCTCGTTCAAAGTTGCCACAATCGTGACCGCACCAGATAATACAAGCAAGGGCGTCATTAAGAACGTTGACCTCTCCCTTGACGATGCAACGCTCAAACGCATGACTGTGCACGACCGAAATTCTACTGCCATCGAGGCAAGACGCTTCGAAAAGACCAAAGTTATCTCAATCTTCTTCGACGGGTAGCGCGCTCTGAGCACAGTGATGTGCGGAACTGCCATGGTTCCCTGCTCGCTCTACAAACGACAAGTCGATGTTTGCAGAACGTGCGCAGGAGTCGGTCATCACGCCGATGTTTGCCGGCACACAAACGCAACGAGCAAGAAATGTCACAACTGTGGTGAAACGCTACAAGAAAACGGCGTGCATGACTGCGAGCCGAAATGCAAGCTTTGCAATGGCAGTCAACCCACTGGAGATCGCGAATGCAAAAAAGTGCCGCCATATCCAGGAAGTGAATGATGATGAGTGGGCGAAGCTCCGGAGGTAAACCTGGTAAACCATGAATCCTCTGTACATTTTGCCCACTCGATTTTATTACATCGCTCCCCCTAGCGTACGTCGCCGCACTAAATCGAACGATTGCCTTCAACCAATAACACACGCCATATGTGACATCATTCCTATTTTATAAGATCTCGCGTCTTTCATCAACTACAAGTACCCGCTTTCTAGTTTATAACATCTTGCATCTTTTCATCATCAGCTACAACTACCACCATCTAGTAAACACTACAATCACTAAACGAGAGGTGGCTACATACAGGAGACGGTACCGCCATCTAGTGAACACTGCAATAACTAAACTAGAGGTGGCTACATGGATGGATGGATGGATGCTATGAGCGTCCCCTTTATAACGGGGGGTGGTGACAAGTGTGCCACCAGGCTCGACAAAAAAAAAAACCTTTTTTCTTTTTTGATGTTGGCCTAATGCCTCTACTTCAATAAATTCTATCCTAATGGAAAAAAGGTAAATTTTCAGCTTAAGTTCTCTGCCATTTACGGCACACTGTCCATATTTATTTTTCCAATATTTATTTTTGTCCTTTCTCTCTAATTTTCTGCCACCAATACTCTAACCGTCTCTTACTTATTTCAACCGCGGGTGTGTTCAGCTTTCCATTGTTGTCCCTAAAACCCAAGGCTTCCTGTAGGCTCGTGCCCAAACGTACACCTGGGTGGATATCTCCACATTCAATCAGAACATGCTCCGCCGTTTCCTTATCTTTCCCGCAAGCATGTGCATTGTTCTTCTTCTTACTGAATCTTGCTTTATAACTACGCGTTCTAAGGCAACCCGATCTCGCTTCAAACAGTAAAGCGCTTCCCCTTGAATTATCGTAAAATGCCTCCCTCCTTATTTCATTTTTGCCCTTTCGGTAGTTACTCAAAGCCGGTTTTTTCTCCATAGCTGCCATCCAGTAAATCCTCTCCGCCTCCCGGACTTTTCCCTTAACGCTCTTTGTTGACATATGGCTTACAATACCAGCCGTATATTTACTAGTGAGTCTTCTAGTTCTTTTTCTCCACTGTGTGTCCACGCTCTTCCTATACAATAACGGAACACCTTCTCTGCCCATCTACTCTCCTTCATATTTCTTAGCCTTTCTTCGAACCTTATTTTGCTCTGCGCTTCCCTCGCCTCAAAACCTGCCCACCCCATATCGCCCTTTACAGCCTCGTTTGTCGTCTTCCCGTGAGCACCCAACGCGAGGCGTCCCACAGTCCTTTGATTACATCCATTCCCGATTGCACCTCTGCCCTCATGCACACCACTGAGTGTCCCAAAAGTAAGCCCTGGAACCATTACACCCTTCCACAGACCTCGAAGCACCTCATACCTATTGTATCCCCACAACGCTCTGTGCTTCATTATTGCCGCATTCCTCTTTCCTTTTGCTGCCGAGGCTTTTTCCTGTACCTTCATGTATCTATCACTCTCATTTACCCATACTCCAAGGTACTTGTATTCGCTTACCCTCGGTATTTCTTGGCCTTGTATGGACACCGTCTGATCACAGGGATCATTGAATACCATCAATCCACACTTCGTTACACTGAATCCTAGTCCAAGAGCTTCACCTTCCCTTCCGCATATATTCGCCAGCTGCTGTATATCATCTCGACTGTCCGCAAATAAGACGATATCGTCCGCATAAAATAAACCTGGAAGCTTCTGCTCAATCATCATGCCGCCCTGTTTGTGTGAACAGATTAAAACCAATGTTGCTACCCTTCTAGCGCTTTTTCCATACTCACCATGTACAGCATGAATAACAGCGGGGACAAAGGACATCCCTGTCTCAGACCCTTGCTAACCTCAACGTTCTCTTTGCTACGCATTCCTTCCCACTCTATGCAAACTGTATTTTCTCGGTATATCTCCCTCAAAAGCTGTATAAAGTCGTCGCCCATGCCCATTTCTTTCAATATATCCCACAAAATTTCCTGATTAACGTTGTCGTATGCCCCAGTGATGTCTAGAAAAGCCATGTACAAGGGCCTATTCTCTATTTTAGATATTTCTATACACTGAGTGAGAACAAACAGGTTATCGTCTAACCGCCTGTCGACTCGAAATCCGTTCTGAAGTTCTCCCAAAATATCGTTATGTTCGGCCCATGTTTCTATTTTCATTTTTACTGCTTGCATCGCCAACCTGTATAGTACCGATGTAATGGTTAGTGGTCTATACGAGCGAATCTTGTCCTTTTCTCCCTTGCCTTTATAGATTAAGTTCATTCTACTTTGTCGCCAACTGTCCGGTATTTGTCCGTCCTTTAAGCTTTTTCTACTGCTATTTAACAATGCTTCTTTAGTGTTATGTCCTAGTTCGTTAATGAGGCTAACGGGAATACCATCTAAACCTGCGGCAGTGCGCTTTGGAATTTTTCCTTCGGCCTTTTTCCAGTTGAAATTATCAAGTACTAGCTTCTTCCTCTGTTGCTTTCTCCGCCACACTTTTACTCACCGGGGAGATCCACTGGACGCTCTTTGAACGAATCGGCTGTTACCTTTTGGATGTAACCTAGCGCTTCGTACCCTTCCAATTGATTCCTCCTTCATCTAGAATATGTTGTTGCGTTGTGACAGACTTCCTACCTAGCGCCTTTATGTGGCTCCAAAAAATCCTAGGCGCGGCCTCCTTTTTTTCGTGTATCTCTGTCATCCAGCGTTCACTTTCACCTTTAATTTTTTGCCTCTACCAATTTTCTGTACAAGGGATTTTTCTCTAAATATATTTCCCATATTTTTTTGACTTCGTCCTGCGGCCGCTTCTCCTTTTTTGCCTTTCTATGCTCCCGTGATGCTTCGCGTCGCTTCTCGATCGCCTCCCGGATTTCCTTGTTCCACCAACTTTTTGGCTTCCTTTTTTCCTTCCAGCAAACAGTTTTCTTCTCTTTCTCTATCTCCTTCGTCATTAGATGTAACAGCCTCACTATACTCCAAGTCCCTTGCCTGGTATTTCGCCTACTTCTTCCTCGACTCTTGCGGCTATATTTATTATTTGTTTGTCATTTAAATACGAGCTGCCAGACTTTGATTCCATGCTCATATTTTCAGTTTCGTATCCCATTTGTAATGTTATTCGTTTATGATCACTACCCAAGCTGTTAATGCCTTCCTCGTCTATCCTCATTTCTGTCAGTTTGCGGTAAATTCCTTCAGTCATGAGACAATAATCAATACTTGATTGCCTGTTTCCGACTTCCCATGTGATCTGGCCCGTCACATTAGGCCCCGTGTTAACTATCTCCAGACTATGTTGCTCGCAAAGATATCTAGTAATAACTTCCCATTGGTGTCTGAATATCCGTCAAGGTCATGTATGTGGGCATTCATGTCCCCTAGAAGGATGATTTCGGCCCCATTACCAAATTCCTTAATATCCGCACTCATGCAATCCACTATCTCCTGATTCTTTTCTCTGCAGTTATTCCCCGTCCACAAGTAGGCTACCCCTAGCCACGTTTCCTTTCCACCCCTACTGTGCCCGAACCCAGAGGTGCTCTGAACACGTCTGTTTCACTCTAACCCATTGGGCTCCGCGATGAATTAGCATTCCTACACCCCCACCTTTCCTTTCCGATATGGTCTGTTACACCCTTCCCAAACATATTTTTCAATATGTGGTGGCTCTTCCAAGTCTCTAGGTGTGTTTCTGTAACCGCATACACGCCTATCTGTTCTTTGTTTAACTGCTCCTCAATCTCTAACCATTTTGCCTTCTTTCTGCCACCCTGCATGTTTATGTAACTAATTGCAACACGCGCCTTTTTTCCTTTTTCTTTTACCTTTTTTCTGGTTTTTCGCAATTCTTACCTGTCAAAGCGTCCCCTCCTGGTTGTTTTCCCTGTTACGAGCTACCCCGGACTCCGAAGGGGCCGTGAGCCCCCCCAAAAAAGCTACTGCGAGTCCTGCCAGTCGCCAGCCCACCTCGTGTCCAAGCCTCTTATCGAATGAATCTTGTCCTCTTTGGAATCCACCCCACCTGTGCACTTCCCGGTTTTAAATCCACTACCTCGAAACCCTTCTCTCGACTAATTCGCCATATCTCTTTGTTTGCGTCGACAACCGCTCTTTGCAGGTTGACGTTGCGTACTGGTACTTCCGGTACTGTGGCATACTACAATTTGCACCTGGGGGACACGGCGCGCATGTCATCCAACCCTTTCGCCAAGGTCGTCGCTAGTCATGACGATTCTTTTTCAGGACGTCATTTAGCCCCTCCCGCAATTACAACGAGGTTACGATTGTAGCTTTAGCTGCGAGTGTTCACCCGCTTGACTCATTACTGTCCCCAGCGTTTGTCCTGGGAACGTCCCTATCGCAACTCTCTTGTCGCCTTTCACCCTTTCTTTGATTGCCGCTGCGCATCGGACTAAATTTGAGTCACCGGCGATGATGACCTGTTCAGACATTCCTTCTGAAACCTGCAACCTGGCTGCTGACTAGGTGACTAGCGTGAGTCACGGCTGCTGGTTTGCTCCCTCCCTCCCTCAAAACTACTTCCCGGTAGCTGGGCCCTGTGGCCAATGTATCTGCCCTTTGTCATGCCTGTTTCCTTCATCTCTCCCGCACGGGGGGGTCGTCGCCATAATGCTTCCGCCGTCACCTGCGTCTTCGTTCCCTTTCACGACCTTCGATAGGGCCCTTCTCGGCTGACCGGAGCCTTTCTTCCATGGCTGACGTTTTCTCTCGCTCCTTCGCCAATGCATTCTCCAGCTCTGCGATTTTCTCCATGAGCCCACTCGGACCGCCGTCATATTTTTTCATTTTCTCCTCGAACTCGCACTGTCTACACTTGGCGTCATCTTCTGCTTTCTCCTCCGCACTAACTTCCACCCCTTCCAACTTACCCCGCACTCTGAACACTTTACGGTCTTTTTGACCATGGCTAGCCTCAGTTTACCGATGCCCACGTGTTAGAAAACTGTACTAAAATACACTGGTCTAAGCCAAAAGAACCACAATAATAAATAAATACGCTACACTTCACAGCACCTGCGCATGCACGTGGGTCGGTCTACGCGCAGACCTCAGCCACGTGGTGGCTGGAGAAAAAAGACCAGTACAAAATACTAAAAAAACGTACACCGTAATAGACCTAATCAAGCTTTACGCTAGCGCCTTACGTTCTCATAACGCTACAGACAGAGGCAAGCTGGAAACATGCAAAAACACTTATCTGTAGCTGTCCTTCCGGAGCTTTCCAAAAACACGTCCGACCTCTACCACACTCTACCACACACTCTCTACATACAGGGGACGGTACCGCCATCTCTAGTGAACACTGCAAGAACTAAACTAGAGGTGGCTACATACAGGGGACGGTACCGCCATCTAGTGAACACTGCAAGAACTAAACTAGAGGTGGCTACATACAGCCTACAGGAGACGCACAGCCCAACGCCCTAAGGAGCTTCGCCCCTAAAAAAACGCTTGCGCTTTATATATAAAGTGAAAAGGAGAAGAAGCCGCAGAAGCAAGAGCGGCAAGCACAACAACGTCAGAGCGTCCCACATCCGTCACGTTCAAGAACCCTGCCACACAGGTGCCGGGACGGAGAACGCCTCGAGCATCCATCACCGTTCTCCATCCAGGGGATATCCCGATTATAGAAGGGGCGTTTCCGATCCAGAGGGCGCTCTCGTTCCGGAGGGTGCCCCTCGACCCTGTCGGGATCCGACAAACAACCTGCCATCTCAAGAGTGCTCGAGATCCCGATCGAGAACGAGACCAGGAGCCACGCAGCATTAGCACCAGCCGTACAATGGCTCCTGGGTCACACGGTTAAGGTGCACCACGAAGCACAATAGCCAGCGGAAAGGTAAGGCACAGCCAGAGCATGCTCCCGATTCTCGCTTACTAGCGCTTGAACAAGAAAACAAGGTGATCAAGAAGGAGCTTGAAGAGCTCCGGGCTAATAGCTAGAATATAGAGCGGCCACGGAATTAAACCAGTTGAGCTAACTTCATCACCGACCACACGCATACAACAAACGATCCACAAGACGCACAAAGGCAAAGCCGTACACAGCGACAGCGATACGACGGAGGAGGTCGAGATGGTCTCGAGTGATAAAGAAGCCCTACTGACAAACACAGTCCTGCGATAACTAAAACCAACGACAAAATTGACACGCTGGCGAAAACGCTTGCCAACTTTATGGAAACCTTCAAGACTTCCACTGACAGCAACTTACCAGAGGTTTGTGAGCCTGAAGAGATGTAGCCAACCCCTGTGCCGCTGCTCTTCAGACCTATTCGTGGAAAAACCAGCGGTTACGGCAAGCGTGCCGAGCATCACTTCTAGAGCTAAAGTTTGACCAGTCAAAACACGCAATCTCGCGTAGGTAACGAGCCGCGACGCACATAAGCTACCAAGCCTAAGTGGCAGCTGACCGTAACACTATTAAATCTGGCAGTGAAACTGTAACTCACTTCAGAAACGCAAAGCACCACTTACACAACTATTGCTAGCCTACAAAAAAGCCACATATAATATTGCTACAGGCATGTGAAGAAAGCAAAACTGCTAAAAGCATTGGCGTACAGGGGTAGCCAGGCCAACCCTGCTCCCC
>WOVY01005051.1:0-13633 GCA_013436015.1 Rhipicephalus annulatus
GGAGTGTCAGTGGGGTCTGAGTGTACTGCATGGTAACTTGGAAGTTTGGCTTGGTGTTGCGTGTCCTGTAACAAAAGAAGTTTGGGTATGGCAGGGAGGGCAGGTATTAAGAGCTGCAGCAGTGCGCGCTTGCCCCGAAAGCCGCGGCAGTTCCATTGGATTAGTGATAGGTGGGTAGAAATATCACGACCCGCCATATTGGAGCGTGGGCGGAGCTAGGATTGGTTGTTGTTGCTGTAGTGAAAGTGAAATAGAAGGAGCAGGTGTGTGTGAGTTGTAGGTAGAAGACCCCTCATGTGATGAGCTGGTAGTTTCGAGCCTCTGAAGGCGGGTCTCAAATTGCGTAAACCTAGTTTCTAGAGTTTGGGTTTGGCGTGTGAATAGTGCATCCATCTGTTGCTCAAAACGAGTAGACAGCTGCTCGACTATTGTTGAAAATTTAGCTTCGATGCGCGCCTCCAACGCTACCAATTTGGCGTCAAATTTGGCTTCCAAGTTTCTTAGGTCAGCCTGATAATCGTCGACTGAGTCTGAGCGGCGTTTCTTTTTAAGGCGGGGTGAGGAGTGTGTGGCGGGGCTGTTGGGTGACTGCGCAGTGGGTGGGGTGACTTGTGCTGGGGACAGCTGTTGCGAAGGAGGTGAGGGGGGAGTAGGGCTTTGTGTTAGAAGGGTCGTGAGACGGCTTACCTCCACACGCAGGGCCCGGAGCCCCTGGTCACGGGGGTCCGGGGCAGGCGGAGTGTTGGTTGCCGGTGGTCTGGTCCCATTGGGCGTCTTCAGCTTGTCCGCCCATGTAGGTTGGTCGGAACTCTTCGACTGCCCTTTTCGTTGGCCGGCATGTGGCTCAGAGCGTTTGGTTCTTGCACCGCGTAGTGAGTGGTCTACTCCTTCCTGTGATCGTGGTTCACGTGGTGACTTGGGCCTAGTTACTTTAGGTAGGTGCCGGTGCTTACACTCCCGGGCTCCGACAGATGTGGGCCTTCGCAGATGATGCAGACTGGAGTACACGTTGGATTTGCCTCCTTCGGGTGTAATTGGCCACATCTGGGGCACCTGTGCGTCCTAGGTTGTATGCATACATCCGTGCGGTGACGCCAAAAGGCAAAGCGGAAGAGACTCGGCTTCATTGGTGACCTTCGTGTTTGAAGCCGCCTGAGGGACTCCCATCGCCAAGCCAAGGCCCTTTCTGTGCACTGCCTCTAGGCGTTCGAATTGGCTTGGTGTGGTGATATCAGGGGCAGCTGATAAAGAATTCGCCTTGTTATAAGCGCATAATTCAATTTAGGCATGTACATAGGATTGTTGCCCCAACGGACCCCGGCCATGCGACGAAGAGCGTGGATACTTTGCACTGATGCAGTGAATATACCATCAACCGCACGTCGCCATAATAGCTTCTTATCGATAGTAATGCCCAGGAAACGGACACTTGTTGTACAACGTATTGGGTGGCCTCAAATATTAAGCGACAGGACGTGTTGACTTCCGTCTCGATTCCGGGAACAGCATGAAGGCCGATTTTTCCGCCGATAAAGATAGGCCAAGTGTCAACAAGTGACGCTCAATGATTAAAATAGTGCTCTGTGCTATCCAGGCCAAACGTTCGTGCTGCTACCCTGAGATCCAAATGCAGATGTAATCCGCTAGATAGATATTTTAACTGCTTTTAGAGCTAAGTGCAGAGTGTCACGAAGGCTGGCCATGGCATCGTTAAACAGCAAGGAAGATAGAACACTTCTTGTTGGACGCCGAGGGAAACGCATCTCTCTTCGCTCGTTACATTTACAAGCTTAACACGGACACAGCGGTCTCTGGGAAATTGATGTACGAAGCGAAGAGCACTTCCCGACACACCCATGGCTTGGAGCCCGTTCACGACGCCTGCCTGAAGCACAAAATCTTATGCCTTGGCAACGTTCATGAAGACGTCGAGTTTCAAGAGTCCGCTGATCTTTTGGTGCTAAATGTGACTTAATAGGTCCAAAACACTTTCCTGGGCACTCAGTCGTGGGCGAAATCCCGTCATACACGATGGCCATCGTCTTCCTTGTTCACTTGTTCAAGGTACCAAGTTATTCTTGTACATGATAATGTTTCCATCAACTTAGATACGCATGATGTAAGAGATACCAGTCGATATGATGTGAGGCTTGCATGATCCTTTCCGGACTTTAAGACTGGCACCACCCGTGCTGTCTTCCAAACAACTGGGATCTCTCCCGTGCTCCAGACATGATTAAATGTCCAAAAGGGCCCTTTTCGCTCATATGTTAGATTTGTCAGCATTTGCTGATCAAATCGGGGCCCACGGCACAGTGTCTTCTTAATTTTCTAAGTGTCATACTCAACTTTCGAAAGGTGAACGGCGTATCCATCGTGTGAAAAAAACTGGGATGACAGAGGAATCGCCGCTCCTGCTGATCTGCCACATGTGTACACGTCTGCGAAATCCTATGCAAGGGTTTGCAAATATATCTCTTGTTTCAAAGCGAGTGCTTCGAATGGCCTGTGTGAGCGGATCTTTCCAGAAAGACCATATATTACGGCCTATGTCCTTTTCAAGGGCGTAAACGTTGATAAACGTTCACAGAAAGCAGCCCATTTATTTAGTCCTAATTTTTTGTATGGCGACGAATCGCAGCGTTTATCCCGTTATATTCGGTTTTCGCAGACGGATTTCCTTTTATTCGCAGTAGTTTCCACTCCGCTCGTCTACGTGCTGCGCAGAGGTTCTTCAATTTCAAGTAAGGAGCATGAAAGTGGTCGGGCAGTTTCAGCAACAAAGTTGCCGCTCACTTGCTTTGCAACATATCTGTGAACAGCTCACCAGTGGATTTCTCCAACGCTTCTCTGTAGGTGTCCCAGTGCGTTACATTGCAGAATTGTCAACCAGCAGTTCCAAATCCCAGGATATTGGTGAAGATGGGAAAATGGTCGCTGCTCATCCTG
Source organism: Rhipicephalus annulatus (assembly GCA_013436015.1). Lineage (NCBI taxonomy): Eukaryota > Metazoa > Arthropoda > Arachnida > Ixodida > Ixodidae > Rhipicephalus > Rhipicephalus annulatus. The sequence continues at coordinate 2,950 of WOVY01005051.1, forward strand.
TCTGGAGCCGTGATCGATGATACCAGAGGGTCCGTGAAGTGAAGTACAAGGTTTATTGCACTCCATGAATCTGGTGGCCTGAAAAATGTAGGTTTTCCATCGTTCGCCACACATAAGTCGGCAGCATCCGCAGCTGATAGAAGTTCCTTTGCCTCGAAAATCTACACCTTATCTCCCCAGAGTGGATGATGCGCGATAAAATCACCACAGATTATTCGAGAAGCGGGACATCGAGTGCAAAGGTCTTTTAGTAAAGTCTCCATGGAGACCTTTTTTCGTGGGCTTATGTACACCGATACCACACTAAGTTTTCGAATTCCCAGGCACACTTGCACAGCAGCGACTTCCAGTGAGTTGGAACAGAGGTCTTGCACTGGTAAGGCGACGTGATGTATTTCACGCCGTATGTAGATCATTGCGCTTCCGTTTGCAAATGACGTTATGCTCGGGTTGCCGTGTCGCGTGTACCCTGGGAGCGTCCTTGAATTCGGTAGACCAGCTTCGGAGAGGGCTAGAATTGGTATTGGAATGTCGTGCCGGAAAAGGTTGAGTTCAAACAGACGTTTTAGAAGACCGGCGAAGTTCCATTGCATTATTAAGGGCACTTTTGAAGGACGAAATAGACCAGGTGGGCGAGACATTGCCATTATTCTATTGTGTGTATGTGGAAGAGAGCAAAGCAACACTGACTATAGAGCCAGGACTGCTTCCAACATGTCCTCCGTTGAACTCGCAGGCATCTTAGCGACGTGTGAACGTAGTGCGGTGAACAGGGCGCGAATAAAATTCTCGAGGTTTTCTTGCTGTTTGCTTCCAGGTGGTACTCGAGGTGGGCTCAGTGCATCAGCATAGGTGCGCTTGGCGGACTCTTTCGTCATACAATTCTCACCAGCGTTGAGCACTTGCGTTGACTCCATCCCAGCTCTTGTCGGATTTAGGCGCGGAAAATTTCCTGCGTACTCGTTGTCCAAACCGCCATGTTGTGGCGCGCCGGATGTCTTCTTTGTGAGCGATGGTTCGTTCCCAGTCTTCGGGCCGAAGACAAACCTGTTACTTCGCTGAACAGCTGTTCGTGTTGGACATCGGCCGTAGCTAGCTGGGTGGTCACCACCACAGTTCGCGCACACAAGTTTTTCTTTACTAGTACAGGTCCTAAAGTTATGAGGCCCCCCACAGCGCTTACACCTCTGTTCCCCACGACAGTGCTTAGCAACATGTCCAAAACGCTGACATTTAAAGCAGCGTGGCGGCGTCTCCAGGTAGTCTACAAGCTCGTGTCTGGTAAAGCCAAGGTTGATCTTCTCTGAACGTTTTGAATCGGGAGTGAGTGTGAGAACCACAGAGTCAGTGCGAGAACGACAGAGTCAGTGCGCCTTGACTCCCACTAGGAGGATGAGGTTTGGAGCCGTCGTATGATTCTTCTTGCGTGGTATACTTCCTGAGGTCTCAGGTAGGTTAACAGCTCTTCGTCCGAGTACCATCTTGGGACTCCTTTTATAATGCATGTATTTTTCATGTAGCTGTGTGGTACACGGGCAGATATGGCAAGGCCGCAGATAGTGTTGGTGTCTGGAAGCATATTAGCTTGGTGTTCTGTCTCTATATCGTAGATCAGGGCTCCATGTGCTGTGAAATGGCTTTTAACTGGGGCTCCACCGAGAATTGTTTCAATCTCCGAGTATAGGTCAATAGGATTTACTTCCCTCAAGTTAGCTCCTTCGGATGTTGGAGAAATTAACACAGAAATGCCCACCATCCTGTCTTTGCGATGTCGCACAAAGCGGAAACCACCCTAATCCATGTCTAGATCTGTGAGGTTCGCCCCGTTGTGGTCCCTGACGACTGTTGATTCGTCCTCTGATTCAACGCTGTGTTGTCGCTTGCAGTCAGGTATGCTTGCGCAAACCAGCTTATGTTTCTGACCTGGTGTCACACCTTAGAAGGTCATGGCGGCGCTCTCACTGATGCTTGTTTTGTTTTTTCTAGCACTTTTCAAAGCGGCGGGCTGCGCAGCACCTGTCGGTCGCCGATACGGCAAATACCTTTTCGAGTCATCCGACGTCTTGAGCAGTGCTGAGCCGTAATATAAACAAAAATAACCATTATTGTATACAGAACTACTTAGCCAAGTAGCAACGGCTCCATTGTCTTTTCGATAGTGTTTCTTGAGGACCTTCGGCGCAAAAACTTTGGCCTGTCTGTTTGTACATTTGTCCGTTTTTCCAGCCTTAACGGCACCAGGTACTTGAAATAGCCAACCAAATCCGCAACGCCCACCAACGTTACTCTAGAAGTAGTGTTCCTACTTGTGAAATTTTCAATTAAAATCAATTACTGCGCATATCTCGGGGACCATAACAACACGTATATATTCTCCATGTGCGTCGCCCACTGGAAAACGCATATGTGAGTAATTTTAAGGACCTCAGCGCTTAGCAGGCTGCACTGACCTTGCAACGCTTGCACGAAAAGGCGAGTGTTTCCAACGCTTTGCTACAAACGAGACGGTGGTGGCACCTACTCGTTGCCTTGCGTTGTACACCTTATCACCTCTGAGACGGGCGCACACACCCATCTCAGAGTCACGCGCTCTGTTTTCAAGAAAACTGCCAGATGACGCTCATGTCTCACGTGTTACGGGACATGATCTGCTCGTTCGCCTCCGCTGCACACTCGAGGCGCTCCAGCGCAGAGCCTCCAGAATACCCTTCACCAATTTTCTTGCGCAAAACATCAAATAAATGTTTTGTTCACTATCTCTACACGACGCGAGACTATCGTCTTTCGACGACATTTGCAGAATAACATGCAGACACGGGGCCAATTTTTAGGGGCGAAGCTCCTTATAGCGGCACCCGTTCGTCCCTCGTTGTCGTAGTCGTAGTGTAGTGTGTAACCAGTCTTACATTTTGACCTGCAAGGTTGTGCCGGTGGGAGATTTCTCCTGTGCGTTGTTGAACAATAAAAAATTCGTAGCGTGCGCGTTAACTAAAAGCCAACTTCTCCTGTCTCTCATACCCCATTAGTAGCCATTGACTTGTACATTGAGCACTATCTGACAAGAAATGGTTGCTACGTTATACCAGCTGGGCGTAACCTCTGTGGTTTAAAAAAGGTTTAGCGAGCGTTGAGCCGCAGTGCCATGAATGCAGTGGAGTAGTATATGGTATGAACTAGAGGTGGTTAAAGGCGGGAAGTAGGTATGAAGCGCGAGCCGTAAGAAAAGGCCGAATTCTGCTATCTCTCATTCCCCATTGGCAGCCATTGACATGTACATTGAGAAACATCTGACAAAAAAGGGTTGCTACGTTATACTCGCCGGGCGTAACCTCCTTCGTTTTAGAAAGGTTTTAGCGAGCGTTGGGCCACAGTGCCACGAATACAGTGAACTAGTATATACCAGGAAGTCCAGGTGTTTAAAGGTGGGAAGTAGACACGAAGCGCAAGCCGTAAGAAAGTGTGCGTGTGCCACCTCTCGTTTAGTCCTTGGAATGTCCGCTGGATGGCGGTGCTTCTATATTGGGAATATATGATTAAAAATGAGAGATGGTGGTACTTGGAGTGTTGATTAGATAGACGAACGGACACACAGACAGATGCATGGATGGACTCACTGATGGCTGCACCGACGGATGGACGCATGGACGGACGCACAGATGAACGGAAGCAAGAACGAATGGATAGACGGATGCTTTGTGCCACTCTCCATCATTCACTCCGTGGCTATGCTGCCATTTTTTTCATATATATATATATATATATATATATATATATATATATATATATATATATATATATATATATATATAGTCTAGTAGATCCTCCGTGAGCGGTCACAACGTGGTTTATTTCGACGTTTCGGCCTAGAGTCTGGCCTCCATCAGGAATAAAGATACAGTTTGTTGGTGCTCAGCTTTATACAATCTCAAATCAGAGGGCAAGGAAAGAGGGAAAAAAAGGAAAGAAAAAAGAAAAGAAAAGGAAAGAAAAAAGAAAAAAGAGAAAATAATATACGGTGGACGCCCCTCTGGTACTCCCCTTCCACTTTTCTCTCCACTTCCCCCCTCATCTCTCTCCCCCTCTCCCTTCACCTTTCTGATGTCAGCGGTCTGTGTATGTTTCCGTTCACTAGCGCATTCCTCCCGATCAGACGGCCCCTCCTGGCACTGGCGGTTCATGTGGGGCAAAAAAGAGCTTTTCAAGAAGTCCTAAGCCTTTAACTACTCGGGGTCACGTAAACAATTCGTCGTGGAAAGACCGGGGCCGCGTATTGTGGCAGAGGCTGGTCAGCGGGCATCTTAGGAAGTTCTAAGCCTGCGGAGACGATCCTGCGGACTAATAAGGCGGAGCAGAAAACGCGACAGAATCTGATCAACACGGATACAGAACGTGTAAGGGTAGCCGTGATTCCATACATACACCAGATATCACATAGGCTCAAAAAAATCGGAAAACGTGTTGGAGTTCGTGTCATGTTATCAGCACCGTTCAAATTAATCAGCCTCACCAAATCTACCAACCCCCTGAAAACGAAATCATCAACAGATTGCAGAGTTCAACATCGAAACAGGTATGCGGCCTGCTCCCGGGAAGTCGTCTATAGGACCCCCCTTTCATGTGGTGCTTGTTATGTCGGAACGACCGGAAGGTGCCTGAACGATCGGCTGAGAGAGCACGCGAACAATGTTAAAAACGGGAAAGATGGTTTTCTTGCCCAGCACTGCACTGAGTGCAAGTGTGTTCCCCTCTTCGAGGAAACAGCGACGTTGTACAAACACAGAGATGTGGGCACCCGTGTCATTGTCGAGGCTGCGCAAATGGCACGCGAACAGGTGCCTTGTGTTAGCAAGCCCTCCGTGGCCTTGTCCGAGAAGGAGCGCAGGTTCCTCGAAGGATTCGGTGCGGGCAGGTAACGCGAACAGGTGCCTTGGATTAGCAAGCCCTCCGTGGCTTAGTCCGAGAAGGAACGCAGGTTCCTCGAAGGATTCGGTGCGGGCAGGTAGCTTTACCTTTCTGGTTCGGTTTCTTCTAGATTTTTATTTGCTGTTTTTCAGTGCCTTTGTATTTGTGTTGTTTGTTTTTGGTTTTCTTACTCATGTTCTGCTCTTGTGCCATGGTCACTGTCTCCTCTATATATTTTCGTGCTCTGCGCAATAAACTCAGTTGGAAGTTTGCGCTCGTGTCTTTCGTGTCCTTCTTGTCTCTGCGTCGTCGTTTTGTTCTCGCGCAATAACTATCGTCATGCCATACCAACTAGCCCAAGCTGCCACACTTCTAAGCTGCCACACTTCTTTAACTACTCCGTGCCCTGTCAACATTTCGTCGTAAAAATAGGGGTGCCCCGTATTGCGGTAGGCTGTGCAAGCACGTGCAATGCGAATTCCTTGCCCGCTTCTAAATTACGCGTGTCATGGGGGCCTCCCGGCTGTGCACATGGTTGCTGTTGGGCATGTCGTGCATGGCACAATTGATTGGGTAGTAAAATAAACAGAAAACAGACGACAGCTGCACTTAGGAAGAGTAGTTACGCTTGGAATTGCTTTGGGTTGTCATAAGAAAGGTGAAGGGGAGGGGGGGAGAGAGAGATGAGGGGGGAAGTGGAGGAAAAAGTGGAAGGGGGGCACCCGAGGGGCATCCACCGTATATTATTTTTATCTTTTTTTCTTTTTTTCTTTCCTTTTCTTTTCTTTTTTTTCTTTCCTTTTTTTCCCTCTTTCCTTGCCCTCTGATTTGAGATTGTATAAAGCTGAGCACCAACAAACTGTGTCTTTATAACTGATGAAGGCCAGACTCTAGGCCGAAACGTCGAAATAAACCACGTTGTGACCGCTCACGGAAGATCTACTAGACTATATGCAACGCTACGGCCACTCAACCACCATGCCTGCCTATATATATATATATATATATATAGATATATATATATATATATATATATATATATATATATATATATATATATGTATGTATGTATACGGTGCGTCACGGTGGCGCCAGCGTCAAAATCCAGCCGAGAGTGTTCATATAAGCGCTATCACAATAAAGAGCCATGGCACTTACCTTTAGGCACTTTTAAAAGCTGCGTATATACCGCAATGCCTTCGGCGATGATCGCAGAAATTTCTATGCCACTGTCTAGCATGGAACTATGTAGCACCGCTGGTACTGAAGATGTACCTAAAGAAACAAACGCTCACATAGCAGTCGATATTTTTTCGTACCACGTGGCTTCATTCTTTATGTTACTATTCAAAGAGCTCTTGAAATTATATTATGATTGTGAGCGACAGTGCTTGCTCCATTGTGCTTCTCTTGCATCTTATACATCACGATGTGCTCGGAACTGTTTGTTTTGATCACGTGAACGCAATATGTCTATAGTAAATTGCAGTCAAATTACATGTTTTATACTTATTTTTATTGTCGGCTATATTTTTGCTACTACATACACATTTATATTCCCTTGAGTCTACTATTCCGCCAAAGCGATTTAAAAACAAATACACGGGCTTGCGTTGAGTATACAGAACCATTACTTTTGCCTACTGCTTGGTAAAATTACGTTATTGAGTTGGGACAAATAGTTGAAATAATTAGGAGCCATCTTCAAGATCTAAGCAAGGAGTTTCTAGAAATATCGTTATGCCGAGTGGTTCGTTTTTTATGAACATCCCAACAAGCCATTCCATCCGATTTTCCATAGACACAGACTTTTTATTGTCGTAGCTTAACAGGTAGGTTGACGATACTTTACGCCTAATTGTCAGAGCTACTAACACTGCCACTTTTATCACGCATCTCAACCTATTCCTCATAGGGAACGGGTTTTCTAAGTTAGTTATAATTGTTTCTATTTTTAGCTAACGCTATTTCTTGCTACTACTAATTGACAGCTGAGTTAAATATAGGCCGCAAGAACAGGAACAATGGTGTTGTCCAAAGATGGTTTTTGCAACAGTGCTGCCACTCTTTATTTTTTTGTATCATTTTTGTTTGATTGGGAGTGAGTAACAAAACGCTTGTGACTATTCGGCGCAATATCCGCTAACAATGTATCGTAAATATTGAGTGTCTCAGAGTGTTCTGCCAAAATCGCGCGCAAATGCTGCTGCGACGGCCACATTTCGATGGACGTGAAATGCTTGAGGCGCATGTACTTATATTTGATTTTGTGTCGAAGAACACCACAAAGCCAAAATCCCCTGAGCCCCCCCCCCGTTTCTACCATCCTCAGAATTATATAGCATTTTATGATGTATAAACTGAACAACTATTGTGGTATTGCGCGCATTGCGCGTACTCTTGATAATCGAGAGCTTAACGGGCACCAGTGACAACATCGGAAGATGCAATAAGTGCTGTACGAATACAAGACGCGTTCTGCTATCGGGCAGGTTACCGAAGACTGGCGACTTTTATTGCCGTACCAGAGTACAGCGAGCACTCTTGCTTACTTTGTTTTGTGGGCACAAGTTAGCACACTAGTAAGTTTTGAGCAAATGCCGGTTTTTCCATTGTCACGCCCACGTGGCAATACAAGAGATCTGTGACGTTTGTACGGCAGACATTGCATCTCACTCAAGAAAATTGCTCGCATATCTGTGAGTATATAGATAACGAACAGTTTACACGCCACGAGATAAGTAGAATGAGAAAACTGATAGCAGGTTTTTGCACTCTGCGTATGCATAGTGTTCCGCAAAACGTGGCTACAAGGGTTGTTGCTGCTGCTTATTGGTGATTTAGTATTGAAAAACGGTCTGTTATAGACAAGCTGGTGCTTTGTACTGGAACTTGCGCCACCGTTCGAAGGCTCCTTATTGGAACTCGTGTGGTTTGATGGTACTACGTTTTCTGGTTAGCAAGCTTCTCCGACTGCCCCGCCACGGTGGCCTAGTGGCTAAGGTACTTGGCTGCTTACCCACAGGTCGCGGGATCGAATCGCGGCTGTGGCTGCTGCATTTCTAATGGAGGCGGAATAGTTGTAAGCCCGTGTTCTCAGATTTGGTGCATGTTAAAAAACCCCAGGTGGTCAAAATTCCCATAGCCCGGCACTACGGCGTCTCTCATAATCGTATGGTGGTTTTGGGACGTTAAACCCCACATATCGATCAATCAAGCTCCGCCGACTCCCCCATCAAATACAAAAATGACATGCAAGAGCCACTGTCAGAGAAGTATCTACAGAGCTGTTCTGTTAAGCAGCTCAAATAAACACACGAATAAGTTCTTTGGAAGTGAACTCCTATACTTTGGGACTAAACTTGAGATACCAGCAAACATACAAATAAAATAAAATTGGGCACATGTAAGAAATTTTCAAGCAGTCCTCTTTGTTCGTTGTTCGTAGGCGTTCGCTGCTGATTGTTGGGGTCTGTGACAACAAATCTGCACATTTATCGAGGTATCTTAAAATAGCATATCCACGTATCGTATCGGGTACGATTTTTCAGTCAGTGTCTAGAATCTTAAACACCTGTTATTGAGTAGCTTGCATGGTATCGCGATACAATTTCAAGTGTTTTTGCCCAGCCCTGGGTACAACTATAGGTCTTTTGATCATGAGCTGCCCGCTTATCATTGTCCCCTTCAACTTTTCATGCAGCTTCTCGGAAACAGATATAATGACAGAATTGCTTTTTTTCATCGTCCACTAAGCCGTTTTCAATTCATATCGGTAACATTGCTTGCCTGTCTTCCATTCTCTCACCAGCACATTAGTGAAATCAGTGTATCACGTAAGTGTGTTAGCTGCACGTCATGACGTAGTTGTGCATGTGGCGTCACAATTTGTTTGTTTCTCCGGTAATTTTGGCACTACCAAAACACTGCCCCACGCTAGTGGAAGAGCATGCGGGAAAAAACGTGGAAGTTTTTTGTTAATCACTATAAAAGCTTCATTTAGTTGAAATCAAAGGAAAAGAGAATGCACCGATTGGCCCAATTCCTGTTAATAAAAATAGCGGGGCTTGGACAGCCGAGAAACTGTACACCGCCGAATTCGGAGCTGTTGTTACATTAGATTGGAGGTGCTTGCCTACTTTTGCTGTTTTTATTTGATGAAATAATTGCACCAGTTCCACACAATAAATCGTTAATCCCCCATCAACCCGCATGTTCTTGAAATGCGTCATTACCTATGGTCCTTTTGACAAATATACGCGGCAGTGTCATGCACAGGACCATCGCAATATATGCGGCGATATTCTGGACAATATATTTGTTTACTTATTATATTTACATATCTCAATTCAGTTAAGAAAAAACATACATACAATGCGTGGTCATTCTAGCCCTGCAGGCTACAAGGAGGTGGCTTGAAAAAAGGGGCATGGCGATCACCTATTCCTAATTTAGACAGCTAATCCGCTTCTGATTCTTGGAGCTTGTGCGCCTGATTCATCTGCTGGTGGGTTTCTATCCTCGCCAAACTTGGCCTCGTTGTGGCAAAACGTTGAGCTAATGCTGTTTAAGGTGCAACACTGGCGGAATGCCAATTCAGCACTAATATTCACACAATATTTTCCAACGATGGGTCATTTTTTATTGAGTGCTGGTTACGGTGCCTTATGCATCAATACTACTCTAGCGGATGCTCACCTGATTCGCTTACTTATCTTCAATGACCATGGCAAGCTCAATCAGCCTTCCGAGCAGTACGCGGAAGCAGCGTTTTTGAGGTGAGGAGTTAGGACTAACCCTAGTTATACACATACCCTACACATACCACGCGTACATTTTCAATTCCCGTGTTCTCAGTGGGTGCGTGATACGCTAAATGCACTCATCGAACTGGCTATTCCGGCGAGTAAAATGCAGCAGAATCTTTCGGCTCAGCAACAGCATCGTGAGATGACGTGAATTGTGGCTACGCACGAGTTAGTCTCTTGTCACAGCCGAAAAAGAAACGTCTCTAGGTCCAAGAAGTTTAAAAGCCTTTACTTTTGTACAATGTCTGCAAACTCCACCATCGAACAATACAAACTGAACTCGAACGCCATTCAATTATTCTCTGTGAGGTTCTTGGTTTCGTTACGTAGATGCCGGCAGCCGCATTTCGGTATAACGAACAAGCTTGAGGCCAGTGTACTTATTTAAATGCACATTGAAGAACAGCAGGTGGCCAAAATTTCCGGATATCTCCACAACGGCGTCTCTCATAATCAACTCATATTTGTGAGACAATAAAATTCAACAATTATTACTAATATATTGATTGTTAAAAGGACCACTTCATTCTACCAAGTCATGTATTCTAAAGCCCGACCGCCTTCAACCTTGTACACAGAGGCAAAAACAATTACGAAGTCCTGAGAAACTAGCCGGGAAGGACCCAGCCAATTTTATTTACGATGATCACATAGCCGTACAGCCACTAAATTAATCTATTTTAGCATTAACAGTGAATGTGTCTGGTAGATTTAGGAATACGCAAGTGGCGAGTTTTACAATAAAACAAGAAAAAGATTTTGACGTCGCAATCTTTTCAAAAGGTATAATTTTAGGTAATGTTCTGGGGAAGTCTGGACGTCAGAAAACATGTAACATACCTTAGTATTATAGTCAAACTACCCAAGTGCGCCAGCTGCATTACACTACACTGCTACGTGACGACATAAGAGAAGATTCTGTAATGACAACGTGATTACCCACAACTTTCGCGTTACGCATATCGACGTTTTTT
>WOVY01005052.1:0-19301 GCA_013436015.1 Rhipicephalus annulatus
CACACAACACAAACACAAAAACACACACAAACACACAAACACACACAAACACACAAACAGCTCGGAATGGTTCTGCTGTTCAGCCAAGTCGGATACACTAACGGCGCAGAGAAAACGGCCGTCGAGATGGTGATGACCTGACGCTGTCTTAAGAGGAGATCGGGAAAGGCAGTCCGCGTCAGTATGCTTCCGGCCAGACTTGTACACGACTGTGAAATCGAACTCCTGAAGGCGTAAGCTCCACCTGGCCAGACATCCGGAAGGGTCTTTAAGGTTCGCCAACCAGCAGAGCGCATGATGATCGGTAACAACTCTGAACGGGCGACCATACAGGTACGGTCTGGTTTTAGCTATTGCCCAGACAACAGCTAGGCACTCCTTTTCAGTTGTGTAATTCGCCTCCGCAGATGATAAAATCCGACTCGCATAAGCAATAGGGCGTTCGACGCCGCCTTGCACCGGACGAGGACTGCACCAAGGCCGATGTTACTGGCGTCTGTGTGTGGTTCAGTGTCGGCATATTTGTCGTAGTGTCCGAGTAAGGGCTCAGACTGGAGAAGCTGCTGGAGCTCGGAGAAAGCGCGTGTTTGCTCAAGGCCCCACACGAAGGGAACGTCGTCTTTTGTCAGACGAGTGAGGGGTTCGGCAATGTTTGCGAAATTTTGCACAAAGCGTCTGTAGTATGCGCAGAGGCCTAAAAATCGACGCACATCAGGTTTGTTGGTAGGTGGTGGAAAATCTGCGACAGCCAATGTTTTGTCTGGGTCAGGCCGAATACCATCAGGGCTAAAAAGGTGACCGAGGAACTTTAATTCGTTGTAACCAAAATGACATTTTTCTAGTTTCAATGATAGGCCTGCCGTGCGAATTGCAGCAAACACAGATCTAAGTCGCTGCAAATGCTGCTCAAACGTTTGGGAGAAGACAACGACGTCGTCTAAGTAAACAAGGCATGCTTCCCACTTGAGACCGGAGAGCACTGTATCCATCATCCTCTGGAATGTCGCAGGGTCAGAACACAGACCGAAGGGCAGCACCTTGAATTCGTACAGGCCATCAGGTGTTATGAATGCTGTTTTCTCTCGGTCGCGTTCATCAACTTCGATCTTCCAGTAGCCACTGCGTAAATTCATAGAGGAGAAATATCGGGCACGTCGGAGGCGGTCTAGTGAGTCGTCGATGCGCGGAAGCGGATAAACGTCTTTCTTTGTGACTTTGTTGAGTTTGCGGTAATCGACGCGAAATCGGAGAGTGCCGTTTTCTTTTTTACTAGTACGACGGGGCACGACCATGGACTGCTCGAGGGTTGGATTACGCCATCTTCGAGCATCTGCTTCACTTGAGAACGTATAGCCTCTTGTTCCTGTTGTGATACTCGGTAGGCGTGCTGACGTATGGGTCGCTCAGCGTGGTCAGTGACAATGCGGTGCTTTACGGTTGGCGTTTGTTTTATCTTAAATGTAGACGCGAAACAGTCGCTAAACATGCGGAGGATACAGCGGATTTGCTCTTTCTGTGCACATGACAGGTTCGGATTGACATCGACTGCATCGGCTACCAAGGTGTCACTTTCAACGGCTGCAGAAATTGGGGCTATTGTCGCACACGCTTCATCGTCAATGGATTCGAAATGAGCTATAGTTGTTCGCTTGGCCAAATGTAGGTATGCTCCACTAAAATTGGTTACCAACAACTCAGTCATCCCACGTTTAAAATGAATTATTCCGCGGGCAACGCAGATTTGCTGAGACAAGAGCACCGAAAGGTTGGCTTCAGCGATACCACTACTGTCATGGTCTATGTCGTCCTGTACTTTATCGAACATACTGGTGTGTGGCGGAAGTGTGACGGTGTCGTCGACAATGCGAAGCGCAGTCTTCTGCGGATTGGTATCTCTAGGCTTCGGGCCATAGTCGTCAGCAAACGTTACGAGGCAGTCTCGGAGATTTATAACAGCGCCGTGCTCACGAAGGAAATCCATGCTAAGGATAACTTTCCGGGAGCATTCGGGAAGCACAACAAAAGAAGCAATGAACGTCGACTCACAGATTTGCAGCCTTGCGGTGCATCTCCCGATTGGTGTCAAGAGATGACCACAGGCTGTCCGAAGGTTTGGTCCATGCTCCCAAGGAGTCGTGACTTTCCTGAGTTCAGCCACAAGTTCAGCGCTGATAACTGTGTAGTCGTCGCCGGTGTCAACCAGAGCAGTCACTGGATGGTTGTCGACACGAACGGCAATGTCAGCAGAAACGGGTTCGTCAGCGATGTGAGGCGTCGGCTTAGAGGAATCGTCAAAGGTCGATGGATGGGTCGGAGGAGGCTGTTTTGATGATAGCTTAACAGCGGTCCCACCCCCGGAGGCCGCTGATTCTAGTTTCTCCCGGCGTGGACTTGGGGACCTAGCGGATCGTCCCGCAACAACATCGGCGAAAGTGGAGTATTGATTCATGGACGTAGAGCGTCGAGGAGACGGAGAGCGTGATTGGCGTCGTTGAAGATTCAGAGACGGTAGACTTGCCAAGTATTCTGCGATGGTGCGGGGTCGTTCACTGTCCCTGGGCCGACGAGCGTCTGGCCGAAATCTAGGTAGGCCAATCTGTCTGTACGAGCACTCCCGGTGCAAGTGACCTGGCTCACCACAGTGGTAGCATAGTGGCCGATTGTCGGAAGCGCGCCACACGCTAGATTTCCGCAAATTAGGTCACGGATTGTCATAGTGTGGTGGGCCCGATAAGTACTGCGGCATCTGCAGGCAAGTCGGTCGTTGGTTTTCATAGCGTGGCCCGCCCGAAAAGTGCGGTGGTGTCTGCAGGCTAGTCGGTCAGGGGAAATAGCTGGCTGCCGGTGCAGGAGTACGTACAGCTTCCGCATATGTTAGCAGAGGAGCTTGGGTTCAGGTGGCGCTAATGGTCGTACCAGCTGCCGCACCTCTTCACGGACAACGTCTGTCAGAGCAGCCACTTGAGGCTGTGAAGGCACTGCGTGAAGCTTTTGCAGCTCGTCGCGTACAATGCTACGGACTAGCTCAGCAAGGTCTCTCACGCTCGTGACATCGGGTGTTACCAAGATGCTGACAGACATGCAAGGTTGTCGGACCATTCATACTGCGAAGACCGCTGTCTAGCATTCGCTCCATGGAGTAGCTTCACGGAGGAATTCCGCCACGGTAGGTGGTGGGTTCCGCACAAGTCCTGCAAACAGCTGCTCCTTGACACCCCGCATCAGAATGCGTACCTTTTTGTCTTCCGTCATTGCGGAATCCGCTCGACGGAACAGACGAGACATTTCCTCAACGAATATGGCCACGCTTTCATTTGGTCTTTGATTGCGAGAATCGAGGAGACGTTCGGCTTGTTCTTTCCGGTCGGCGCTTCCATACGTGTTCCACAGCTGAGTGCAAAACACCGGCCAGGTTGTCAGGGCGGCCTCGTGATTCTCGAACCAAATACGCGCCGAATCCTCCAGGTAAAAATAGACATACCGCAGTTTCCGGTGCTCGTTCCACTTGATGGCGACGGCCACTCGATCGTATTGGTCCAGCCAGTCTTCAACGTCTCCGTAGGGCTCCCCATGGAAGGGCTTTGGCGTTCGAGAGGCTGGTAGCCATGGTGCTGGCGGAGTCGCGGTCGGTTCAGTCTGGCTTGCAGTTGTCGCATATGCCATGGTTCTGGAGCGTTCCGGAAGAGGGCTGAATTGGGGTGGTAGGCCTAGTTGCCACCGACTGCGTCGAAGGTTGGCTGTTTCTACTAAGGCGTCAATATTGGGACCGAGATTTTCCTCGTGGGAACAGTGCGTAGATTATTACCCAGCGCCTCCACCAGTATCACGTTACAACGTAACTGCAAGGTGCAGATAATGGCACACAAGGACATCAAACTGATTCGAACAACGCCAGTATGACTATTGTTTTTCTCTGCACGCGCATCTTTGTCCTCTTCTGAACAGCAGCACATACAAGCATGCCAGCATCTGTGTAAATAATACATGTAGAACTTGTACTAGTGGCAATATTTAACAGATAAGGTTCTATTTTCTAAAAGGAAAGCAAGATGACGCGCATGTTGGACTGAGCTCTTTATTCGATGAAGTGGAGTTCGCAGTGTGCACCTAAGTCTACGTCTACCCAGATTGCTGTACTTTTATTTTGATAGTCTGCCCCTCAGCATTATAATTTTATTCAAAAATATGCTGCTTTCCTTCGTGAAGTCAAGCAGAGAACGGTGGTACTTGGCTTCCAGCAAATTGCAGCTACTGTGGTTTTAATCCTATAGCTCTGATCGGCACAACGTCGTAGCTGCCACGTAATGGAATGCTAACACAGTGAAAGCCAGCACGTTGCAGCGCAGTCAAGTCGAACACTGCACGAAGCTTTAAAATCAGTTTATATACCTTGCTTTTTAAAAAAATCGTAAACAGAAGTTTTGTCAACCCAACGTTTCGATCAGTGAACTTGTCTTTCCCAAGGAACTTAAACAATAAATGTACTTTCAGGAAACGAGTCCGCTTGTAAGTACGTCGGCGCGACTCCCCCTCCCCCCCTGCCCTCCCTCCCACCAATTCCTGTTTCGGTATTTTTGCAAGGTAGGTGCGAAAATATTTACGAAGGCGAAATTGCTAGTTGGTATGGAGAGAGAAGAAAAAGCTTGGAGATCCTCAAGCTCCGCTTTGAGAGTTAAGAGAGAGAGATATAAAGACGCAAGAAAAGGCAGGGAGGCTAACCAGACGAACATCCGGTTTGCTACCCTGCACTGGTGAAGGGATAAAGGGGAGAAAAGAGAGTTAAACGCAATAGTGATGTCTTGCCCCTAATGCGTACTTTGGAAAGATTTCATGCTCGTAATGTGGACTTGATATGCAGCCACCATGTGGTCCTAAGTAGGCTCAATAACACGTGTGCCTCTTCTATTGAACGACCAGCTTTAAACCATGAATATAATATGATACGCATGTTCTGACGCCCGATTGCAATGTACGCTTGTGCCACGCATTCTCAGTGAAACATTTCATATTGTATTGTGAAGCATATATACAGGACGCGAGTAATTGTGAAGCTTGATAGTTTCTGTCACTGTTTTTTCAAGCGTAGAAAGTTATTTTCACTATGCACAAGCAGCCGCAACGCAGAACGCGCCATTTTCTCGAACACATTTCATTAGAATGATTGTTAACTAAAGAATATTTATAATGAAATTCACTTTACACGGGAAGGTACCTAACCTTGGTGAGGTATATTGTGATGTGAACCCTCGCTACTCTACTAAACTTCGTTATTCGTCAAGTGTTTGCTCAGTAACCCTAGAGCGCCTATTGTCGCGGTGAAATTGTACTCGTGTGGCCTATTGTTAGGTTTATTTTATGTTTATTCGAGCTCACATTCTAAGTAATACCATGAAAAAAAATACTCGAACCTGCGTGGTAAAACTCTTGCTTGTCACGCAAACGACGCAGGTTCTAGTACACTCGGGACCTGAATTTTTAATAATTTTTTTTATGTTCCTCGTTTCTTTGGTCACGCACAAGGTTATTTGTCGCTGAGAACCAATGACGCTGACACATGAATTTCTACATGTGAAAAGTGTGATGAAACGCTATAACGTGGAAACGTGTGGTTTTGAGAGTCACACCGCAGAAACAGAAGAACATATATGAGCGTATACTAGTGGAGAAGAGGAGGAGGAGGAAAATTTAGGCGGAAAGACAGGGAGGTTAGCCAGTTCTTAGACCGGCTGGCTACCCTGTGCTGGGGAAAGGGGTGAGGGGAATGAAAGATGTTAAAAAGAAATGCTGCGAAGAGAAGGAGAAATTAAAAAAAAAACTGCGACAGAGGAAAGGCAACATCAAAAAGTATAAGACACTAAAGTCTGTCTCTGAGGCCAGTTGTCCGCAAAAAGCGCAGCAAAGCTTTCAAAGCCTTTTGGGCTGAGGATGGGCTTGGCCAATGACCCAGAATCTTTTGTTCCGACAAAGGCCGATTGTCTAGTCTATCCAGAGCTGCAGTGAGTTCTTGTCTTTGCACGTTGAAATAGGTGCACTCACACAGAAGGTGCGCGATGGTTTCTTCGCAACTGCAGTAAGTGCATGTAGGAGAGCTGGCCATCCCGATGAGATAAGAGTATGCGTTCGTGAAGGCCACTCCAAGCCACAGGCGGCATAGAAGAGTCTCCTCAGCTCGAGATATCCTTGGGGAAGACGAAGCTGCAGATCGGGATCCAAGTTATGCAGGCGCGCGTTTGTGAAGTCTGTCGAGTTCCACTGTACCAGTGTGAGGTCACGTGCAAGCGAACGAAGTCTTGTAGCTGCGTCGGTTCTTGAGAACGGGATGGCTGTGTATTGGGTACCATCGTGTGCAGATCTAGCGGCCTCATCTGCGCGGTCATTGCCATATATACCGCAATGACCTGGTATCCACTGATACACAACGCTGTGCTGTTTTTCGGTTGCTTGGTGATGAAGAAGCCTTATTTCAGCTACTAACTGTTCATTAGGTCCATGGCGAAAGGGTGATATAAGACATTGAAGAGATGCCTTCGAGTCCGAGAAGATCGACCAAATTCCCGAAGGTTCTTTCACTATAAACTCCAGAGCTGCACGAATGGCTGCAAGTTCTGCAGCTGTCGACGACGTCAAATGCGATGTCATGAATTTAATTGTGATGTTCCTCGCGGGAATGACCACCGCCCCTGCAGAGCTTACTGAAGACACCGAGCCATCCGTGTAAATGTGAAGGCGTCCGTTGTGCTTCTCTTGCAGGAAAAGTAATGTGGCCTGTTTCAGGGCTAGATGCGACGAATTTTTCTTATTTTGGATGCCAGGAATTGTAAGATGGGCTTTGAGTGGGTGTAGGCACCATAATGGTATCGGCGGCTGTGCTGCATGCGTGTAGTGCAATGGAAGCACTGCGCAATGCTGAGCTACAGTTGCGCTGAACGCTGAGTGGGGCCTGGAAGTTCGAAGTGAGGCTAGGTGATGAGATGGAAGCCGAGCGAAATGTCTTATGTGCATTCTCAAAGCGTCTACGCGGATGTATGCGTTGACTGGATAATCACGCGCAATCATGACTGTCGCTGCTGTAGATGCGCATCTCGGGAGACCAAGGCATATCCTCAGGGCTTGGGCTTGGATCGACTGGAGGACGCGCAAGTTTGTTCTTCCGATCCCGCAAAGCACGGGTAAGCTGTATCGCATATAACCGAGGAACAAAACAGTGTAGAGTTGGAGCATTGCTTGTACCGATGCACCCCACGTTTTTCCAGCAAGAAACCTCAGTACGTGGGTGATCATGGTGAGTTTAGTTTTCATGTGGGCGATGTGAGGGCTCCAGGAGAGGTCGCGATCAACTATGACTCCGAGGAATCGGTGGGTCTTCACGTAGTTGATCGTGTGTCCGTTGATTTTAATAACATATGGGCTCATAGCCTTATGCGTGAATGCTATAAGCGAGCATTTCTCTGATGACAGTTCTAGTCCCCGTTCTTCCAGGTACTTTGTCGCTATTTTTGCCGCTCTCTGAAGCCGGGCACGCAAATGAAGGCGTGTTACGCCTGACGCCCAGATGCAGATGTCATCTGCATATATTGATAGATGGACAGATTTTGGAAGTGCATCAACCAGGTCGAGTAGCGCTAGATTGAAAAGTGTGGGGCTAAGAACGCCGCCTTGAGGCACGCCTCGACGGTTGCAATGGTGCGTTGTTGTGCCACTCTCCGTCTGTACAAAGAAAGTTCTGCCTTTCAGATAGCTGTGGATCCATTGGTAAACCCGACCCCCTAATCCAACATTTTCCATGACATCCAGAATGGCTTCATGTGATACGTTATCGTATGCACCTTTCACGTCCAAGAACAACGCCGCGGATAAACGTTTCAGTCTTTTCTGATGCTGAACAGATGAGACCAGGTCTATAACGTTATCAATTGCGGACCTCCCACGCCGAAAGCCCGTCATAGCATGAGGGTATACCTCGTGGCGCTCCAGGTACCACTCTAGACGAGTCAAAATCATCCTCTCCATCACTTTCCCGAGACAGCTGGTAAGCGCGATGGGGCGATAAAAGGTCAAGTGCAGAGGAGATTTACCTGGTTTAAGCACAGGGACGAGGCGGCTGGATTTCCATGAATGAGGGATAAGTCCGCTACTCCACGAGTCGTTGTACACGGATAGAAGGGCCCGTCGAGCTGCTTCTCCGAGGTTGCAAAGTTCACAGATGAATAAAGGGCTGGTGTACTCATGGAAGACTAGGAACTCTGCAGCGTATTACCATTCCCACTAAAACTGGACGTGTGAGGCTTTGCCAATTGCCTACTTCTAGTATAAGGGGCAAAAAGCCATAGTATAATGAATGAACTTTATGTAGTACAAAATGAGATACCGCAGAACTGGTGAAACTAAATAAAGTGAGCCAATGATAAATAGTGTTGATATATATCGCCGCTAACATTGAAGGTCATATTCACTGTCCAGTCTTTACTATTCTAATGTTTTCTTTGATTTTCCTAACACTATCTCATTAGGACGAAAAAATAACTAGTGGGGATGACATGTGGGGATAACTATGTGGGGATCAAGGTCGGAAAACAACCATATTGTCACGGGGTCGTGACGTGGCCGAAGACAGGAAACTTCGTGTTGGGATTTAACTGTTTATTTGGGCGAACCTGTGCCCGGTAAAGGTAAAGTCTAATTACAGCAGCAGTCTTGCACAGATAGCAGTCTCGGACTGATAGCGGCGAACGCAGCGTCGGCCTTCGATCAACAACTGACAAGCGGCGAAGCGCGTCGGCATTTATACCCTTGCCGTCGAATGTTCTAGCGTTATAGCTGGCGGTGGCGTAGGTTCCAGAACAATCTGTACCGTTTGCACAGTGGGCGTGATCTTATCGAAATGATCTACTACAGTCCGGAACCTTCTCGAAACCTGCAGGCGCGGTTTGCGCCGAGAATCGTGTGGTATTTGCTTCGGAAACGATAACAAAATCTTGGGAAGTGGAACGTGGCATTGCCCCCCTCTGAAGAAAGGGCATCGTCCCGATGCTTTAACTAAAGATGAAGGTACAATAATAAAGCAAGAAAGTACAATGAATAATTTACAATACAACAATAATACAAAAAACACTGTTTCAGTTTGTTAACGTGCATGAAACGGCTTGAGGCGCGCGACATGGACGACTTCAGGTCGCGATCGGCGACGTTGAGAGTTCGTGATGCTGTCGGTGACAACCTCGTAATCAAGTGGGCCAAGACGTCGAACCACCTTGTACGGTCCGAAGTACCGTCGCAGAAACTTTTCACTTAGTCCACGTCGGCGTATCGGCGTCCACACCCAAACACGTTCACCGGGCTGGTATTCCACGAAGCGTCGTCGAATGTTGTAACGGTGGCTGTCGGTCGTCTGTTGATTCTTGATACGGAGACGCGCAAGTTGTCGGGCTTCTTCGGCGCGTTGAAGGTACTCGCTCACATCGAGGTTTTCTTCGTCGTGACGTTGGGTAACATGGCATCGAGCGTCGTCGCCGGGCTTTTTCCGTAGACCAATTTGTATGGAGATATCTGCGTCGTCTCCTGCACCGCCGTGTTGTATGCGAAGGTCACATACGGAAGAATGGCGTCCCACGTCTTGGGTTCGACATCGACGTACATTGACAGCATATCGGCGATCGTCTTGTTAAGGCGCTCGGTGAGGCCGTTGGTCTGTGGGTGGTACGCTGTCGTCCGGCGGTGGTTTGTTTGGCTGTATGCCAAGATTGCTTGAGTTAAGTCGGCAGTGAAGGCCGTTCCTCTGTCGGTGATAAGGACCTCCGGGGCGCCGTGACGTAGGACGATATTTTCGACGAAGAACTTAGCTACCTCGGATGCACTGCCTTTTGGCAGGGCTTTTGTCTCGGCGTAGCGGGTGAGGTAGTCGGTAGCTACCACGATCCACTTGTTTCCTAAAGCCGACGTCGGGAACGGCCCCAGTAGGTCCATACCAATCTGCTGGAAAGGTCGGCAAGGTGGATCAATTGGCTGCAGAAGTCCCGCTGGCCTTGTCGGCGGTGTCTTGCGTCGCTGACAGTCCCGGCATGGCCTCACATAACGAGTGACGTCGGTGGTAAGACGTGGCCAGTAGTACCTTTCTTGTATCCTCGCGAGCGTGCGGGAAACACCGAGGTGCCCTGCCGTCGGATCGTCGTGCAGGGCCTGCAAGAGTTCTGGTCGCAGAGCTGAAGGCACCACAAGGAGGTACTTAGCTCGAAGCGGTGAAAAGTTTTTCTTTTGTAGAAGACCGTTTCGTAGAAAGAACGACGCAAGTGCGCGCTTGAATACCTTCGGGACTTCGGCGGTCCTGCCTTCGAGGTATTCTATTAGGGCCTTAAGTTCCGGGTCGGCCCGCTGTCGTTCAGCGAAGTCGTCGGTAGTTATCGTTCCCAAGAAGTAGTCGTCATCCGGGTCGTCGGGTAGCGGTTGGTCGACAGGCGCACGAGAGAGACAGTCAGCGTCGGAGTGTTTTTTGCCGGACTTGTAAATGACAGTAATGTCATATTCTTGAAGTCTCAGGCTCCATCGTGCGAGGCGACCTGAAGGGTCCTTCAAGGTGGCTAGCCAACACAAGGCGTGGTGGTCGCTCACAACTTTGAAGGGCCTGCCGTAGAGGTAGGGGCGAAATTTCGACGTAGCCCAGATGTTGGCGAGGCACTCCTTTTCTGTTGTGGAATAATTTGCTTCTGCTTTGGAATAGCGATCGGCTGGCGTAACTAATAACCCTTTCAAGTCCGTCAGCCCTCTGCACAAGAACGGCGCCAAGACCTACGCTGCTTACGTCAGTATGTACTTCTGTCTCGGCGAATTCGTCGAAATGGGCAAGTAACGGAGGCGTCTGGAGGCGATGTTTAAGCTCCTGGAAAGCGCGTTCCTGTGGCGTTTCCCACTTGAACTCCGCGTCGGCCTTGGTAAAGTTAGTGAGAGGATCGGCGATGCGGGCGAAGTTTTTCACGAACCGCCGATAATAGGCGCACATGCCCAGGAATTGGCGCACGGCCTTCTTGTCAGTGGGCGGCGGGAAGTCGGCGATAGCGGCTGTTTTCCGTGGATCGGGACGAACTCCAGACTTCCTGATAACGTGCCCCAGAAACAAGAGCTCCTCATACGCAAATCTGCACTTTTCTGGCTTCAGTGTGAGTCCGGACGTCTTGATGGCTTGAAGCACAGCTTCAAGGCGCCGAAGATGCTCGTCGAAACTCGAGGAAAACACAACGACGTCGTCCAAGTACACAAGGCAAGTCTGCCACTTCAATCCTGCCAGTACTGTATCCATAACGCGTTGAAAAGTTGCAGGCGCTGAGCAAAGGCCGAAGGGCATCACCTTAAACTCGAAGAGGCCGTCCGGTGTTATAAACGCCGTCTTCTCTCGGTCTCTTTCGTCGACTTCGATTTGCCAATAGCCAGTCTTGAGGTCCATTGACGAGAAGTACTTTGCGTTATGGAGCCGATCAAGTGCGTCGTCTATTCGTGGGAGAGGATACACGTCCTTTCTTGTGATTTTGTTCAGGCGGCGATGATCGACGCAGAAACGTAGGGTTCCATCGTTTTTCTTCATTAACACCAAGGGGGATGCCCACGGACTCTTGGACGGCTGGATAAAGTCATCTCGCAGCATTTCATCAACTTGTCTCTTCATGGCCTCACGTTCTCGCGTCGAAACCCTGTACGGACTCTGACGGAGTGGTCTGGCATTTTCTTCGGTTATGATTAGATGTTTCGTGATTGGGGTCTGCCGAATTTTCAATGATGACGAAAAGCAATCTTCGTATTGCAGGAGCAGGGCCTTGAGCTGTTCTTGCTTATCGTTCGGAAGTCTGGGACTGATGTCGAAAGCTATGGGAGGGGCTTGGTTCCTCTGAGCAGGTTCCGCAGAATCGGCGAGGGCGAAAGCACTGGTGGCTTCGACAATTTCTTCGATGTATGCGACCGTTGTTCCTTTGTTCACATGTTTGTACTCATTGCTGAAGTTCGTGAGCATCACCGTTGCTTTGCCTCCCCACAGCTCTGCAATTCCTCTTGCGACGCAAATATTTCGGGTGACCAACAGATGCTGACTGCCTTCAACGACGCCTTCCAAGTCAGGTGATTTAGGAGCGCCGACTGAAATAATGACGCTTGAGCGAGGCGGAATGGTGACTTGTTCTTCTAGCACATTCAAGGCATGGTGTCCTGACGGCGTGCGCGGCGGTAGTGCTTCTTCTGTGGATAACGTTATCGACCTTGTTTTTAGGTTGATGACATCACCATGGAGGCATTAAGAAGTCCATGCCAAGGATGACATCTCTCGAGCAACGCTGTAGGACTAAGAAGTCTGTAGGATAAATACGGCCGTTAATGGTAACTCTCGCTGTGCAGATTCCTGCAGGCGTTACGAGATGACCTCCGGCTGTGCGAATTTTAGGGCCTTTCCAAGCTGTCCTAACTTTCTTTAACTTTGCGGCGAACGACCCACTGATGACAGAATAGTCGGCTCCAGTATCGACGAGAGCAGTCACACTGTGGCCGTCGATAAGAACGTCGAGGTCGCTAGTTCGCCGTCTCGCATTACAGTTAGGGGCGTGGCGTCGGGTCACGGCTGCGTCGGCTTGTTCCGCTACTTCCATTTTGCGTCGTCCGGCCATCTTCGGTAAGTGAGCTTTTGCCGTCAGGGCTTTGCCTGGTTGGTGTTGTGTTCAAAAAGCTCCGTTGCGGCAGCGTCAGTCGTCGGAGGATCTTCGGTGGTTCGTCAGCACAGCAACTGCACCTCCATCGGTTGCTGCCCTTAGTTTCCCGGATACGGGCTAGGAGACCGGCCTCGCGTTAGGCCAGAGTACTGCCGGAAGGTGCGGTGACATGCGGCGGCTGGGCGACGGCGAACGGGAAGGACTTCGTGGTGTCCATTGAGTTCCTGCCAGGTAGTCGGCGATGTCACGTGGCCGATCTCCTGGCTGCGGACGCGGTGCATTGACGGCGAAGCCACGCAGTCCCATCTGTCGGTACTGGCAACGGCGGTATGTGTGCCCGGCCCTCGCCGCAGTGGTAGCAGAGCGGGCGGTTTGGAAGGTGCACGCAAACGTCCGTTTTCCTCGGTGCACTGCGCTGGCCCGCTGGGGAACGGTAGGACGTCGGTGGGGGTGGTGGCGGCGGTGGCGTCTGGCGACGGAAGTGCGACGGGGCGGCGTTTTGGCGTGGACGGGGAGGAGCTTTGTGGCGCATTGCAGCGGCGTAGCTCATAGTTTCTGGCTCGAGTGGCGGTGTTTCGGGAATTCGAAGCGATTGCCGGACTTTTTCTCGCACAATGTCGGCGATCGAATCCACTTGAGGCTGCGCCGAAGGCAACAGTTTGCGCAGCTCTTCCCGCACGATCGCTCGGATCGTTTCACGCAGGTCGTCGGAGTCACTGGCTTGAGCAGCAGCGCATTCTGGAGTCAGGCGACGATTAGACTGCTTGGTGCGCATGTCCAGCGTTTTTTCGATGGTGGTCGCCTCGGATACAAATTCTTGGACGGTGTTCGGTGGATTTCTCATTAGTCCCGCGAAGAGCTCCTGTTTGACTCCTCGCATGAGGAAAAGAACTTTCTTTTCCTCCGGCATGTCTGGGTCAGCGTGACGGAATAGGCGGGTCATCTCCTCTATGAAAATTCCAAACTTTTCATTTGGTAGCTGAACCCGGGTCTCGAGTAGAGCAGCGGCCCTCTCTTTGCGAGCGACGCTCGCGAACGTTTGCAGAAATGCGCCGCAGAAGACATCCCACGTTCGGAGCGTGGACTCCCGATTCTCTAGCCAGGTCCTTGCGGTGTCTTCCAGGTAGAAGTACACACGACGGAGCTTTTCTTCGTTGTCCCAGTGGTTGAGGGCGGCCACACGGTCGTATGTTTCTAGCCAGGTTTCCGGGTCTTCAAACGATGAGCCATGGAACGTTGGTGGTTCCCTGGGTTGATGGATGACGATCGCGGGCTGGGACGCTCCGGTTGTCATTGTCGCTGCAGTCGAGGTCATGGTCTTGGACTTCCGCGCCTTGTCTTGTAGAAGGCCGTACTTCGGTGGGAGACCTTGCTGTCGGTGGCTCGTTCGCTGCTCTTGGTTGGCGTCGGTGTCTTCTACGCGATGGGGGCTGGGTTCACGGCTTGACGGGGACGTCCGGTACATGAACGAAGCAGCACCTACACCAGATGTCACGGGGTCGTGACGTGGCCGAAGACAGGAAACTTCGTGTTGGGATTTAACTGTTTATTTGGGCGAACCTGTGCCCGGTAAAGGGAAAGTCTAATTACAGCAGCAGTCTTGCACAGATAGCAGTCTCGGACTGATAGCGGTGAACGCAGCGTCGGCCTTCGATCAACAACTGACAAGCGGCGAATCGCGTCGGCATTTACACCCTTGCCGTCGAATGTTCTAGCGTTATCGCTGGCGGTGGCGTTGGTTCCAGAACAATCTGTACCGTTCGCACAGTGGGCGTGATCTTATCGAAATGATCTACTACAGTCCGGAACCTTCTCGAAACCTGCAGGCGCGGTTTGCGCCGAGAATCGTGTGGTATTTCGGAACGATAACAAAAAAATTGCCCGCAGCTTCCCTCGGGGGAACACTGAGGAGGATGCGGAGCATATAATTGGTTAACGGGGTGTTAAAGTGCGACTTACTTGGGTCGATGACTGAATTGGTTAACGTGGTTGTGAAATGGGGTGTTAAATTGCGACTTACTTGGGTCGATGGCTAAATTGGTTAACGTGGTTGTAGGAGGGGGTGTTAAATGAGTGAACACGTACACACGTATGCGAAAGGACGGCGCTGGTCGAAGGGACGTCGATCATTGTGTTTGTGCATTCGTTGGAATTCATGTCACCGCGACCTTGGACGTCGACGCGCCGTACAAACCAACCGACGAGCGGCAACTGAGGGAGCGAGCGCCGACCTTGAGTATATATACAGAGCGACGGCGCATGCACTGTCAGCTGTTGAATGTTCTCGAAGGAGAAGCGCGCGCGCGGCACAGATGGCGACGGCGCGACGGCGCATGCGCTGTCAGCTGTCGAATGTTCTCGAAGGAGAAGCGCGCGCGGCACAGATGGTGGGCGACGGCGCGACGGCGCATGCGCGCGCGTCAGCTGTCGAATGTTCGAGAAGCGGTGCGGACGGCGCGGACGGCGCACTACAAGGCGCGAGTATAAGATGCTTCCGCATCTAAAACTTGGGAAGTGGAACGTGGCAATATGTATATGACAGACACTGTAGTGGATGGCTCCGGAAATTTTGACCACCTGGGTTTCTTTATCATGCACCCACATCTGAGTACACGGGCCTACAACATTTATGCCTCCATTGGAAATACAGTGGCCGCAGTCGGGATTTGACGCCGTGACTTGCGGGTCAGCATCCGAATACCTTAGCCACTATGCCACTGCGGCGGGACAAAAACTAACATGCTAGAAAAAACACGATTGACCAGAGATTACCCTCATACATGCCAAACGCACTATCGAAAAAACAGTAAGAAAAAGTGAGATAAGGATAAGTTTTGTTTGTGAATCAGGGTATAAAAGAAGAAGAGCTGCGCAAGTGGCATCATAACAGAACCAGTGCAATGAATACCAATAGGTGGAAGCCATAGCCAAGGGCTGGTATCTGTTAGCTGGAGCGATGAAGATAAATTTACAAGCCGGAAACCGAGCCTGCTAGCACTGGAAAGCAGGGGCTGAAAATTTTAACAGCGAATCCTCACTGCTAGAGTGGACACATTACAAGCCGATGGAACATTCTACAATAAATTTGCCAAATCGCTCTCGGTAGTTGCCAAACCTTTCACAGCATATTTCTAGGTATCAAAGTGTGCCTACAAGCAGGGGGCAAAGAATTGAGATTCAAAGGCAATTTCACACGATACTTTCCGTAGTTTCAAAGCCTTTTATAGCAATTTTCTAAGCAGAAAGGTGTTCTACAAGCTAGACAGAAAAGATAAATGCATTAAACGAGATCTGCGCAGCATTTCATAACATAACCTAATTGTTAAAAATTGTGAACGATAGCATCCGACAATATTTCAGTCAAGATATGCATGCGTTTTAATTTAACAAGTGCCTTCTTCATGCATGGCTGGTAGTGGGCCTCGGACTCGACAGAGTGAACGGAGTCACCTTCAGACTTTGTATTCACTGTGTACGGGACTATGAGCCGTTAAAATGTCTGCATTTACCGTGATCACAACAAGTGACGCTAGACACTAGACTGACAGAACCACAGACTGTTCGTACTGTGAGTTGATCTATCACTCACTTTCTCAATACTGTGTTTCATGTTAATGATTCATGTTAATGATTTAGTCAGGTGCACTAATGCTATTTGCCGGCTACTTACTGAATTTCCGGAGCCAGGTTTTCTTAATGTACGGCCCATATCTGAACACAAGGGTGCTTCTCCAAGAACAAAATATATGCACCTGCTATTGATGGCAATGTTACCATTAGCACCGGTGCCTTGTTTGTATTAGTGCAGCCCATCCACCAACTCCTTGGGTGGGTGGCATAGGAGCACACTCCGACATACCTATGGCAGCGTCTTCAGAAAATAAATTTTTAAATATGCTAGAAGCAACATTTTCAATGTACAGTATCAAATTTATCTTAAAAAAACGTGCGAGCGCGTGTATGCACTTTGATGAGGCTGTCTACAGCACCATAATGTTGTAGGCCCTGTACTCAGATTTGGGTGCACGTTAAAGACCCCAGTTGGTCGAAATAATCACGACCTCCACTCCGCCCTCATAATATGGTGTTTTGGGACGTCAAACCCCACAAATCAATCATGTCTACAGCACCATCAGCCGAGAGGTAAAGAAAACGCGTCCGCTTTTGGCAGCAGCGCCCATTGTGAGACCCGAACGGGAGAACAAAATAGCAACGCTTCTCCAACGGTGATGACTTGTGGTTTTGGTCGCTACAAATGACGTGATAAGCGGACGCCCCTTATCTGTTTATTGATAGTGCTGTAGGCAGCTGCGACAGAGCACAGGCCACGCGATTCCGTGTGCCCTTTCATAACAATATACACTGTATAGTATACTTTTGTAGGTATGAGAATGTGCTTCCTTGAGGACGTGCCGCGAAAATGACCATCAGGTGATCGGTCTATGTGGCACAAGGTTTCTGAAGAAAGTCGACGTTGCTGTGAGGAAGCCAATAAACTCATTAATAACTTCTTTCAATGAACTCATTAGTTCATTGAAATCAATATGGTGCACTATACACATTGGGATGCAAGCTGTTTTTTGCCGATTCATGGTTCTAGTGGACAAAAGCAATATTGAATGTAGGGATCCGAGCTGATTAGCGGATAATTATGTAAAATTGCTGCACGGAAACACGGGCACAAGAGAATCAAAACATTAATGCTGATGGAAATGCCACGCAATGAAAGACTGCTTTCGGTCTCTCTGAGCTTACTTATTCTTTATTTGCCGAGAAAAACGGCAGCCAACAACATCTATAAAGAAACGACAGTTTTCGATGGCTTTAGAAGCTAGCCACATTCTAAAGAAAATGTTGAAAATGTGGTTCTTTCACTCTTACATCGAAAAAAATCACATTCTTTTTGCATTTAAAAAATCACAAAGGAAGATCACCGTCTGCCTAGTTGTTAAACATTAATATATGCCTAATTATTCTTCAACAGAAGCCTCAAAACAATGATTGTCTTTCTTGAAATGCTATATGGAATGCCTTAGAATATGTTAGCCAAATTTGGCATTTGAAGACAGTTGATCATAATTCGTGGCTGCAGGGTGCTAATGGATTAAAACTAACCGAGAATAAATGTCGCGTTATGAAGTACAATTGGCGAATAAACAATGAACAAAAGGGAAATCTAAGGGATTGTTAGTTAGGCACAACATAAAAGGAAGTGACAAAAAACAAGCAAAGGATAGAAATGGTACTTGTGGTAATAACGGACGAAATCAGCAAAAAAGAGTGGCCGGAACGACATCTTCACATAATCTGAGGCTGAAATTAGCCTTGGAATACAGCGTACGATGGTTTACCAAATGAGCTACCGTGGAAGTCATCCCCTCGCTCATGGTATGAGTTTGTACATAAACGAATTCAAATCACTTCATGTGTGGAAAACTTTTCTGTCTGCTGGCTGCACGCGATCCTTTTACGAGCTGGCAGCTGACCTCCCGTGCCATACTGCCATACGGCATCTAGTCTACTAAACGAAACCCATGCTGTGAAAAAGGGGGAACGTAAGGGCTCTTTTAGATATATAAGACACAACATCAATTACTTGAGACATCCATATTAAAACTCAAAAACAACGTGCAGCTGCCACAAATTAGAGTGAAAATTTGAATTTAGGACCTAAGTTTTGACGCAATACTGTTAGCGTACATGTTCACAATGGCGTAGCAAGAAACTCATTCAAACATAATTGAGAAATTAACCACGCCGAATGTAAACATTGGATAAGCATATCCAGATTTCAGCATAATTGACAATGACCACCAGTAGCATTGGTCATACCTCCACAGCGAACCTGCGTTAGAGATAAGACAAAACTTAGCAATTGTTATTTTTGAAGAACTTCAACGGACCAGCACAAGACAAAAAAAAAACAGACAATTAACGTACTTGAGAAACCACCACAAGCACCCACAAGTGCTTAGATCGCAAAGCATAACGTGGCACCCAGATGCTAAAAACGCGGTCAATGAAATACAGTAACCACATTAACCGATTGGTAGCTTATCAATAAAATAGAGCGAGATGCCAAGTCACTACGGCTGCTACAAATGATGCCACCATTTGAGCACCCCTACACTTTCGAGAAGCCCGCCTTCATCCCTTGAGAGAACAATGAATAGGATGAACAAAGCTTGAAAAAAACTAGACATCCCTTCGCGTTTATTATGTATGCACTGTTCTTTTTTTTGGGGGGGGGGGAATTATGAAGTCATGCTTACTTGAAGCAATGGCCATGGCACGTCCACCGAAAGCTCGTAGATAGTGCGAATATTACGCCGCACTAGCGTGCGGCGCATGAGCACGTAAAAAAGCGATTTAGCAGTTCTGGAACGGTGCAAAACTTGTTACATGATGAGAATCCAAGCATAAATAAACGCATACTCACGAGTGACGCTCAAGCGCAGCCACGGCCGCTCTACGAGTCAAGTGATTGCAAAATAAAAAAAGACAATAAACAGGGCAAGGATTAGCCCGACAAAAGAAACACTCAAGCATAATGAATGGCCATAAGGCTAACCCACTTGTTCTCCGCCCGTAGCAGGCCCCCGACACAACTTGTTGTGCAGA
>WOVY01005053.1:0-14750 GCA_013436015.1 Rhipicephalus annulatus
CCCCTTTCTCTCGATGCCATCATCATGTCGCGTCGGGAACTGAGGGGTTGGGAAGCTTGTTGGAGCTAGTGCTACATTTTCCCCCACGCTCAAACATTTTATACTCGGTGTCACGACGGACTGCCGGGCCAAATTATCTTTGTTAATGCTGATGAATCCATTAACTGGGGCCCTCTCCGATGGTATCGCTGCACTCCTGAAAGCATCGCGCTCTCGCTGTGTTTAGCCACTGTGCTTACCCTATCTGCATGTGACGATCTCGAGACGTCCTCTCGAGGCATGGGGATGGTTTCCAGCTCCTTACTGAGCCCATTAGGGCTGCTGGCACACACCTCATCCTCGCAAGGACCGTCTTTTGATACTGTCTCTACCTCGAGACTGGCCAAGGCCTCGTTCTCTACATCATTTACATTGATGCATTCGAGAATATGCGGGCCCTTTTCTAGCGCGATTTCTGGTTCTGGCCTTTCATGACGCATTTCAACGTCCAGCGCTTTCCGACGCGCCTGAACTTCCGGCTCTTTGCGACGCGCCTCGCTTTCAGACTCTGGTCTGAGTCTTTCTTTCTTTTTGCTAACAGAATTTCAAATCTTCTGATTAGCTCTGCTTTCACAACTTCATAGTTGTTCGTGTGCTGCTCACTGAGTCGCGCAACAACATCCGCTGCCTCGCAGGGCAGAACCGTGCGTAGCCTCTGAGACCAGGTGTCTCGCTCACACTTCAGTTGACAACACTTTCGTTCAAATAGTCTAAGATACAGGCCCATATCCCATGATACCTCATATGGCTGCATGTACCTAGACATCTCGAACTCTGCCTCATTTCGAGAAGTACTCCTTGCTGGAGTCCCAGCCTCTTACTCAACTCATAGTCTTGTTTGAAAAACTTTAGCTTGAGGCTTTCTCTTTCGTCTTCACTCTTTCCTTCCATCTGAGCTGCTCTTAGTTTTCTTTCGATGATGAGGTCCCATTCTTCACTTAGTTCCTCATCATCAGCCCCCAAATCATTAATCGCTTGAATTATTATGGGTTTTCGTGCCAAACCCTTTGTATCAATCCCCAATTCCTCACACAACAGCAACAAGTCTGACTTCTGCAGCTCCCGTAAGTCCATGATCGTACTGAGTGCTCGCTACTTCCAAAATAAACTTCCCGAAACGGCGAAACTGAGTCTTTCGGCAAAGTTAACTACCAGTTATAAATTTTAACCCTCTTTTAGAACCTGGTTCACTTAAAGGAAAAGCCAAGCACTCACCCATACGTGATCCATGTCTCGAGCCAGCTGCTTCTCTTGGGCCGACTGTTGTTGTTCCTTGTAGCTTCGAATCCCACCGCTGCCACCAGTTGTGGCGAATCGGTGTGCTGTTCTCCTGTAGTCGCTTCGGATCCCACCGCTGATCTCCAGTTGTGGTGATCCCAGGGTTCTGAGTCGTATCCCACCTCTGCCAACCAGTTGTTGCGGGTTGGAAGGAAAGTCGCTGGAGGATACGAAAACAAAACCCAGTCTCTTGTGGTAGCGTGGTGTAGCTTCAGGTTGAGGGAAACGACCGCTTACAAGATGGGGATACGAAAAACAAGCAGGTTTATGGCACTATTTACAAATATTTACAGCATGAGGTTAAGAGTTCACAAACCACGAACGTGGTGGTTGAACCGCTACACAGTTCAGAGCGACGTCCTGCACTCTGCGGCGCCGTTATAAGCCCTGTCGGGCTCCTCCTTCTTCAGTGGAACACCAATCACCACACACACACAACAGGTGAGGGGTACGAGCATGCACGGCGCACGTTAACATCCAATTTTGAGTCAAGATCACTGCACTGAAAGGTGGCGCCAGAGGGGCTCCTCGTCGTGTATGTCGCTGGTCGAGGGGTCCCAAGCTTCGGACAGCAGACATCAAACGGTCCGCCAATCTGTCCGCTCAATTAGCAGGGCACTTTGTGGCGGCGGTCGCCGTTTCTTCAAAGGAAGACGCTGTCTTTGTTGTCCCCTCTGGAACGGCTTACAGCTTCGTGGCGACACGACGTCTCATCCGCCGGCTAGCAGGGACAATACCTGGCGGGCATAGGCATTCGGCGAGTCGGCTACTTGTTTGAGGATTAAAAGAGCGCCGCTCCCCCGTCAGCTCTCGACGCTGGTTCCAAGAAAACCTGGGTTCCAGGCGTGGGAACGCGGCCCGGCTACGCTTCTCAGCGACAGCATGGCGCCTACCGATGGCGGTCATAACAGCACTAACCGTTATGCATTAATACTAATTAATCAATAATTCTGAAACATCCTATTAAAATACTTTTTAATGTCATCTCTGCTTTCTAGCGTGAAGTAAACCTTTGCGTGCGTGCCCTCTATATAACTAGGTCAGTCGTATCTCCGTGAACAGTAATTGTGCGAACAGAAAAACCGTAGCCCAGTCATGTGGCACAGAAATTGCCCAAACCCAAATGCACACTTCTAGTCCACTCAATGTGAAGAAAATTTGGGGGACCCTTAAGCTTTGCTTTTAAGAGTTGACAGGGATAACGGTATCCTGTGACCTAAACCAATTAGTGCATACCTGCAATGTATGATGTCACTTGATAATTTGACATTGTGAATTACTATAATGTAATTCATAAAGCTGTAATCGATGAAGCGAATCACGTAATGAGTAGGGCTGATGAAAGGCAGTCGAAGCTGGCAGAGAGTTAGGCGAGTAAGGAAATGAAGAAATTCGCGGAAAAGAAAAGGTATGTCCTCGCGCCGGACTGGTTCAAATGGAGATCATTAGCAGTTGTTTTCGTACTGAAGACAGAGTGCTGTTGGTGATGATACTTTTTAAGTATCAGCTTTAAATTGTGACACTTTGATGTACTGAAGAAATAGAAGTGCATACATTGTGGCGATCGGCGCTGCAGAAATGTTTTGAAGGGTCCCGCGGTAAACGGGAGAACCAAATACAACTTTGCGTGGACGTTCTAGATGGCGCTAAGCGTCCTCCGTTCGCTGTTCGGCTTCGTTGGCTGACAAAACGAGAAAACGCGCCCGGCTTTGGCGCGCTCGATGAAATTAGTGTGCATAGCTCAAGCTACATGTGACGCTTATTCCTTCTAGAAGCAAATTATTACAAATGCGTTCTGCAGTATGTCACAAGGTGGTGGAAGGGTTATGTTGACAACCACCCCTTTGTGGTACGAAGCCACAACGAAATCCATACGGTATTCTTAGAAAGCAATGCTTCGCAAACTGGATGCGTGATTCGAAGCAGTGTTTTCGGCATCTGTGCTCATTCCGCGTATTCGCAAAACTGCAGCCACCTGCTAAGAGAACATTTCAATTTAGAGCACTGATCCCAGAGATAACTACGTTTAATGCAAACATTGAATTCCGGCCACGGCGCCGCATTTTCGATGGAGGCGGTAACACACGGGGTCCATGCATCTAAATTTTGATGCACATTAACTAACTGAAGGTGGCAAGGGCGTCCAGAGACCGGTAAAATGGGGCCAGCTACCTCGCTCTGGAATTGGGAATGCTATATTTACTTATATTGGATATCACAAGCAACACTCATTGATTGGCATACCAAGGACCCTCTTATTCATGTGAAGCAGCCTTCAGCCATCTCTACAAGTTACACGCTATTCACTAATCTTCCCGTCATGACACGGAAGAGAAAAAAAAGGGCTGTCTGTGATAATGCCCCGTCCCACCTATCTCTCTCTACCCTCTGCGGATGCACCCATTTGTAAAATGTTCAGCGGAAGCCATTATCGTGTGGTAAAAATTTACGGAGCCCCCGGGTCTCTTTCATAATATGGTTTCGGAACGTTAAACCTCAACTATATTATTATTATTATTATTATTCTTATTATTATTATTATTATTATTATTATTATTATTATTATTATTATTATTATTATTATTATTATTATTATTATTATAGTCAATGCAAACACTGTGTGGTTTATCAAATACCGCTATCCTGCAACTGATATTGCCTCGATCAACCATGTGGGTGCCTTAATGAATCTCTGAAGCAGCACTAATGTTAGGTTCAGAGCGAAAAATGATGGTCATCTTCCCTCACAGTGCTGGGACTGCACACGTAAACCAAATTTAGCCGCATGTATTATACCAGGCCGCAGCTCAGAAAAACACGCTCGAGAAATAATCGGAGTAAAGGCGATGATTCAGTTCCGTAATGATTGTATCAAGATGCCTTCATCAACAAGGGATGATCTCATGTGCACTGCGTACTGAAAGAGCACGCACTGCTTGATTTCATTCATAATACAGATTTTTTTCCGTATAAAAAAATCGAGTGTACGTAGCGCACCGTGTGGGCTGGTCTATTTCTGCGTACGTGCACAATACTGTTACACGATTCATAACCAAGTCGCCCAACCTTCTCTCCTATTTATGAGCTCTCACTGAACGCCCTCCCACGAGGCTGCTCGGCGTTACCCTTTAGTCGCAAAAGTTAGTCTTTGCGGTGTCAAGCCCCTACATCTCAGACTTAACTATTGTTTTTTGGGTTGAAATCTTCAATATTACAGCATTCGAATACAGTTCAACGGAAACCTATAATCTGGGAAATTTATAAATATACGATACGATAAATAGACATTTCTTTCGTGAATACCTTTGGTCAGGTGCTTTCACTGCAGCATGTGTCACTGAGGGCGGGGGGGGGGAACGAGAAATTCTGTTTTTTTTTCGACTGCTTTAACGTGCATTTAAATCTAAGTACACATGCCTGGAGCATTTCCGCCGTCATCCAAAATCAGACCTTCAGGGCCACAATGCAATCCCACCACCTTTGGGTCAGCAGTCGCGTACCTTATAACCATTGGACGCGCGTGATGGGTTGGCCAGTTTCTCACTAATCTTCCAGTGCAGGAGTAAGTGGGAACGGAGGGGTCGGTGCATATAAGGTGTAACTTGAGGAAAAACCACAGCTGCAACCGACACATGAGCCTCGCGGTAGTGGTGCTCTGCATGCGGTGGCAGCGGTGACCGGCCTGACCATGGCTGGATGCCTCACCACGGCGCGCCGCCTTCTCGCGACCGTGCGTGCGCATATCGAAGTCTCTCATCACGTGCAGCTGGCTCAGTTGCGTTCTTTCTCCGACGAGCAGACGCGTGGCCCTATCCGCGCTAGTCGGTATCTTGGCGCAATTAAGGCCGCCACCGATGCAGGGCGTTGGCTTCTTGTCACCCCGTGATGCGCCCTCATTAATGTAGCGCGCTTCCCACAACCGGCTACTCCATCGTGGGCGTTGCACCACCATCCCAGTTGAATATGTGCCGACCACGCATATTCTCAGTCTTCAGTCAATACCATTGAATAAAGACTGAACAAACACCGGAGTTGTCTTGGCGTCCGCCACCAGTCCATATTTCCTCCGTTTTTGGGTTAGTAGTACGTGAACATAAAACAAAATCCTAGTTAAGTAGATTCGCTTCGTCCGAGTGGGCATTATCCAATGGGCCTAATGCCTAATATCTTCGAATGCTCATTTCCTCCAGACATTGCTGCGAAATCTACTGTAATGCGCATAATCATGCGACTTTGTTTTTTCTATGTACACGCACTAAGTGTCCCCATGTTTACATATGCATTCTTTCATTCATCGGTGCCTGAAAAGTTCCGATAGCCTTTGCTATTGGGCCCTAAAACAAAGGTAAAGTACATCATACACGTCTTTTTGAGAAAACACATTTGCACCTTTAGTTTATTTGACTGAATAATAGAAATAACAGTATTTAAGAGAATGTTCACGTGACCACCATATCGCTTATTACCTCTTGGTCCCGCTTGCTCCGCTGCTTCTGACATTATGTCATAACAGTAAACAATTTTTTTCACCATTTTTACACACGAGTGCTAAATATCTGCTTCATTCATTGCGGTCATACTCTGCTCCCACGCCCCTATGAGTCTATTTTATATATTGCTATTGTTTCCTTAATGTAGAGCAATTGTTCAAAAGACCGTTTTTATAGAAACTCGAGCAACACTGCGATTAATTGATTGATTGATTGATTGATTGATTGATTGATTTGTGCGGTTTAACGTCCCAAAACCACCATATGATTATGATAGACGCCGTAGTGGAGGGCTCCAGAAATTTCGACCACCTGGGGTTCTTTAACGTGCACCCAAATCTGAGTAGACGGGCCTACAACATTTCCGCCTCCATCGGAAATGCAGGCGCAGCAGCCGGGATTCGATACCGCGACCTGCGGGTCAGCAGCCGAGTACCTTAGCCACTAGACCACCGTAGCGGGGCAGCAACACTGCGAGTCGGCCTTGTTGAAAACATTCGTCCTAATGATTTTGTGCAACGGACACCGAAATAAGGAAGCACAAAAGGACGAATGCAGTTGAGTGCTCTTCCTTTTGACCGTACTTACAGCGCCAAACCGTTTAGACAAAACTCAACGGTCTTGTTGGGGATCAAGTTTTGCAAGTTCTGCATCTACTTCATCAGTGTAGCATTGAGCCTGAACCTGACACTCTATCTTGTTGATATGACCACCCGAAGGCCGTTTATCCGCCTGCACGCGAGCATGCTAAGGGAGGCGAGGGGGGGGGGCACCAAGTCACTGCCACGCTTGTTTTTGTCGACAGTGGAGGCCGATGACACACTAACAAGCATATTGAGTTTCAAAGTTTGGAGTCAGAGGTCTTTCAGGCTTTTTATCAACGTTTTATAGTCACATGACACTGTTATGTCCATGTTTGATTCGTCCGTAACACCCTCACTATAAACAAAACAATGAATCGGAAAGAGTTGTCGAGGGGTGCCAGGTAAACTTTTAAACCGTAGAAAAAACTATCTTTATATCGTTATTCAGAGGTATTGTTGTTATTCAGAGGTTACTGCCGTGTCAGGGCACAGGTTGTTAGTCCGGTAACCTATCTGGTGGAAGTAACGCATGCTGACTGGTGAAAGTATCGCATGCATCAGAGCCCGCTACGCATGTTGCGTAGTGAGCTCTGATGTAACGCATGCTGACCACATCAGAGCCCGCTACGCAACCCCATATTGCGCAAGCTGTGTGCAAGTACAACCTGTTCTTCAACCCTCGTAAGACACCACCCTTCCGACGGTTCCCGGGCCATGTGAGCATGTGATTGGGCCGCCTCTCCAGTTCCACGCGTGACAGAATATGCCACGGTTCCCCTTGTAAGGGTGACTCGAGATGGCTCGGACTTGGCATGAGGAAATGCTTAACCCCCGTATTCAGAAACGCTCCTCGACTCGAATTCCATCCTTCACTCAAGTGAGTTGAGCACTACGCCGCTGCTCGACTGAAATTGACGCTGCACTTCTCAAGACTCGCTGCAGAATGTTGCCGATATGCAGCGACGTGTTCAGCCAAGAGACAGCGCTCCCATCAACTTTTTCGAGTCGAGGAGAGCGCTTGAGTGAATGAGCGTTTGTGAATATGGGGGTAAGCCTCACTCTCTCAACAATTACTGTCACAGCAGCTCCTGCATCAATCTGCATGCAGAGGTCTTTCCCTTCGTCGTTTACCTCCATCTCATACCCAGAACGCACTGTATAATAACACGGTAAACATCAATTTAGAGTCGTTATCAGCGCAGTCCACAATGTTTGCAGTCTGGAGTTCTCTGTCCTTACTCAGACATATCTTCTGCAGATGACCGATTTGTGAACAGTTGTGACATTGGGCATTCTTGTACCAGCGAACACTGGCCGCATGCGCCTTGCCACATTTTTCACAGGGTCGCTTAGCTTCCTTGAACTTCCAAAGCTTCCCTTATTTTTCATTTCCTGTGTGTCTTATCGCTATGGCATGCAACGCCGCTTCTTTGCCATCGGTATGCAGTAACGCTGTCTGTGGCGCGGCCTTCTCTTTATCCAGGGCTATCTTGCATGCTCCTAGAAGGTTAAATCTTCTTTCGCAAATAGTGCAACTTACGTTTCTTCCCATCTAATGCCTGATACTATTCGGTCTCGCAGTGCGTCTTGTAGAAACTGGCCGAAATTCCACTTCCTTTGCTGAATGCTTCAAGGCACCTAAATAATGCTCGACGCTTTCCTGTTCCTCTTGTGCTCGCTTGTTAAATTTGCAACGTTCAACAATGACCGAGCACTGTAGACTATAGTGTCTCATCAACAACAATGTGGCCTCTTCAAAGGTGTTGTCTCCAGGAACTGCGGGTACTGCCAAACATTTTTGAGCACCTCGTACGTTCGTGATCCTATCACACTCAAGAATACTGCGAGCTTCTATTCTTTTCTTATGTCATTCGTGGTGACGAAATGCTCGAAAAGTTCCAAATAGGATTCAAAATTTTTATCCTTCTCGTCGAACTCGTCCAGTTTCTCTAGTCGCGCCGTAGTTCAGACAAGGTGCAGTACTTATCGGTCAGTTGGTCTTCCAGTGAAGACATTGACCCTCACCGAAATTTGCAGCCATCGAGTTCAGTCAGTCTGAGCTAGGAATGCCGTTCATTTTGTTCTGAGGCCGTCGATTGCTGGTTATCTGCGATACTGTCTTCTTACTGATCTAGAACGTGTGGTGGATCTTATCCTTGTCGCCAGTGTTCAAAAGTGAGGAACCGACAGCATTGCAAGATGAATTGATGGGTTTTTACAGAACGCCAACACACACACACACACACACACACACAACACTTTATCAGGACGTCGCTTCATACTCTGAATCACCTCTCTATCACAACTTTTGCGTGAATGCTCTCGATTACAGTCGCAGTTATGCCAACAAAGGTGGGGGGAAACCTCGGCGACTGATAACGACAGCATCACTGCTCCTTTTTCCCTAAGTACTCGAACCATAGCATTC
This sequence comes from Rhipicephalus annulatus, assembly GCA_013436015.1. Lineage (NCBI taxonomy): Eukaryota > Metazoa > Arthropoda > Arachnida > Ixodida > Ixodidae > Rhipicephalus > Rhipicephalus annulatus. The sequence goes on from WOVY01005053.1 coordinate 8,820, forward strand.
GCAACGCTTGCGCAAGTACCTAATCCTGCCCCCCTCCTTTTTTTTAAACCTTGTTACTATTGCGAATGGCGCCTTGTCGAAGTTCGCAGCGGCAAACAGGCTGTCCAAGGTTCCCTGCTGCATCGCTGGTTGGAACGACAGCCCGACGTGCCTGGCTACATGACTCCTGGTGAAGAAATGGGCTTCGACATCACAGAGGCCACTGCTACCATCCTCGTCAACGTTTACCCATCCTCAAGACCACTGGCTCGCATCCCACTTCGTTGTTTGTTTTTCGACTTTCTGCATTCAACGACAATGCATTTAAAATAAACACACACACACACACACACACACGCGAACTCCAAAAACTCAAGTGGGGGAATACACTGCTGCTGCATATCGACCTGCTCATCCCTGACAAGCTAACTAGTTTATTACAGTTTAGTTACACTCACTAGGTTTTACCCATGTTATTTTTTTAACTAATTGGCTTTTTCAAAAAAATAAAAATTTGGGAAGTTCCCCTCTTCATTTATATTAGATTGGCTTGAGCCCGTTATACCTCCTGGTGGTACGGGCTACCCCCCTTTTTCCTTTAAGTTATTTTCACATATAGGGGGCGGAAAAAGCACACACACACACACACACACACACACACATACACACACATATATATATATATATATATATATATATATATATATATATATATATTGTAGGGAACTATGCGAAACGACGACGAAGCAGCATGAAACGGCAAGCCACAGCGTTGGTGCACGCGCGACCCGAGCTTGCGTTTGTTTTGTATTTTCGGCCTGTTGGCGTTCCTCGCTCTTCTGGCGTTCCTCGGCCTTCCAGTAGGTCTGTACGTAAATAAACTGCGTGACATCTGGTGGAGGTGTGTGGACTCCCGTACAAACCTGGAACTTCGCTCCCGTAAGCTTCCCCCTCTACGTGACACGAACATGGCCACCGAGACACCTCTCCAGGTGGGACCTTCGACCGTCCATGTCACTTGCGGTGCCGTGTATCCTCAACGAGACCCTCCTATCTTCACGGGCTATACTGAGTCAGACGTCGAAGATTGGTTGGCGAGGTACGACAAAGTCGGCGCAAGTAACAAATGGGACGACCCAAGTAAGCTGGGCTACGTCACATTCTACCTTGCGGACACCGCGCAACTGTGGTTTAATAACCACGCAGCTGACATTACTACGTGGTCTGCATTCAAGACGGCTATTACGGGCGTCTTGGACGACCTGCGGCACGCAAGCTTCAAGCCGAGCACCGTTTACGTCACCGTGCGCAGCAACCAGGCGAGACCTACACGGGCTACATTGAAGATGTGTTGCATCTATGCAACCGCATCAACTCTACCATGCCTGAGGAAGAAAAAATCAGGCACATATTGAAAGGCATTGACGACGGCGCCATTCAGATGTTGCTCGCGAAAAATCCCCTCACCATTGCTGTCCTCGTTTCCCTCTCTCAAAGCTTCGATGAATTGCGTAGGCAGCGCGCAATTGCTCGTCAAGCCCTCACGACGCCAGACACGCTCGCAAGCTTGCACCTACCTGCCCATCCTACCGACCAGCAGCCGCTGCTTTCGACAATCAAGGACTTCGTCCGCGAAGAGGTAGCGCGCCAGCTGTCGCTGCTGCCACTGACACATGAGCCCACGCAAGCTTTGACACCGGACCTCCAACACGTCATTCGGACCCAAGTCGCTGAAGCCCTTCCGCCAGTGCATCAGCAACCACCAGTCACTACGCCTCTCACGTACGCCGCCGTCGCTGCTCAGCCTACGCAACAGCGTATACCCATATGCTCAACCTGCCACGCCACCTTCTGTCGTGCCTACAACCCCGATTGCGGCGCCGTATCCCTACGCGAGATCTTCAGCTCCATTTTACCGTCGCTCAGACGCTAGGGGGACGCCAGATAATAGGCCCATCTGTTTCGCCTGTGGTATCGCTGGACACGTCGCCCGCCACTGTCGCCGAGATCCCCCTCTAGTAGAGACCGTGGGCAGGCCAATGGCGTCGTCGTCTAGGACGTCATCAAGGTACACCACTAACGGTCCTCGACCCTACGCAAACCATCAGTCACCATCGCCACGACGACGCTCCCTGTCACCTATGCGTCGCCGACCTGCTACGGAAGAGGGAAACTGATCGCTGCAGCTCCGGAGGCAACAGCTGCATACTATTCGAACTGCTTAAGGCCTCCATCTTTCTCGCCGCAAAACGTTATTGACGTCGATGTTGAGGGGACCGCCGCACAAGCGCTTATCGACACAGGGGCCGCCGTTTCCATAATCTGTGAGACCTTATGCCGCAAGTTGAAAAAGGTGACGACGCCTCTTTCGGGCCTGATGCTCCACACGGCCAACTCGCCGTGCATAGAACCTACAGCTGTGTGCACTGCACGTGTCATTATTCAAGGTGAACTTTATGCCATTGAATTTTTTGTGTTGGCATCCTGCTCCCACGAAGTCATTCTTGGATGGGACTTTCTTTCGCCTCATCGGGCCATCATAGATTGCTCACGTGCAGAAGTTGCCCTTACACCGCTGCCAACCTCTTGTTTGGTGGATTCCCTTTCTGAAGCTTACAAACTTGTCGTTGTTGCAGACACGGAAATAGCACCGAGAACATCCGCCCTTGTAGCCCTGACCTGTACGGCCGCTCCTGCCGGAACTGTTTTGTTCACTCCGTCTGACGTATTTACCCGCCGCCGTAGCCTACACCTGCCCTTTGCCGTACTCACCGTGGAATCCGGTGCTACCGCCATGCTCGTCGCGAACTCGCTATCGTCGCCAGTTACCTTACTTCGCGGAGAATGTTGGGGTAACATACAAGACGTTGACCTCTTGCGCCCTCTAGAGTTCGCCGAACACGCACCTAAACTCCAGCTCAATGCTATGACGCCACCTGTGGCCACACTGCCCGCGCCACACTCATTCCAGCCCTCTGTTGCCGTTGAGCTATCACCGACACAAAGAAGCGAACTCTTGTCCCTTCTTCGAGAGTTCCGTTCTGCCTTCGATTGCGCTCAACCATCTTTGGGTCGCACAGCGAACATCACGCACCACATTGACACCGGTACTCATGCTCCCTTACGCCAACGACCATATCGAGTTTCAGCGGAAGAGCGCCGTATTATCAACGAACAAGTCAACGATATGCTCAAGCGTGATGTCATCCAGCCATCGCAGAGCCCTTGGTCGTCCCCTGTTGTACTTGTGCGCAAAAAGGATGGGTCTATCCGATTCTGTGTCGACTACCGCCGGCTCAACAAAATAACTCGGAAGGATGTGTACCCGTTGCCACGCATCGACGACGCTCTCGATTGCTTGCAAGGGGCAGAATATTTCTCCTCTTTAGATTTACGCTCAGGATATTGGCAAGTTCCAATGGCTGATCCTGACCGATCGAAGACTGCATTTGTAACACCTGATGGGCTGTATGAGTTTAACGTCATGCCGTTTGGACTCTGCAACGCCCCAGCTACCTTCGAACGGATGATGGACACCAACCTTCGCGGCTACAAGTGGAACACGTGCCTTTGCTACCTAGACGATATCGTCGTTTTTTCTCGCGACTTTTCCACTCACCTTGTTTGTCTTCGTGCTATTCTCACGTGTCTCACCTCTGCTGGCCTTCAACTTAACATCAAGAAGTGCCATTTTGCCGCACGTCAGCTCACTATACTGGGTCACGTCGTCTGCAAAGAGGGTGTTCTCCCGGATCCGGCGAAACTCCGTGCCGTGGCCGACTATCCGAAGCCCAATTCCATCAAGACGCTTCGAAGTTTTATCGGCCTGTGCTCATACTTTCGTCGATTTGTGCGCAACTTCTCTTCCATTATCGCGCCTCTTACCAACCTGTTGACAGCTTCCAAAGGCATTTCTGCTTGGTCAAAAGAGTGCGACGAATCCTTCACCGCGCTTCGGCGGTTATTATTATCACCTCCAATACTACGTCATTTTGACCCTGATGCGCCTACGGAGGTCCACACCGACGCCAGTGGTGTCGGTCTTGGTGCTGTATTGGCTCAACGAAAACCAGGGTACCAAGAATACGTGGTCGCTTACGCGAGTCGAACCCTCAAGAAAGCCGAGTGTAATTATTCCGTCACGGAGAAAGAGTGCCTCGCAATTGTCTGGGCTTTGACGAAGTTCCGCCCATACCTTTATGGCCGCCCTTTCGAAGTCGTCACGAACCACCACGCTCTATGCTGGCTATCATCGCTCAAAGACCCGTCGGGGCGCCTTGGTCGTTGGGCGCTTCGCCTACAGGAATACGACATTCGTGTTGTACACCGATCCGGCCGCAAGCACTCCGACGCTGATGCGCTATCCCGCTCGCCGCTACCGGCTGACCCAGCCTCCTCGTTACCTTCTTGAGCTGTCAGAACACCAATTGACTTCACAGACATGGCATCGGAACAACGCAAAGATGTGTGGATTTCCTAACTCCTCGCCTTTCTGACTGATCCGTTAGCTAATTTAGTCTCAAGAACTACCCGCCATCAAGCCACACATTTCGCTATTCGAGACGACCTACTCTATCGGCGGAATTACACGTCTAAAGGTCGAAAGTGGCTGTTAGTGATACCCAACCACATGCGCTCGGAAATCTGTACTGCTTTCCACAACGACCCGCAAAGCGCTCACGCTGGCGCTCTCAAAACGTACAACCGTCTACGTCAGCGGTACTACTGGCGCGGCATGTACACATTTGTCCGCAAGTACGTACGTGCTTGTACTGCATGCCAGAGACGTAAAGTCCCACCTCAACGCCCTGCCGGTACACTTCAGCCTCTGCCTTGTCCAGCGCGTCCGTTTGACCGCGTCGGTATCGACTTATACGGACCACTTCCCACGTCGTCTTCTGGAAATAGGTGGATAATTGTCGGCCTGGACCACCTCACGCGTTACGCGGAGACAGCAGCACTACCCGCAGCAACCGCGAGGGAAGTTGCGTTTTTCATCTTGCGCAACTTTGTTCTTCGCCATGGTGCTCCCCGCGAACTTTTGAGCGACCGGGGGCGTGTTTTCTTGTCTGACGCCATTCAAGCGTTGCTCGCTCAGTGCAACATGGTTCATCGCCTGACGACAGCATATCACCCGCAGACGAATGGCCTCATAGAACGATTTAATCGCACTCTCGGTGATATGTTGACGATGTACGCAGCTTCAGACCAGACTAATTGGGACACTGTCCTTCCATTCGTCACGTATGCGTATAACACCGCTACGCACGCGACAACAGGGTCCCCCCCTTTCTTTCTGTTGTATGGACGCGAACCATCGTGCACGCTGGACACTATGCTCCCATACACGCCCGACTCCTCTGAGTACAGTGCAATTTCTGATGTTGCCAGGTACGCAGAAGATTGCAGACGATTGGCTCGTTCTCCGACAACCGAGGACCAAGGCCACCAGAAGCTACGGCTTGACACCGACCGACATCTCTCTACTTTCACGACTGGTGCTCTCGTTTGGCTCTGGGTTCCACCGAGCACTCCTGGCCTTTCGTCGAAATTACTGGCACGATACCACGGGCCCTACCGCATTCTCGCCCGTACGTCACCCGTCAATTATGAGATTGAGCCATTGACACAGTCTCATGACTTACGCCGTCGTGGCCGAGATATTGTGCATGTGAGTCGCCTGAAGCCGTATTACGACCCCGCTATAGTGACTACGCCTTAAGTCGCTAGGTTGGCTACGCTATTCACCGGGGGCCAATGTAGGGAACTATGCGAACGACGACGAAGCAGCATGAAACGGCAAGCCACAGCGTTGGTGCACGCGCGACCCGAGCTTGCGTTTGTTTTGTATTTTCGGCCTGTTGGCGTTCCTCGCTCTTCTGGCGTTCCTCGGCCTTCCAGTAGGTCTGTACGTAAATAAACTGCGTGACAATATATATATATATATATATA
>WOVY01005054.1:0-39021 GCA_013436015.1 Rhipicephalus annulatus
TATGTGCCACAGGGTATACGACGGGCGAGATGGCGGTACTCAGAGTGTTCACTAGATTAACGCACAGGACGGTCGCATGGACCCAGCAGACTGAGAGACTGGCAGAGAGATGGACAGTTACCGGACTGGGAAAGCGGCTATGTGCCACAAGGTATGCGAGATGCTGTGATGGCGGTACTTTAGGTGTTCTCTAGATGGACACGGACGGACGCATGGACGGACAGCCAGACAGACTGGCAGACAGACGGACAGGTAGACAAACGCGTAAAGCGGCCATGTGCCACAGGGTATGCGAGATGGCGGTACTTTGAGTGTTCTCTAGATGGACGCACGGACAGGACGCATAGACAAACAGACAGACTAGCAGACGGACGGACAGGTAGACGGACGCGTAAAGTGGGTATGTGCCTAAGGCTATACGACGGGCGAAATGGCGGTACTTTGAGTGTTCTCTAGATGGACGCACGGATGGACGCATAGACAGACAGACAGACTGGCAAGACAGACAGGTAGACGGACGTGTAAAGCGGGTATGTGCCACAGGGTATACGAAGATGCGAGATGGCGGTACTTTAGGTGTTCTCTAGATGGACGTACGGATGGACGCATGGACGGACAGACAGACAGACGGACAGGTAGACGGACGTGTAAAGCGGTATTTGCCACAAGGTATACGAGGTGCGAAATGGCAGTACTTTAAGTGTTCTCTAGATGGAGGCACAGACGGATGCATGGACAGACAAAGAGACAGACTGGCAGACAGACGGACAGGTAGACGGACGCGTAAAGCGGCTATGTGCCACAGGGTATGCGAGAAGGCGGAACTTTGAGTGTTCTCTAGATGGACGCACGGATGGACGCATGGACGATCAGACAGACAGACTTGCAGACAGACAGACAGATAGACGGACGCATAAAGCGGGTATGTGCCACAAGGTATACGACGAGCGAGATGGCGGTACTCAGAGTGTTCTCTAGATTGACGCACGGACGGACAGACAAACAGACTGGCAGACAGACGGACAGGTAGACGGATGTGTAAAGCGGCTATGTGCCACAGGGTATGCGAGATGGCGGTACATTGAGTGTTCTCTAGATTTACACACGGACGGACGCACGGCGGACAGACAGAGAGACTAGCAGACGGACGGACAGGTAGATGGACGCGTAAAGCGGGTATGTGCCTAAGGCTATACGACGAGCGGAATGGCAGTACTCAGAGTGTTCTCTAGATTGACGCATGGACGGACGCATGGACGGACAAACAGATAGACTCGCAGACAGACGGACAGGTAGATGGACGTGTAAAGCGGCTATGTGCCACAGGGTATGCGAGATGCGAGGTGGCGGTACTTTAGGTGTTCTCTAGATAGACGTACGGACGGACGCACGTACTGACATACAGACAGACTAGCAGACGGACGGACAGATAGACGGACGCGTAAAGCGGTATTCGCCACAGGGTATACGAGATGCGAGATGGCGGTACTGTAAGTGTTCTCTAGGTGGACGCACTGACGGACGCATAGACGGACAGACAGACAGACTGCCAGACAGATGGACACGTAGACGGACGCGTAAAGCGGGTATGTGCCACTGGGTATGCGAGATGGCGGTACATTGAGTGTTCTCTAGATTGACGCACGGACGGACGCATGGACGGACAGACAGACTAGCAGACGGACGGACAAGTAGACGGACGCGTAAAGCGGGTATGTGCCTAAGGCTATACGACGGGCGAAATGGCGGTACTTTGAGTGTTCTCTAGATGGACACGGACGGACGCATGGACGGATAGCCAGACAGACTGGCAGACAGACGGACAGGTGGACGGACGCGTAAAGCGGCCATGTGCCAGAGGGTATACAAGATGCGAGATGGCGGTACTTTGAGTGTTCTCTAGATGGACACGGACGGACGCATGGACGGACAGCCAGACAGACTGGCAGACAGACGGACAGGTAGACAAACGCGTAAAGCGGCCATGTGCCACAGGGTATGCGAGATGGCGGTACTTTGAGTGTTCTCTAGATGAACGCACGGACGGACGCATAGACAAACAGACAGACTAGCAGACGGACGGACAGGTAGACGGACGCGTAAAGTGGGTATGTGCCTAAGGCTATACGACGGGCGAAATGGCGGGTACTTTGAGTGTTCTCTAGATGGACGCACGGATGGACGCATAGACAGACAGACAGACTGGCAGACAGATAGACAGGTAGACGGACGCGTAAAGCGGGTATGTGCCACAGGGTATACGAGATGCGAGATGGCGGTACTTTAGGTGTTCTCTAGATGGATGCATGGACGGACGCATGGATGGACAGACAGACAGACTAGCAGACGGATGGACAGGTAGACGGACGTGTGAAGCGGCTATGTGCCACAGGGTATGCGAGATGGCGGTACTTTGAGTGTTCTCTAGATGGACGCACGAACGCACGCATCGACAGACAGACAGACTGGCAGACAGACGGACAGGTAGACGGACGCGTAAAGCGGTATTTGCCACAGGGTATACAAGATGCGACATGGCGGTACTTAGGTGTTCTCTAGATGGACACACGGACGGAAGCACGGACGGACAGACAGACAGACTAGCAGACAGACGGACAGGTAGACGGACGCGTAAAGTGGCCATGTGCCACAGGGTATACGACGGGAGAAATGGCGGTACTTTCAGTGTTCTCTAGAATGACACGGACGAATGCATGGACGGACAGACAGACAGACTGGCAGACAGACGGACAGGTAGACGGACGCGTAAAGCGGTATTTGCCACAGGGTATACAACATGCAGGATGGCGGTACTTTAGGTGTTCTCTAGATGGACACGGATGGACGCATGGTCGGACAGCCAGACAGACTGGCAGACAGACGAACAGGTAGACGGACGCGTAAAGCGGCCGTGTGCCACAGGGTATGCGAGATGGCTGAACTTTGAGTGTTCTCTAGATGGACGCACGGACGGACGCATAGACAAACAGACAGACTAGCATACGGACGGACAGGTAGACGGAGGCGTAAAGTGGGTATGTGCCTAAGGCTATACGACGAGCGAAATGGCGGTACATTGAGTGTTCTCTAGATTGATGCATCGTCGGACGTATGGACGGACAGACAGACAGACTGGCAGACAGACGCACAGGTAGACGACGTGTAAAGCGGCTATGTGCCACAGGGTATGCGAGATGCGAGGTGGCGGTACTTTAGGTGTTCTCTAGATGGACGTACGGACGGACGCACGTACTGACAGACAGACAGACTAGCAGACGGACGGACAGATAGACGGAAGCGTAAAGCGGTATTTGCTACAGGGTATACGAGATGCGAGATGGCGGTACTGTAAGTGTTCTCTAGGTGGACGCACGGACGGACGCATAGACGGACAGACAGACAGACAGACTGCCAGACAGATGGACACGTAGACGGACGCGTAAAGCGGGTATGTGCCACTGGGTATGCGAGATGGCGGTACTTTGAGTGTTCTCTAGATTGACGCACGGACGGACGCATGGACGGACAGACAGACAGACTAGCAGACGGACGGACAGGTAGACGGACGCGTAAAGTGGGTATGTGCCTAAGGCTATATGACGGGCCAAATGGCGGTACACTGAGTGTTCTCTAGATGGACGCACGGATGGACGCATAGACAGACAGACAGACTGGCAGACAGACGGACAGGTGGACGGACGCGTAAAGCGGCCATGTGCCACAGGGTACACAAGATGCGAGATGGCGGTACTTTGAGTGTTCTCTAGATGGACGCACGGACGGACGCATAGACGCACGGACGGACAGGCAGACAGATTGGCAGACAGACGGACAGGTAGACGGACGTGTAAAGTGGCCATGTGCCACAGGGTATGCGAGATGGCGGTACCTTGAGTGTTCTCCAGATGGACGCACGGACGGACGCACGGATTGACAGGCAGACAGACTGGCAGACAGACGAACAGGTAGACGGACGCATAAAGCGGCTATGTGCCACAGGGTATGCGAGATGGCGGTATTTTGAGTGATCTCTAGATGGCCGCACGGATGGACGCATGGACGAACAGATAGACAAACTGCCTAACAGACGGACAGTTAGAGGGACGCGTAAGGCGGGTATGTGCCACAGGGTATGCGAGATGGCGGCACTTTGAGTGTTCTCTAGATGGACGCACGGACGGATGCACGGACGGACAGACAGACAGACAAGCAGAAGGAGAGACAGGTAGACGACGCGTAAAGCGGGTATGTGCCTCAGGGTATACGACGAGTGAGATGGCGGTACTCAGAGTGTTCACTAGATTAACGCACGGACGGTCGCATGGACGGTCAGACTGAGAGACTGGCAGAGAGATGGACAGGTAGACGGACTGGGAAAGCGGCTATGTGCCACAAGGTATGCGAGATGCGTGATGGTGGTACTTTAGGTGTTCTCTAGATTGACACGGACGGACGCATGGACGGACAGCCAGACAGACTGGCAGACAGACGGACAGGTAGACAAACGCGTAAAGCAGCCATGTGCCACAGGGCATGCGAAATGGCGGTACTTTGAGTGTTCTCTAGATGGACGCACGGACGGACGCATAGACAAACAGACAGACTAGCAGACGGACGGACAGGTAGACGGACGCGTAAAGTGGGTATGTGCCTAAGGCTATACGATGGGCGAAATGGCGGTACTTGGAGTGTTCTCTAGATGGACGCACGGATGGACGCATAGACAGACAGACAGACTGGCAGACAGATAGACAGGTAGACGGACGCGTAAAGCGGGTATGTGCCACAGGGTATACGAGATGCGAGATGGCGGTACTTTAGGTGTTCTCTAGATGGATGCATGGACGGATGCACGGATGGACAGACAGACAGACTGGCAGACAGACGGACAGGTAGACGGATGTGTAAAGCGGTATTTGCCACAGGGTATACGAGATGTGATATGGCAGTACTTTAAGTGTTCTCTAGATGGAGGCACAGACGGACGCATAAACGGACAGAGACAGACTGGCAGACAGACGGACAAGTAGACGGACGCGTAAAGCGGCTATGTGCCACAGGGTATGCGAGAAGGTGGTACTTTGAGTGTTCTCTAGATGGACGCACAGATGGACGCATGGATGAACAGACAGACAGACTTGCAGACAGACCGACAGGTAGACGGATGCATAAAGCGGCTATGTGCCACAGGGTATGCGAGATGGTGGTACACTGAGTGTTCTCTAGATTCAAGCACGGACAGACGCACGGACGGACAGACAGACAGACTAGCAGACGGACGGACAGGTAGACGGACGCGTAAAGCGGGTGTGTGCCTAAGGCTATACGATGGCCGGATTGGCGCTACTCAGAGTGTTCTCTAGATTGACGCATGGACGGACGCATGGACGGACAAGCAGACAGACTCGCAGACAGACGGACAGGTAGACGGACGTGTAAAACAGCTATGTGCCACAGGGTATGCGAGATGCGAGATGGCGGTAATTTAGGTGTTCTCTAGATGGACGTACGGACGGACGCACGTACTGACAGACAGACAGACTAGCAGACGGACGGACAGATAGACGGACGCGTAAAGCGGTATTTGCCACAGGGTATACGAGATGCGAGATGCCGGTACTTTAAGTGTTCTCTAGATGGACGCACGGACGGACGCATGGACGGACAGACAGACAGACTGCCAGACAGATGGACACGTAGACGGACGCGTAAAGCGGGTATGTGCCACAGGGTATGCGAGATGGTGGTACTCTGAGTGTTCTCTAGATTGACGCACGGACGGATGCAAGGACGGACAGACAGACAGACTAGCAGACGGACGGACAGGTAGACGGATGCGTAAAGCGGGTTTGTGCCTAAGGCTATTCGACGAGCGAAATGGCGGTACTTTGAGTGTTCTCTAGATGGACACGGACGGACGCATGGATGCACAGACAGACAGACTAGCAGACGGACGGACAGGTAGACGGACGCGTAAAGCGGTATTTGCCACAGGGTATAAAAGATGCGAGATGGCGGTACTTTAGGTGTTCTCTAGATGGACACGGACGGACGCACGGACGGACAGACAGACAGATTGGCAGACAGACGGACAGGTAGACGGACGCGTAAAGCGGGTATGTGCCACAGGGTATGCGAGATGGTGGTACTCTGAGTGTTCTCTAGATTGACGCACGGACGGATGCAAGGACGGACAGACAGACAGACTAGCAGACGGACGGACAGGTAGACGGATGCGTAAAGCGGGTTTGTGCCTAAGGCTATTCGACGGGCGAAATGGCGGTACTTTGAGTGTTCTCTAGATGGACACGGACGGACGCATGGATGCACAGACAGACAGACTAGCAGACGGACGGACAGGTAGACGGACGCGTAAAGCGGTATTTGCCACAGGGTATAAAAGATGCGAGATGGCGGTACTTTAGGTGTTCTCTAGATGGACACGGACGGACGCACGGACGGACAGACAGACAGATTGGCAGACAGACGGACAGGTAGACGGACGTGTGAAGCGGCTCTGTGCCACAGGGTATGCGAGATGGCGGTACTTTGAGTGTTCTCTAGATGGACGCACAAACGCACGCATCGACAGACAGACAGACTGGCAGACAGACGGACAGGTAGACGGACGCGTAAAGCGGTATTTGCCACAGGGTATGCAAGATGCGATATGGCGGTACTTTAGGTGTTCTCTAGATGGACGCACGGACGGAAGCACGGACGGACAGACAGACAGACTAGCAGACAGACGGACAGGTAGACGGACGCGTAAAGTGGCCATGTGCCACAGGGTATACGACGGGAGAAATGGCGGTACTTTCAGTGTTCTCTAGAATGACACGGACGAATGCATGGACGGACAGACAGACAGACTGGCAGACAGACGTACAGATAGACGGACGCGTAAAGCGGTATTTGCCACAGGGTATACAACATGCAGGATGGCGTTACTTTAGGTGTTCTCTAGATGGACACGGACGGACGCATGGTCGGACAGCCAGACAGACTGGCAGACAGACGGACAGGTAGACGGACGCGTAAAGCGGCCGTGTGCCACAGGGTATGCGAGATGGCGGTACTTTGAGTGTTCTCTAGATGGACGCACGGACGGACGCATAGACAAACAGACAGACTAGCAGACGGACGGACAGGTAGACGGAGGCGTAAAGTGGGTATGTGCCTAAGGCTATACGACGGGCGAAATGGCGGTACATTGAGTGTTCTCTAGATGGACGCACGGATGGACGCATAGAAAAACAGACAGACAGACTGGCAGACAGACGGACCGGTAGACGGACGCGTAAAGTGGGTATGTGCCACAGGGTATGCGATGGGCGAGATGGCAGTACTCAGAGTGTTCTCTAGATTGATGCATCGTCGGACGTATGGACGGACAGACAGACAGACTGGCAGACAGACGCACAGGTAGACGGACGTGTAAAGCGGCTATGTGCCACACGGTATGCGAGATGCGAGATGGCGGTGCTTTAGGTGTTCTCTAGATGGATGCATGGACGGACGCACGGATGGACAGACAGACAGACTAGCAGACGGATGGACAGGTAGACGAACGCCTAAAGTGGTATTTGCCACAGGGTATACAAGATGCGAGATGGCGGTACTTTAGGTGTTATCTAGATGGACGTACGGACGGACGCATGGACGGACAGACAGACAGACAGACAGACGGACAGGTAGACGGACGTGTAAAGCGGTATTTGCCACAGGGTATACGAGATGCGAGATGGCAGTACTTTAAGTGTTCTCTAGTTGAAGGCACAGACGGACGCATGGACGGACAAAGACAGACTGGCAGACAGACAGACAGGTAGACGGACGCGTAAAGCGGCTATGTGCCACAGGGTATGCGAGAAGGCGGTACTTTGAGTGTTCTCTAGATGGACGCACGGATGGACGCATGGACGAACAGACAGACAGACTTTCAGACAGACAGACAGATAGACGGACGCATAAAGCGGGTATGTGCCACAGGGTATACGACGAGTGAGATGGCGGTACTCAGAGTGTTCTCTAGGTTGACGCACGGACGGACAGACAAACAGACTGGCAGACAGACGGACAGGTAGACGGATGTGTAAAGCGGCTATGTGCCACAGGGTATGCGAGATGGCGGTACATTGAGTGTTCTCTAGATTCACGCATGGACGGACGCACGGACGGACAGGTAGATGCACGCGTAAAGCGGGTATGTGCCTAAGGCTATACGACGGGCGGAATGGCGGTACTCAGAGTGTTCTCTAGATTGACGCACGGACGGACGCATGGATGGACAAACAGACAGACTCGCAGACAGACGGACAGGTAGACGGACGTGTAAAGCGGCTATGTGCCACAGGGTATGCGAGATGGCGGTACATTGAGTGTTCTCTAGATTCTCGCACGGACGGTTGCACGGACGGACAAACAGACAGACTAGCAGACGGACGGAACGGTAGATGGACGCGTAAAGCGGGTATGTGCCTAAGGCTATACGACGGGCGGAATGGCGGTACTCAGAGTGTTCTCTAGATTGACGCACGGACGGACGCATGGACGGACAAACAGACAGACTCGCAGACAGACGGACAGATAGACGGACGCGTAAAGCGGTATTTGCCATAGGGTATACGAGATGCGAGGTGGCGGTACTTTAAGTGTTCTCTAGGTGGACGCACGGATGGACGCATAGACGGACAGACAGACAGACTGCCAGACAGATGGACACGTAGACGGACGCGTAAAGCGGGTATGTGCCACAGGGTATGCGAGATGGCGGTACTTTGAGTGTTCTCTAGATCGACGCACGGACGGGCGCATGGACGGACAGACAGACAGACTACTAGATGGACGGACAGGTAGACAGACGCGTAAAGCGGGTATGTGCCTAAGGCTATACGACGGGCGAATTGGTGGTACTTTGAGTGTTCTCTAGATGGACACGGACGGACGCATGGACGGACAGCCAGACAGACTGGCAGACAGACGGACAGTTGGACGGACGCGTAAAGCGCCCATGTGCCACAGGATATAACAGATGCGAGATGGCGGTACTTTGAGTGTTGTCTAGAAGGACTTACGGACGGATGCATAGACGCACGGACGGACAGACAGACAGATTGGCAGACAGACGGACAGGTAGACGGACGTGTAAAGCGGCTATGTGCCACAGGGTATGCGAGATGGCGGTACTTTGAGTGTTCTCTAGATGGACGCACGGACGGACGCACGGATGGACAGGCAGACAGACTGGTAGACAGACGGACAGGCAGACGGACGCATAAAGCGGCTATGTGCCACAAGGTAGGAGAGTCCGCTAGGGGCCAGGCAAGGCTGGTGTGCCTCGCATGGGCTCCGTATTCTACGAAGTTTTTGTTGAAGCAAGACTGCTTTTTTGGTGCCAACAGTGGTCTCTCTTGAACTTCAGCAAGTTGCCGACGCTGCTGGTGAGTGCCTCAAACCTCTTTGTTCTTGAGGAGTTTTGCAAACATCAACTCTTGCTGAGCGGGGCAACGGCACCTCGTTAGCCCTAACGCCACCGGCACCGGCGTCGGGCTCGCGCTTCGACGCGCAGCAACAAGTTCATTCGGCGACGCAATGGCATACATGGTGAGTGGCACGGATTTACCTGCCACAGAATTCAACCCAGAAGAATGGAGTGTAGTCCTGAGTGCACGACAACGCTCACCTCGACAACAGTCAAAAGAAACTGAAGGAACGCTGTCAAGTAAAGCGGCGTCAGCTGCCAAAACGCCAGCACGCAAAACGGAATCACCGCCCAGCGTTTCCTCAAAGCTCGACAACACAGCTGTGGCGCGTCCTCGCTTAAAACGACTGCCACGGTTGCCAGTCAATGACTTCAAGATTGTCTTTCGTCCGAGTGCGGGCGTAGATCTGGCCCAAGACAACCACGTAGAGTTACGAGCGGCTGTAGTCGCCAAAAGCGGACTGCACTCTGTGGTTGCCGACGAAGATCTTGTGTGCACCAATCTGGCCAAGAATATTTTCACCGTGTCCACATCTTGCGCCGACCGAGTTGCCAACTATGCAAAAATACGAGAACTCACGCTACATGGTAAAAAACTGGGATTTCACGCGTACGTAGCTCCCCCGGACGGGGCACGGGCAGGGATCATCTACCGCGCTTGGAATGGTGAATCACCTCAGGACTTGCTTCAAGAATTACGTCGGGCGAATCCCTTTCTACCAATAGTCCAAGCAAGGGACATGGGACGTACCTCACGCTCAGTGCTCATTCACTTCATGGCTGAGGAGCTTCCTCCGTCAGTCAAAATGTTTGGCATCCTCTACGCCGTTTTCAACTTTCGACCGAAGGTGGAAGCGTGCCTAAACTGCAGACAAGTCGGCCACCGACGAGATGTATGTCCTTTGCCAAATCGCTTCACTTGCTCAAGCTGCGGACAGAAACACCCGGAGGACTATCCCTGCACCCCGCAGTGCGTCATCTGTGGGGACGCTCACAAGACGGGTGACAGGGCATGCAAGCAACGCTTTCAGCGTAGCTTCAGCCGTCTCTCTCGGTCACGACAAAGGCCTCAACAAGAGCACCAGCAGGAGCAGCCCGAGTTCCAGCTCGAGAAGGAGTTTTTTCCAAGCATCGACGATAGAAATCGTAGCAGCAGAAGCAAGAGTCCTGGACGAAACCATAGCAGCAGAAGCAGGAGTCCTGGACGAAACCGTGGCAGCAAAGGCAAAAGCCCTGGACGAAGGGCATCACAAAGCCGCGACTTCTGCACCAAACCCGAAAAGGTGAGCTGGGCAAAGCAAGCCTCCTGCTCCTGTTGTATGCTCTCTGACGCTAAAGAAAATTCTAAAACTCAGGAGACTATCGAACGTCTAATGCGAGAGAATCAAGAGTTAAAGCAACAGTTGGCTCTGGTGCTGGAATGTTTAAGTACACTTACAGCTGCCCCACCCGCGTCTTCTCCACCCCTATCTATCTCCCCCTCTGTCATAGAGCCTGATATGGCAGCAAAATCAGGGACCAATATTATAGATTCCTCTCCACAGCCAGCAAAAAAGAAAAGGACAGAGCAACCCGAGTCATCGGAGGACGATTTTAAAAGCACCAGTCCAAAAATTCGGAAAGAACACCGCGAACTCAAACAAAAGGTTGATTTAGGCTTTACGCAAATTGCTGAACGCTTCAATAAGACAGAGAGTATTCTAGACGTGTTAGTTGCTCGGCTCGAATCTCTCCCACAATCTCAACCCTCTCCAGCGCCTTTGCAGCCATAACCCCCTCCTGCACCCTTGCCTCATCTTCACCCTCTTCACTCTGCATATGGCAATGGAATTGCCGTGGATTAAGAAACAAGAGAGACAACCTCTCACTTTATATACAGCGGTCTACACGCGCCCCTGATGTCATCTCCGTACAGGAGCCTTTAAAAGCTTGGAAACTGCTCGGCTATCAGGCTGTACATTCGCATCCTAGCTCCCCATGGGCTACCACATATATACAGAGGAATATCTCGTTTATAGCGCATGATCTTTCCGATCTTTACAGTGACTGCCTTCTTCTTGAACTTCTCCCACGTCGTACAGGACAAGGCACATATTTTATTTTGAATATTTATTCTCATCCTAGAGATGGCCTCACTGCTGTTTTTGAAGCAATCGATAGGGCCATTCAAATAGCAGACTCTGCTCCCATAGTTGTAACGGGTGACATTAATGCCCCGCACGTACATTGGGGTTACAGGAGAAACACTCGGAAGGGCACCAGCCTTCTTCAATACATTCAGCGAAACAGGTGCACTCTAGTCACTGACTGCATGCTACCAACACGAATTGGCAACAGTGTGAGCAGAGATACCACCCCTGACCTTACTTTCACTAAAAATGTGTGACAAGCTAAGTGTTCACACAGTAAGGTCAACCTCAGCAGCGATCATTACATCCTAACAATTACACTGCCCCATGCCAATTTTCGTCCACAGTTTCATTTAAAACATATTGTTGACTGGGATAAATTTCGCGAAATCTGAGACCAAAACCCGAAAAAAGAAATTCAAGACTACAAGGACTGGGCGTCTCAGCTTAAACAGGATGTAGCTCTTAGCGAAAAAGTAGCCCCAGCAGCACACATCCGTGATCCAGTAGACAGCAGGCTACTCCACCTATGGGAGGCCTATCAGAGCTTGGAGAAACGATGGCTCAAGCAAAAATATAATCGTAAACTAAAACGCAAAATGTCACAAACACTGCAGCTTGTAACTGAACACGCTGCCGAACTTTCATCGCAGCAATGGAACCAGATATGTAAGCGGCTCGACGGTACTCTACATATGAAGAACTCTTGGTCCTTGCTTCGCCATATGTTAGATCCATGCTCCTCGCGATGTGAAAGTAATAAGCGATTTACGAAACTTTTGTTTGAAGTAGAAAAACTAGGGCAAGACGTTGAAACTGCTCTTAAAACTACGTATTTCCCTGGCCCAAGGCGAGAATCGTTAGCTTCCTAGAATGGAGCTCCCAATGCAGACTTGGATGCAAAAATTGCAGAGGCAGAAGTTTTGGCTGCCCTAAGCAAACTTCGCACCACATCTGCTCCAGGACTAGATGGAATTACTAACAAAACACTCCGAAATTTAGACTCCAAGTCAGTGGCAGCTCTTACCGATTACATGAATCAACAATGGGAGCAGGCCACGCTGCCACAGGAATGGAAGTCAGCTAAGGTGACTTTCATGCCCAAACATAATAAGCCGTCAGACCTTAATAATTTGAGACCGATCTCTCTTACCTCGTGTGCAGGAAAACTGATGGAGCATGTAATTCTCAATCGTCTTAATCTCTACATGGAACAAGAAAAACTATTTCCCTCCACCACGTACGGCTTCCGAGCGGGACCCTCCACTCAGGATGTCATGCTGCAGCTTAAGGAGGACGTGCTAAATCCTACTTTTCCACAACTTCACCAGAGCCATCCTTGCATCGGACCTTACTAAGGCTTGTGATAATGTTTCTCACTCCTTGATTTTACAATCTCTTAGTGAACTAAACGTAGGCTCTCGCACGCACAGGTATGTCTCTGCCTTTCTCAGAAATAGGTCCGTCTGCCTACAGCTGGGCACTTTCAAAACCGATCCCTTCATGCTAGGTAGCAAGGGAACGCCCTAGGGATCTGTTTTGTCCCCGTTCCTTTTAGATGCGGAAGCATCTTATACTCGCGCCTTGTAGTGCGCCGTCCGCGCCGTCCGCACCGCTTCTCGAACATTCGACAGCTGACGCGCGCGCATGCGCCGTCGCGCCGTCGCCCACCATCTGTGCCGCGCGCGCATCTCCTTCGAGAACATTCGACAGCTGACAGCGCATGCGCCGTCGCACCGTCGCCATCTGTGCCGCGCGCGCGCTTCTCCTTCGAGAACATTCGACAGCTGACAGCGCATGCGCCGTCGCACTGTATATATACTCAAGGTCGGCGCTCGCTCGCTCAGTTGCCGCTCGTCCGTTGGTTTGTACGGCGCGTCGACGTCCGAAGTCGCCGTGAAATGAATGCCAACGAATCCACAAACACAATTATCGACGTCCCTTCGACCAGCGCCGCCCTTTCGCATACGTGTGTACGTGTTCACTCATTTAACACCCCCTCCTACAACCACGTTAACCAATTTAGCAATCGACCCAAGTAAGTCGCAATTTAACACCCCATTTCACAACCACGTTAACCAATTTAGCCATCGACCCAAGTAAGTCGCACTTTAACACCCCGTTAACCAATTATATGCTCCGCATCCTCCTCAGTGTTCCCCCGAGGGAAGCTGCGGGCAATTTTTTTAACGTTACTCTCATACCGCTAGCGCGGGAACTTGCCAAACTTTCTTCCATCAATCACTCCTTGTACGCGGATGACATCACCATCTGGGTCAATACTGGCAACCATGGCGAAATCGAAGCGGAGCTTCAGTTGGCCACTGACATTGTTGTTGTGTTGTGACATTTAAGAAATGGACATGGGCAGGGCATGTAGCGCGTAGACAGGATAACCGCTGGTCATTAAGGGTAACTGACTGGATTCCCAGAGAAGGGAAGCGGGTTAGGGGGAGACAGAAGGTTAGGTGGGCAGATGAGATTAAGAAGTTTGCTGGTATAAATTGGCAGCAGCAAGCACAGGACCGGGTTAACTGGCGGAACATGGGAGAGGCCTTTGTCCTGCAGTGGACGTAGTCAGGCTGATGACGATGATGATGATTGTTGTTAAACACGCCAACAGTATTGGGCTCACCTGCTCGGCGGCTAAATCGGAACTCCTAGTAATTGATTTTAAAAAGCAATATACATGTCACATTCAAGTCATGCTTGATGACACCCCTATTCGCAGGGTCAATAAAATCAATATTTTAGGCCTTAATATTTCCGACAATGGCTCGAACGCTGACACCATAAAGTTAATCCGCACCTCAGTTCAAAATACAGCTTCCCTCATTAAGCGCATATCCAATCGTCATCGTGGCATGAGGGAAGCAGACACGCCGCATCATACAGGCCTTTTGCCTATGCAGAATTACCTATTCTATCCCCTACCTCTATCTCTCACTTACGGAGACCGAGCAACTTAACAGACTCATTCGTAATGCCTATAAAACTGCGCTCCATCTCCTTAAATCAATAGCCACGGATAAACTACTTCAACTTGGGGTGCACAACACTCTGGGAGAGCTTGTAGAGGCGCATCTTTTCAGCCAATATCAAAGACTATCACTCTCAGAAACAGGACAGGTACTCCTACGCCGACTTGGAATCAACGTTCCTGGTCACACCACGGCCACGCACGCAGTTCCCGTCACTGTTAGCAGCAACGTATTAATCCCGCCACTCCCCAAAAATACTCACCCAGAACATAATCGGGCGCGATGGGAAGCTCGAGAAAAGTCTCTTCAGAAGCGCTTCCCTCCTAATTCTCCCGCAGTCTATGTAGACGCGGCCGAATATGTAGATCATCGAGCTTTCGCGGTAGCCGTCGTAGATGGATTTCAAAAACTGGTCGCTAGTGCGTCCCTTCCAAATTCGACAGAATCCCTGGAAGCAGAGGAGACGGCAATTGCTTTAGCCATCGTACACTCCTCCGCTGAGTATATTTTTTCTGATTCAAAAACAGTAATTCGTAATTTCGCCACTTTCCGAATTCATTCTCCGGCTGCTAAAATTCTTGAATCATCTCTTCCGATTGATCGCCTCATCACCCTCCTCTGGGTCCCTGCGCACTGTGGACACCCAGGCAACACGGCCGCTCACATCCAAGCCCGAGCACTTGCCAACCGGGCTCACAGCGACCTGCCTTCGCTTCAAAGTGCCAAGGATCGACTCCTCAGCTATCACGATATCACGCTATTTTACCGAAATTCCCGCCTAACGTATCCTCCGCCACATAAATCTCTCTCCAGAAGTGACCAAGCTTTGTGGCGCAGACTTCAAACGGCCACAGTAACGACTCCTTTTCTTCTCTCCCTTTTTACACATGGCGAAACCTCGCCTCATTGCAACTTATGTCCTAGCACCAGAGCCGACTTCCAGCACATATTTTTGAATTGCCCAAACAAACCCAAGCCCGTGGCAAGGGTCAGAACACCAGGAGCGATGGGAGGCTGCTCTGCGCAGCTCGCAACCGGGTTTAAAGCTCCGGACAGTGAGCTGGGCCAGAAGGGTCGCCGAAGCACAGCAGTGTCCGGCCACCTAGAGCGGCCCGAGGGCTCGTCGTCATCCTGATCCCACTTCCCCAACTACACCCCCCCCCTCAAATGATTCCTTCGTGAATCAATAAAGTTGATTACCTACCTACCTACCTGCCATAGGGTATGCGAGATGGCGGTATTTTGAGTGATCTCTAGATGGACGCACGGATGGACGCATGGACGAACAGATAGACAGACTGCCAAACAGACGGACAGTTAGAGGGACGCGTAAAGCGGGTATGTGCCACAGGGTATGCGAGATGGCGGTACTTTGAGTGTTCTCTAGGTGGACGCACGGACGGATGCACGGACGGACAGACAGACAGACTAGCAGACGGACAGACAGGTAGACGGACGCGTAAAGCGGGTATGTGCCTCAGGGTATACGATGGGCGAGATGGCGGTACTCAGAGTGTTCACTAGATTAACGCACGGACGGACGCATGGACGGACAGACTGACAGACTGGCAGACAGATGGACAGGTAGACGGACGTGGAAAGCGGCTATGTGCCACAAGGTATGCGCGATGCGTGATGGCGGTACTTTAGGTGTTCTCTAGATGGACACGGACGGACGTATGGACGGACAGCCAGACAGACTGGCAGACAGACGGACAGGTAGACGGACGTGTAAAGCGGCTATGTGCCACAAGGTATGCGAGATGCATGATGGCGGTACTTTAGGTGTTCTCTAGATGGACACGTACGGACGCATGGACGGACAGCCAGACAGACTGGCAGACAGACGGAAAGGTAGACGGACGCGTAAAGCGGCCATGTGCCACAGGGTATGCGAGATGGCGGTACTTTGAGTGTTCTCTAGTCGGACGCACGGACGGACGCATAGACAAACAGACAGACTAACTGACGGACGGACAGGTAGACGGACGCGTAAATTGGGTATGTGCCTAAGGCGATACGACGGGCGAAATGGCGGTACTTTGAGTGTTCTCTAGATGGACGCACGGATGGACGCATAGACAAACAGACAGACAGACTGGCAGACAGACGGACAGGTAGACGGACGTGTAAAGCCGCTATGTGCCACAGGGTATGCGAGATGCGAGATGGCGGTACTTTAGGTGTTCTCGAGATGGATGCATGGACGGACGCACGGATGGACAGACAGATAGATTAGCAGACGGATGGACAGGTAGACAAACGCCTAAAGCAGTATTTGCCACAGGGTATAAAAGATGCGAGATGGCGGTACTGTAGGTGTTCTCTAGATGGACGTACGGACGGACGCATGGACGGACAGACAGACAAACTGGCAGACAGACGGACAGGTAGACGGATGTGTAAAGCGGTATTTGCCAAAGGGTATACGAGATGCGAGATGGCAGTACTTTTGAGTGTTCTCTAGATGGAGGCACAGAGGGACGCATGGACGGACAAAGAGACAGACTGGCAGACAGACGGACAGGTAGACGGACGCGTGAAGCGGCTATGTGCCATAGTGTATGCGAGAAGGTGGTACTTTGAGTGTTCTCTAGATGGACGCACAGATGAACGCTTGGAAGAACAGACAGACAGACTTGCAGACAGACGGACAGGTAGACGGACGCATAAAGCGGCTATGTGCCACAGGGTATGCGAGATGGCGGTACATTGAGTGTTCTCTAGATTCACGCACGGACGGACGAACGGACGGACAGACAGACAGACTAGCAGACGGACGGACAGATAGACGGACACGTAAAGCGGTATTTGCCACAGGGTATACGAGATGCGAGATGGCGGTACTTTAAGTGTTCTCTAGATGGACGCACGGACGGACGCATGGACGGACAAACAGACAGACTCGCAGACAGATGGACGGGTAGACGGACGTGTAAAGCAGCTATGTGCCAAAGGGTATGCGAGATGCGAGATGGCGGTACTTTAGGTGTTCTCTAGATGGACGTACAGACGGACGCACGTACTGACAGACAGACAGACAGACTAGCAGACGGACGGACAGATAGACGGACGCGTAAAGCGGTATTTGCCACAGGGTATACGAGATGCGAGATGGCGGTACTTTAAGTGTTCTCTAGATGGACGCACGGACGGACGCATGGACGGACAGACAGACTGACTGCCAGACAGATGGACACGTAGACGGACGCGTAATGCGGGTATGTGCCACAGGGTATGCGAGATGGCGGTACTTTGAGTGTTCTCTAGATTGACGCACGGACGGACGCACGGACGGACAGACAGACAAACTAGCAAACGGACGGACAGGTAGACAGATGCGTAAAGCGGGTATGTGCCTAAGACTATTCGATGGGCGAAATGGCGGTATTTTGAGTGTTCTCTAGATGGACACGGACGGACGCATGGACGCACAGACAGACAGACTGGCAGACAGACGGACAGGTAGACGGACGCGTAAAGCGGTGTTTGCCACAGGGTATACAAGATGCGAGATGGCGGTACTTTAAGTGTTCTCTAGATGGACACGGACGGACGCATGGACGGACAGCCAGACAGACTGGCAGACAGACGGACAGGTGGACGGACGCGTAAAGTGGCCATGTGCCACAGAGTATGCGAGATGGCGGTACTTCGAGTGTTCTCTAGATGGACGCACAGACGGACGCATAGACGCACGGACGGACAGACAGATTGGCAGACAGACGGACAGGCAGACGGACGTGTGAAGCGGCTATGTGCCACAGGGTATGCGAGATGGCGGTACTTTGAGTGTTCTCTAGATGGACGCACGAACGCACGCATCGACGGACAGACAGACAGACGGCAGACAGACGGACAGGTAGACCGACGCGCAAAGCGGTATTTGCCACAGGGTATACAAGATGCGACATGGCGGTACTTTAGGTGTTCTCTAGATGGACGCACGGACGGACAGACAGACAGACTAGCAGACAGACGGACAGGTAGACGGACGCGTAAAGCGGCCATGTGCCACAGGCTATGCCAGATGGCGGTACTTTGAGTGTTCTCTAGATAAACGCACGGATAGACGCATGGACGAACAGACAGACAGACTGGCAGCCAGACGAAATGGTAGACGGACGCAAAAAGCGGGTATGTGCCACAAGGTATACGACACGCAATATGGCGGTACTAAGTGTGTTCTCTAGATTGACGCACGAATGCACGCATTGACAGACAGACAGACAGACTGGCAGACAGACGGACAGGTAGACGGACGCGTAAAGTTGTATTTGCCACATGGTATACAAGATGCGAGATGGTGGTACTTTAGGTGTTCTCTAGATGGACATGGACGGACGCATGGACGGACAGACAGACAGACTGGCAGACAGACGGACAGGTAGACGGACGCGTAAAGCGGCCACCTGCCACGGGGTATGCGAGATGGCGGTACTTTGAGTGTTCTCTAGATGGACGCACTTACGGACGCATAGACGCATGGACAGACAGACAGACAGACTAGCAGACAGACGGACAGGTAGACGGACGCGTAAAGCGGCCATGAGCCACAGGGTATACGACGGGCGAGATGGCGGTACTCAGAGTGTTCTCTAGATTGACGCACGGTCGGATGCATGGACGGAAAGACAGACAGACTGGCAGACAGACGGACAGGTAGACGGACGTGTAAAGTGGCTATGAGCCACAGGGTATGCGAGATGCGAGTTGGCGGTACTTTAGGTGTTCTCTGGATGGGTGCACGGACGG
The DNA here is from genome assembly GCA_013436015.1 of Rhipicephalus annulatus. Classification (NCBI taxonomy): domain Eukaryota; kingdom Metazoa; phylum Arthropoda; class Arachnida; order Ixodida; family Ixodidae; genus Rhipicephalus; species Rhipicephalus annulatus. Next base: position 19,350 of record WOVY01005054.1, read on the forward strand.
ACGCACGGACGGACAGACAGACTGGCAGACAGACGGACAGGTAGACGAACGCATAAAGGCGCTATGTGCCACAGGGTATGCGAGATGGCGGTATTTTGAGTGATCTCTAGATGGACGCATGGATGGACGCATTGACGAACAGATAGACAAACTGCCAAACAGATCGACAGGTAGAGGGACGCGTAAAGCAGGTATGTGCCACAGGGTATGCAAGATGGCGGTACTTTGAGTGTTCTCTAGATGGACGCACGGACGGATGCACGGACCGACAGACAGACAGCCTAGCAGACGGACAGACAGGTAGACGGACGCGTAACGCGGGTATGTGTCTCAGGCTATACGACGGGCGAGATGGCGGTACTCAGAGTGTTCTCTAGATTAACGCACGAACGGACGCATGGACGGACAGACTGACAGACTGGCAGACAGACGGACAGGTAGACGGACGCATAAAGCGGGCATGTGCCACAGGGTATGCGACATGGCGGTACTTTGAGTGTTCTCTAGATGGACGTACGGACGGACGCATAGAGAGACAGACTAGCAGACGGACGGGCAGGTAGACGGACGCGTAAAGTGGGTATGTGCCTAAGGCTATACGACGGGCGAAATGACAGTACTTTGAGTGTTCTCTAGATGGACGCACGGATAGAAGCATAGACAAACAGACAGACTGGCAGACAGACGTACAGGTAGACGGACACGTAAAGCGGGTATGTGCCACAGGGTATACGACGGGCGAGATGGCGGTACTCAGTGTTCTCTAGATTGATGCATGGTAGGACGTATGGACGGACAGACAGACAGACTGGCCGACAGACGGACAGGTAGACGGACGTGTAAAGCGGCTATGTGCCACAGGGTATGCGAGATGCGAGATGGCGGTACTTTAGGTGTTCTCTAGATGGATGCATGGACGGACGCACGGATGGACAGACAGACAGACTAGCAGAGGGATGGACAGGTAGACGAACGCCTAAAGCGGTATTTGCCACAGGGTATACAAGACGCGAGATGGCGGTACTTTAGGTGTTCTCTAGATGGACGTATGGACGGACGCATGGACGGACAGACAGACAGACTGGCAGACAGACGGACAGGTAGACGGACGTATAAAGCGGTATTTGCCACAGGGTATATGTCACAGAACGAGCGCTAAAAAAGAGCGCGCCGCCAAATCCTTGCGACAACGGGCGGCAGAAACGCCGCGAGGTAAAAAGAAAAAAAAAGAAAGCAAACATCCAAGGCTCCCGGGCGCGCGCTCTCCCCGCAGAAGCACGGCTTCGCAGACGAACCTCCTCACCCCACAGCGGCGGCCGGGCAAGCGCTAGAAATTTCCAGAACGAACGGGGCGGGGTCAGACCGCGTGAATCACCCTCAGGAGAGGGCAGTCGAACCGTCTCGTGCCTCTCCCCAGCCTTCGCTGCGCGTCGCGCCGACGAAATGAGGAGAACGTTCTGGAAGGTGGCGCGGAACGTATTTAATCGAGCAGCCGAGACGAGAAAGCAGGAGGAGACAAAAAGTTAGCGCCGGAGCCCGTAGGGATTCCGCCGTGGAGTCGGCGAAGGTTCTGCCCGTAGTGACAGAACAGGAGGAGACGGAAGTGAGCGCCAGAGCGCGTAGGAATTCCGCCGTGTAGTCGGCGTAGTTTTTGGTCCGTAGGGACGGCTCGAGCTACAGGCAAGAGCGTGGGTTTACCGCTATCGAGCGAAGACGCGGGCAACAGCTGCGTGTGTGAAGCCGACGGATTTCCGGCGAAGAAGCTTGAAGCTTGGAGAGTGGCCGTTTGAGGACGCGAGGTTTCCTGGAAGAGAAACTTCGAGAGCTACGGAACGACAACAACGCTGGACTTTGAGTGAGTGATTCTCGGAAGAGTATCATTCAGACTTTTGTTCCAAGGACTTTGGACTGAATAGGTTTTCTATCTCTTTAGTCTTTAAGTGTCTTGGTTGTTCAATGCATGCGACTGCATTGTAGTGCGTATTGTTGTCCGTGTCCGTTGTATTAAGTGTGGCTGATTGTGTTGTGTAGTACGCTGATTGATTGGTTTGATTGGTGACATATGGTATGTAACTATTGTGGAGTGTGCATTCTTATGTATTCTTTTCGATCTGCCATTATTGAGAATATAATTGTTTGTTTATCAACTCTCGGCTCTGACTTGTTCTTTGGGCCACGACCGGCGTCCGCTGGCGCACCAAAAAGGACCACTTCAAAATTGTCCACGCTTTCGTGGTGCGGTTCGGGGTCCGATACTTCGGCTCTTGGAATTAGCCCGGCGATTGCCTCCCTAATAAACGGGACAGGTGTGACAATTAATCTGGTGTCCGCGACAGGACCTTTTGGTGCACAGTGTGTCCAAAGTAGTGAGAAAGAGCCTCGAGTTGTTGATAGTGCTATCGGAACGATTTTGTGTGTTGTTCAGTGTTCTCGTTAACGAGTGCAGGAGAGTGTTCCGATAGACTGATTTAGGCAGATACTTTTTGCACGCGGCAAGGTTGTATTTGCGAGTTGCGAAACACAATGGATCTCGAAAAGTTAGTTGCGCTTGTTGAGAAGATGGGTCTTTCCGGCGCCGAACTACGGAAATGGGTAAGCCAGAAGGAGAAAGAGGCGGTGGAGAGAGAGAGGTTGGCGGCAGAGAGGGCCAAGGAAGAAAAGGCAGCTGAGTTGGAGAGAGAGAAGTTGGCAGCCGAAAGGGCGAGAGAAGAAAGAGAAGCGAGGGAGCGACAGCTGAGAGAAGAAAGAGAAGCGGAGATGGCTGAAAGGGAGCGGCAGCGGCAGCACGAGATGGAACTCGAGCGGCTCCGTTTGCAACAGCGAAGTGAAACTCCCGTCCAAGCTAGAGTTGAAAGCAGCGAACGGGAAGACCATGGCTTCCGCTTGAACCCAAGCAAGCTGCTCGAAGCGTTTGATGAAAGGAAGGACGACCTTGACGCGTACCTTCACCGATTTGAGACGATTGCGAAGAGCCAGAATTGGCCGGAACATCAATGGGCAACTGCTTTGAGTACTTGCTTGAGTGGTGAAGCGCTCAGTGTGTACGGTAGGCTGACGCCGACCGATGCAGCCAACTACGCAAAGGTGAAAGCTGCTTTGTTGAAGCGATTTAGATTCACTGTGGAATGATTCCGGGACAGATTTCGGACAGGAAAGCCAGCTGATGGTGAGACGGCTACGCAGTATGCCGCCCGACTTTGCCATTATTTCGACAGATGGATTGAACTTTCAGGGACAGCACAGGAGTACGATGAGCTTAGAGAGCTCCTAATTAGAGAACAATTTCTTACTAGTTGCCACCCAAGCCTGTCGCTGTATTTGAAAGAGAGGAAAGCTGAGTCATTTGAAGGAATGCTTGAATTGGCTGATCAATTCTTGGAAGCACAAGGTGGAACTAATTTGGCCAAGGTCAAGAAAGAGTGTCCCGATGATTCGAAGAAATTGGCTCCCGAAGAAAAGAAGCGTGCACCAGAGAGCATTCCGCGATGTTTTCTGTGCAACCGAGTGGGTCATCGCGCGAAAAACTGTCGAACGATCTTTACGAGCCCTACGGTAGTGAAATGTTTTAAGTGTGGTCAGACTGGGCACAAAGCAGATGCTTGTCGGAACGGAGTGAGTCAAACTCACCAGGTATCCTGTGTTCAAGCGGCACCGAGATCTGATAATAATGCCGTCACTGATGGATTCGTAGAGTTGAAAAACGGGGAGAAAATTCCTATTGTGGGTGCTGTAATGCCAAAACAGCCAACCGGTGTTACGAAAGGAATGCCAGCGCGGCCTGGAAAAGTTGCGGACAAAAAGATTACGGTGTTAAGAGATACCGGCAGTTCCACTGTTATCGTGCGGAGAGATTTGGTACGGGAAAGTGAGTTGACAGGCAGAACGAAACCGGTTTGCTTAATTGACCGTACAGTTCGGGTGCTTCCCGAAGCATAAATTGAAGTTGAAACCCCGTACTTCAGCGGGAAGGTTACTGCTTTATGCATGACGACCCCCCTGTATGACCTTGTCATCGGAAACATCGACGGGGCGCGAGGGCCAAGTGATCCAGAATGTTTGGGAGAAGACCCGAAGATAGAGCCCTCGCCAACACAGCGGCCGCGAGATACAAGGGAGGAGCATCTCGTGACGGATCTCATTAGAACCCAAGGTGAAGCTGCGGCGCAAGAGACAGCGAAGGAGAAGACGATCGTGTCGAATAGGTTCACGGGCCGAGCAACCGGACTTACGTCGGCACGACCTCAACCGACTGACAGTGTAAAGGAGACGGAGTTGGCCAGCCGGGCAAAATGTAGAGGCATTATCAAGCGGGTAAATAAACAGACAGGACCCGTCGAATGTAATGACGCATTAACGGTGTCGGAAGAGACAACGATGGCTGAGACGACGCGTCATATATCGTCGTTGGAAAGGGCTCGCCGAAAAGGAACAAGGAAACACACGAAGAGATTGAGCGAGCACCGCAAGAAAGGGCGCAAGCGCCGCGCAAGGTACACAGGATAAGTGCTGAAGTCGAATCAGAATTTGTTGGGCAGTGCTGAGTGCCATATGTTGTGTTAATGTTCTTGTTATCCTGTGTCTCGAGTGTATGTCGAGCGAGTCAAAGTGTTCTGTGCGATGATGTGATGTATAGTGTTGTATAATTGTTGTATAGAGAGAACTTTGTACATTTGTATCGTTGGGAATGTGTGGTGCAGTGTTGTACTCATGTGCTTGTGGTTGTGTTTTCACGTGTTGTGTAATTGAATTACAATGTACAATTGTATTAAGCGATTTATGGTGAATGTGAAGTGTCATGAGCGACGGATGGTGTTACAGTCTGTGAGAGTGTGTGGTGACTGTTCGCGCTCGTTTGTGTGGTTTGAATATTATGAGATAATATTCTTAAAGTGGGGGGCAGTGTCACAGAACGAGCGCTAAAAAAGAGCGCGCCACCAAATCCTTGCGACAACGGGCGGCAGAAACGCCGCGAGGTAAAAAGAAAAAAAAAAGAAAGCAAACATCCAAGGCTCCCGGGCGCGCGCTCTCCCCGCAGAAGCACGGCTTCGCAGACGAACCTCCTCACCCCACAGCGGCGGCCGGGCAAGCGCTAGAAATTTCCAGAACGAACGGGGCGGGGTCAGACCGAGTGAATCACCCTCAGGAGAGGGCAGTCAAACCGTCTCGTGCCTCTCCCCAGCCTTCGCTGCGCGTCGCGCCGACGAAATGAGGAGAACGTTCTGGAAGGTGGCGCGGAACGTATTTAATCGAGTAGCCGAGACGAGAAAGCAGGAGGAGACGGAAAGTTAGCGCCGGAGCGCGTAGGGATTCCGCCGTGGAGTCGGCGAAGGTTCTGCCCGTAGTGACAGAACAGGAGGAGACGGAAGTGAGCGCCAGAGCGCGTAGGAATTCCGCCGTGTAGTCGGCGAAGTTTTTGGTCCGTAGGGACGGCTCGAGCTACAGGCAAGAGCGTGGGTTTACCGCTATCGAGCGAAGACGCGGGCAACAGCTGCGTGTGTGAAGCCGACGGATTTCCGGCGAAGAAGCTTGAAGCTTGGAGAGTGGCCATTTGAGGACGCGAGGTTTCCTGGAAGAGAAACTTCGAGAGCTACGGAACGACAACAACGCTGGACTTTGAGTGAGTGATTCTCGGAAGAGTATCATTCAGACTTTTGTTCCAAGGACTTTGGACTGAATAGGTTTTCTATCTCTTTAGTATTTAAGTGTCTTGGTTGTTCAATGCATGCGACTGCATTGTAGTGCGTATTGTTGTCCGTGTCCGTTGTATTAAGTGTGGCTGATTGTGTTGTGTAGTACGTTGATTGATTGGTTTGATTGGTGACATAAGGTATGTAGCTATTGTGGAGTGTGCATTCTTATGTATTGTTTTCGATCTGCCATTATTGAGAATATAATTGTTTGTATATCAACTCTAGTTCTGACTTGTTCTTTGGGCCACGACCGGCGTCCGCTGGCGCACCAAAAAGGACCACTTCAAAATTGTCCACGCTTTCGTGGTGCGGTTCGGGGGGCCGATACTTCGGCTCTTGGAATTAGCCCGGCGATTGCCTCCCTAATAAACGGGACAGGTGTGACAGTATACGAGATGCGAGATGGCATTACTTTAAGTGTTCTCTAGATGGAGGCACAGACGGAGCCCATGGACGGACAAAGAGACAGACTGGCAGACAGACGGACAGGTAGACGGACGCGTAAAGCGGCTATGTGCCACAGAGTACGCGAGAAGGCGGTACTTTGAGTGTTCTCTAGATGGATGCACGGATGGACGCATGGAAAATTTGACAGACAGACTTGCAGACAGACAGACAGACAGATAGACGAACGCATAAAGCGGGTATGTGCCACAGGGTATACGACGGGCGAGATGGCGGTACTCAGAGTGTTCTCTAGATTGACACACGGACGGACAGACAAACAGACTGGCAGACAGACGGACAGGTAGACGGACGTGTAAAGCGGCTATGTGCCACAGGGTATGCGAGTTGGCGGTACATTGAGTGTTCTCTAGATTCACGCACGGACTGACGCACGGACGGACAGACAGACAGACTAGCAGACAGACGGACAGGTAGACGGACGCGTAAAGCGGGTATGTGCCTAAGGCTATACGACGGGTGGAATGGCGGTACTCAGAGTGTTCTCTAGATTGACGCACGGACGGACGCACTGGCGGACAAACAGACAGACTCGCAGACAGACGGACAGGTAGACGGACGTGTAAAGCGGCTATCTGTCACAGGGTATGCGAGATGCGAGATGTCGGTACTTTAAGTGTTCTCTAGATGGACGCACGGACGGATGCACGGATGGACAGGCAGACAGATTGGCAGACAGACGGACAGGTAGAGGGACGCGTAAAGCGGGTATGTGCCACAGGGTATGCGAGATGGCGGTACTTTGAGTGATCTCTAGATGGACGCATGGACGGATTCATGGACGGACAGACAGACAGACTAGCAGACGGAAAGACAGGTAGACGGACGTGGAAAGCGGCTATGTGCCACAAGGTATGCGAGATGCGTGATGGCGGTACTTTAGGTGTTCTGTAGTTGGACACGGATGGACGAATGGACGGACAGCCAGACAGACTGGCAGATAGACGGACAGGTAGACGGACGCGTAAAGTGGTCATGTGCCACAGGGTATGCGAGATGGCGGTACTTTGAGTGTTCTCTAGATGGACGCACGGACGGACGCATAGACAAACAGACAGACTAGCTGACGGACGGACAGGTAGACGGACGCATAAAGCGGCTATGTGCCACAGGGTATGCGAGAAGGTGGTACTTTGAGTGTTCTCTAGATGGACGCACAGATGAACGCTTGGAAGAACAGACAGACAGACTTGCAGACAGACGGACAGGTAGACGGACGCATAAAGTGGCTATGTGCCACAGGGTATGCGAGATGGCGGTACATTGAGTGTTCTCTAGATTCACGCACGGACGGACGAACAGACGGACAGACAGACAGACTAGCAGACGGACGGACAGATAGACGGACGCGTAAAGCGGTATTTGCCACAGGGTATACGAGATGCGAGATGGCGGTACTTTAAGTGTTCTCTAGATGGACGCACGGACGGACGCATGGACGGACAGACAGACAGACTGCCAGACAGATGGACACGTAGACGAACGCGTAAAGCGGGTATGTGCCACAGGGTATGCGAGATGGCGGTACTTTGAGTGTTCTCTAGATTGACGCACGGACGGATGCACGGACGGACAGACAGACAGACTAGCAAACGGACGGGCAGGTAGACAGATGCGTAAAGCGGGTATGTGCCTAAGACTATTCGACGGGCGAAATGGCGGTACTTTGAGTGTTCTCTAGATGGACACGGACGGACGCATGGACGCACAGGCAGACAGACTGGCAGACAGACGGACAGGTACACGGACGCGTAAAGCGGTATTTGCCACAGGGTATACAAGATGCGAGATGGCGGTACTTTAGGTGTTCTCTAGATGGACACGGACAGACGCATGGACGGACAGCCAGACAGACTGGCAGACAGACGGACAGGTGGACGGACGCGTAAAGCGGTCATGTGCCACAGGGCAGGGTATGCGAGATAGCGGTACTTTGAGTGTTCTCTAGATGGACGCACGGACGGACGCATAGACAAACAGACAGACAGACAGACTAGCAGACGGACGGAAAGGTAGACGGACGCGTAAAGTGGGTATGTGCCTAAGGCTTGTTATGCCAGCGAGTCCTCGTCAAACGTCCGTGCCTCTGAAAAAGGCAATCTGGGTCAAGGCCAGCCCGCAGTCCGCCCGGACGCGAACATCTCAACGGCGTGAACACGCGCGGCGTCTCTCTGGCCCACGTGCATTGAGTCAGCGGCGCACGTGACAGCGAGCCGGCGTCCTCGTGTCTGGTGGTCTGACGCGTGGCGCGGCGACCCCATTGGAGGAATCTGCCCTGACGACCAGCGGCGCTTCTGATTGGACATTTTGGTTGGACCCGGTGTAAATAAAAGAAGCCCTGCGGCGCGTCGCGATCGGCGGTCCTACGAGAGAGGAGTCCCCATGTCGGAGAGCCGACATGTGTGTGAGTCGGCGGTTTTAGGCGAAAAGCTGACCTATGTGTTAGAGAGGAGAGCTCGGCTCTTCGAGTCTCTGTCGGCCCCAGTGCCGAAATTGTAACGCTTCTGTATATATGCTGTACATAAACCTTGTTTAACTCACCGTCGTCTCGTCCGCTCGTCTTATCAGCTCTGCGCAGAAGCAGTCGCGAGCTGAGAAACATACGCTACCAAAAGGCTGGTGACCTTCCCGGCGGAGTTGAAAGCAGTGGCGCCTGTGGGACCGGGTCGGCGTCGCCGTCTTTCGCAACAGTGGAGGTCAGCGGTGGGATTTCGGAGGTGGCTTCGCAACAGTGGTGGCTTCGGCGGGATCGGCCCGTCGTTCGCAACAGGCTATACGACGGGCGAAATGACGGTACTTTGAGTGTTCTCTAGATGGACGCACGGACGGACGCATAGACAAACAGACAGACAGACTGGCAGCCAGAAGGACAGGTAGACGGACGTGTAAAGCGGCTATGTGGCACAGGGTATGCGAAGTGCGAGATGGCGGTACTTTAGGTGTTCTCTAGATGGATGCATGGACGGACGCACGGATGGACAGACAGACAGACTAGTAGACGGATGGACAGGTAGACGAACGCCTAAAGCGGTATTTGCCACAGGGTATACAAGATGCGAGATGGCGGTACTTTAGGTGTTCTCTAGATTGACGTATGGACGGACGCATGGGCGGACAGACAGACAGACTGGCAGACAGACGGACAGGTAGACGGACGTGTAAAGCGGTATTTGCCACAGGGTATACGAGATGCGAGATGGCAGTACTTTAAGTGTTCTCTAGATGGAAGCACAGACGGACGCATTGACTGACAAAGAGACAGACTGGCAGACAGACGGACAGGTAGACGGACGCGTAAAGCGGCTATGTGCCACAGGGTATGCGAGAAGGCGGTACTTTGAGTGTTCTCTAGATGGACGCACGGATGGACGCATGGACGAACAGACAGACAGACTTGCAGACAGACAGACAGATAGACGGACGCATAAAGCGGGTATGTGCCACAGGGTATACGACGAGCGAGTTGGCGGTACTCAGAGTGTTTTCTAGATTGACGCATGGGCGGACAGACAGACAGACTGGCAGACAGATGGACAGGTAGACGGACGTGGAAAGCGGCTATGTGCCACAAGGTATGCGAGATGCGTGATGGCGGTACTTTAGGTGTTCTCTAGACGGACACGGACGGACACATGGACGGACAGTCAGACAGACTGGCAGACAGACGGACAGGTAGACAGACGCGTAAAGCGGCCATGTGCCACAGGGTATGCGAGATGGCGGTACTTTGAGTGTTCTCTAGATGGACGCACGGAATGGACGCATAGACAAACAGACAGACAGACTGGCAGACAGATAGACAGGTAGACGGACGCGTAAAGCGGGTATGTGCCACAGGGTATACGACGGGCGATCTGGCGGTACTCAGAGTGTTCTCTAGATTGATGCATGGTCGGACGTATGGACGGACAGACAGACAGACTGGCAGACAGATGGACAGGTAGACGGACGTGTAAAGCGGCTATGTGCCACAGGGTATGCGAGATGCGAGATGGTGGTACTTTAGGTGTTCTCTAGATGGATGCATGGTCGGACGCACTGTTGGACAGACAGACAGACTAGCAGACGGATGGACAGGTAGACGAACGCCTAAAGCGGTATTTGCCACAGGGTATACAAGATGCGAGGTGGCGGTACTTTAGGTGTTCTCTAGATGGACGTACGGACGGACGCATGGACGGACAGACAGACAGACTGGCAACGTACAGGTAGACGGATGTGTAAAGCGGTATTGGCCACAGGGTATACGAGATGCGAGATGGCGGTACTTTGAGTGTTCTCTAGATGGAGGCACGGACGGACGCAAGGACAAACAGACAGACAGACTTGCAGACAGACAGACAGATGTACGGACGCATAAAGCGGGTATGTGCCACAGGGTATACGACGGGCGAGATGGCGGTACTCAGAGTGTTCTCTAGATTGACGCACGGACGGACAGCAAACAGACTGGCAGACAGACGGACAGGTAGACGGACGTGGTAAAGCGGCTATGTGCCACAGGGTATGCGAGATGGCGGTACATTGAGTGCTCTCTGGATTCACGCATGGAAGGACGCAAGGACGGACAAACAGAGAGACTCGCAGACAGACGGACAGGTAGACGGACGTGTAAAGCGGCTAGGTGCCATAGCGTATGCGAGATGCGAGATGGCGGTACTTTAGGTGTTCTCTAGACGGACGTACGGACGGACGCACGTACTGACAGACAGACAGACTAGCAGACGGACGGACAGATAGACGGACGCGTAAAGCGGTATTTGCCACAGAGTATACGAGATGCGAGATGGCGGTACTTTAAGTGTTCTCTAGGTGGACGCACGAACGGATGCATAGACGGACAGACAGACAGACTAGCAGACGGACGGACAGGTAGACGGACGCCTAAAGCGGGTATGTGCCTGAGGCTATACGACGGGCGAAATGGCGGTACTTTGAGTGTTCTCTAGATAAACACGGACGGACGCATGGATGGACAGCCAGACAGACTGGCAGACAGACGGACAGGTGGACGGACGCGTAAAGCGGCCATGTGCCACAGGGTATACAAGATGCGAGATGGCGGTACTTTGTGTGTGCTCTAGATGGACGCACGGACGGACGCATAGACGCACGGACGGACAGACGGACAGGTAGACGGACGCATAAAGCAGCTATGTGCCACAGGGTATGCGAGATGGCGGTACTTTGAGTGTTCTCTAGATTGACGCACGGACGAACGCACGGACGGACAGACAGACAGACTAGCAACGGACGGACAGGTAGACAGATGCGTAAAGCGGGTATGTGCCTAAGACTATTCGACGGGCGAAATGGCGGTACTTTGAGTGTTCTCTAGATGGACACGGACGGACGCATGGACGCACAGACAGACAGACTGGCAGACAGACGGACAGGTAGACGGACGCGTAAAGCGGTATTTGCCACAGGGTATACAAGATGCGAGATGGCGGTACTTTAGGTGTTCTCTAGATGGACACGGACAGACGCATGGACGGACAGCCAGACAGACTGGCAGACAGACGGACAGGTGGACGGACGCGTAAAGCGGTCATGTGCCACAGGGTATGCGAGATGGCGGTACTTTGAGTGTTCTCTAGATGGACGCACGGACGGACGCATAGACAAACAGACAGACTAGCAGACGGACGGAAAGGTAGACGGACGCGTAAAGTGGGTATGTGCCTAAGGCTACACGACGGGCGAAATGACGGTACTTTGAGTGTTCTCTAGATGGACGCACGGACGGACGCATAGACAAACAGACAGACAGACTGGCAGCCAGATGGACAGGTAGACGGACGTGTAAAGCGGCTATGTGGCACAGGGTATGCGAAGTGCGAGATGGCGGTATTTTAGGTGTTCTCTAGATGGATGCATGGACGGAAGCACGGATGGTCAGACAGACATACTAGTAGACGGATGGACAGGTAGACGAACGCCTAAAGCGGTATTTGCCACAGGGTATACAAGATGCGAGATGGCGGTACTTTAGGTGTTCTCTAGATAGACGTACGGACGGACGCGTGGGCGGACAGACAGACAGACTGGCAGACAGACGGACAGGTAGACGGACGTGTAAAGCGGTATTTGCCACAGGGTATACGAGATGCGAGATGGCAGTACTTTAAGTGTTCTCTAGATGGAAGCACAGACGGACGCATTGACTGACAAAGAGACAGACTGGCAGACAGACGGACAGGTAGACGGACGCGTAAAGCGGCTATGTGCCACACGGTATGCGAGAAGGCGGTACTTTGAGTGTTCTCTAGATGGACGCACGGATGGACGCATGGACGAACAGACGGACAGACTTGCAGACAGACAGACAGATAGACGGACGCATAAAGAGGGTATGTGCCACAGGGTATACGACGAGCGAGATGGCGGTACTCAGAGTGTTCTCTAGATTGACGCATGGGCGGACAGACAGACAGACTGGCAGACAGACGGACAGGTAGACGGACGTGGAAAGCGGCTATGTGCCACAAGGTATGCGAGATGCGTGATGGCGGTACTTTAGGTGTTCTCTAGACGGACACGGACGGACACATGGACGGACAGTCAGACTGGCAGACAGACGGACAGGTAGACGAACGCATAAAGCGGCTATGTGCCACAGGGTATGCGAGATGGCGGTATTTTGAGTGATCTCTAGATGGACGCATGGATGGACGCATTGACGAACAGATAGACAAACTGCCAAACAGATCGACAGGTAGAGGGACTGTGATGCGATGGTGATGCGACTGGTGCGCGTAATTGTGAATGATTGAAAAATGCGCGAAATTAAAGGATGACCGAGTGCACGTGCTGGGTCGCCTGAACAACGACGACGCCGAGGACCGGTACACGTGAGAGCGTGGAGCGCAAGCATCCAACAAACAAGGGCCAATGGCCGATCACCACGGAGTTTTGAAAGGCCAATCGGGACGAGACAAGTGTGCCCCAGAGGAAGCCAATCCTGAAGGGCAAGAGAGCCAGTAGTTCGAGGCAGGCAGTGCAAGCGGAAGGTCGTCACCGGACCGGGCGCTGAAGATGAGCCGTTGGGTTCCGGACCCGAGCCTACAGGACTTCAACCGGCCGGGGCCTCCTGCTGTCGGGTTCCCGTTCCAAAGGACCGTGGCCATCCGGTCCTGAACTCCTTTCCAGGGCCTGCGGACTTTGGTTCCGGCAGGCGAGCTACAGCCGTCGGGCTCCGGGCCCGAGCTGTGCGCCCAGCTGCTTGACTAGGTCGACCCTAGTTCCCTGACGCGTCGCCACCAGCCTGCGTTCTCCCGTCTCCGACGTGTACACGCTCCTCAAGCCGAAACCATCACGATTTGGTAGGGCTTTCCGACGTGTCGCCAGCAGCCAGCGTTCCCTCGTCCTCGTCCAGCCCACGCACTGACGCCGGAGTCACGGCGTTCCGGTTTCTCATCACCGCCGAAAACCAACTTGTGGGTGAGACTGCACCGATACTCTTGCGCTACTCTCATCACTCAGCCCCTTTCGAGCGTTAGGTTTAGTTACTGACTTTGAACGTTCTTGTTGGGTGTTTACAGATGTGTTTCGTCATGTCCAGTCAACTGTTTATTAAGTGTTTTGTTTTGTGAGGAATTTTCGCCTTTTTTTTTTCTTTTCAATTAAACTTTTTGTGTGTTTCTTGGAAACCGAACGGCTTTGTCCTTATTAACAAAACTCTCTGAGGCTCAGCCCAGGAGGAAAACAAATCAGCAACAAGAACCTTGCATCACAAACTGGCGTCCGCAGCGACAGGACAAAGCCGTTGGTTTGACACCTTCATTTATTGACGCGGTTGACATCATGTCGAATATGCGAGAGCTAATGGCCTTGGCGGATCGCATGGGAATTGATGGGGCGGATTTTAAAACATGGTACGAGGAGAAGGAGGCACGAGCACGAGAGGAACGGGCTGCGGAACGAGAAGCTCGAAAGGAACAGTTGGAACGGGAGACGCAGGCCAAGAAGGAGCAGCTTGAGCTCGAGACGCGCGAAAAAGAAAAACAGCTCGAACTGGAGACACGCGCAAAGAAGGAGCAGCTGGAATTAGAGAACCAAAACCTGCAACTGCGTCTTAGACTTGCCGAAGCTGAGAATAGCCGTGTAGAGACAAGAACTGTTGACTCAGCACCAGGCTCAGCACAAGAAAGGAGTGTTTCATGCAGCGTGAATCCTCATAATTTGATACCGGGATTTAATGAAAGCCGGGACGACTTGGACGCCTATTTAAAAAGGTTCGAGAGAGTCGCCATCGGTCAAGAATGGCCTAGGGACAAATGGGCCACAGCTTTAAGTTTATGTTTGAGCGGAGAAGCCTTAAAGGTGTTTGGAAGACTTTCGCCGGAGGATTCACTCGATTATGATAAAGCCAAGTTGGCGTTGCTCCAGCGTTTCCGTTTTACGGCCGAAGGGTATCGGGAAAAGTTCCGACAAAGCAAGCCACAGGACGGCGAAACAGGCAAGCAGTACGCAACTAGGCTACTGAGTTTTTTCGATCGTTGGGTCGAAATGTCGAGGACCGGAAAAGAATATTCGGCTCTTCGTAACTTGATAGTTACAGAACAGTTTTTAAGAAACTGTCATCACCGTTTGGCACTTTTCCTGCGAGAAAAGAACTTCAACAAGCTAGAGGACATGGCCGAGGCCTCAGATAACTTTTTAGAAGCTCAGAGGCAAGTCAACCTGTTAGTTTTCCGAGAAAAAGTGGAATCTAAAAGCAATACGGAAAAAAGTGGTAGTTACTCGGAGAGAGGAGCAGTACGTTGTTTTGTATGTGGCAAAATGGGTCACAGGGCATCGGAGTGCCGATCAAGGCCAAAACAACCTTTCTGTGGATATTGTCAGAAGACGGGGCATGATTCCAAAACTTGCTCAAAGAAGAACGGTTCAGCCAACAAGACGTCATGTCTTTTGTCGCCAGAGGAGCACTCAACGGAAGTGAAGCTTTCACCGGACAAAGAAGAGGACATGGCGGGCGCCGTGAATACTCACCCGAAGTTTGCCACACACAAAATGCCCGTGTTACAGGGCAGAATCTCTGGCCGAACCGTCTCAGTGTTGCGGGATACGGGTAGCAATACGCTGGTGGTGCGTCGTTCTCTGGTACCCGATGAAGCCCTCATAGGTACTACCGCTACGCTATTCTTAGCCGATGGCAGTAGCATCACCGTTCCTGAGGCGGAGGTGGAAATTCATTCACCTTATTTTTCTGGTACATTTATTGTCAAATGCATGACAAACCCACTCTACGACCTTATCGTCGGAAATGTACCAGGTTCACGTGAAGTCCATGACCCCGATACCAAGTGGGAGGAAAGGATTCCGGTAAAAACCTACCCCAACTATATAGCGAGTGGAAAAGGAGCAGATAGAGAGGATGGTACCCTGAAGTCTTCAGTGGTTGGTATCAAAATCCGAGAGCAACGGTCAATCTCATCTGAAATCGATGTGCCCACCTTGAAGACGACCCGAAAGGATCTTAGTGCCGCTCAAAAACAGGACAAGACCCTAGATTCTTGCAGGAGTAAAGTAGGTCAAGGGCTACAGGGAGGATCAAAGTCCTATTCGTTCGAGATAGAAAAGGGGCTGCTATACCGCTATTATCACCTACCATCTGGTAAGGTGATTCAACAAGTAGTAGTGCCCCAAAGATTGCGCAGCCAAGTGCTTACTTTGGCGCACGAACCCTGATGTCGGGGCATCAAGGAATAAAAAGAACGATTGATCGTGTTCTACAATCATTTTACTGGCCAGGAGTTCAAGAGGCAGTGAGGAGATACGTGCGCTCTTGTGACGCATGCCAACGAACCTACCCCAAGAGCAGAGTTGGTAAGGCACCCCTAGGTCGAATGCCTTTGATAGACACCCCCATTCGAAAGAGTGGCAGTGGACATTATCGGGCCTTTAAAGCCAATATCACACATGGGTAATCGATATATACTAACACTAGTGGACTTCGCTACTAGATACCCAGATGCAATAGCCCTGCCATCCATCGATTCAGCCACAGTAGCCGAGGCACTGGTAGAGATATTTTCTCGAATCGGGTTCCCGCGTGAGGGTACTTTGTGATCAGGCATCATGCTTTACATCGGAGCTAATGAGAGAGGTCAATAACTTGTTGGCGATCAAGCATCTCAGCTCCACACCCTATCATCCCATGTGTAATGGCTTAGTGGAGAGATTTAATGGCACACTAAAGCAAATGTTGCGTAAATTGTGCCAAGAGGAACCCAAGACATGGGACCGACTATTAGCCCCACTCCTGTTTGCGTACCGGGAAGTCCCGCAAGCCAGCTTGGGATTTTCGCCTTTTGAGCTGATCTACGGTAGAAATGTTCGAGGACCTCTCAGTCTACTTAAAGAATTATGGACCGGAGACAATCAAAGCGAGGAAGTGAAGACAACATATGGGTATGTCCTGGATCTCAGAGATCGCCTAGAAAAAACATTGCAGTTGGCACAAGAAAACCTGTCACGAGCTAAACAACGCAGAAGAAATACTATGACCGGGGAAGTCGGATGCGTCGGCTAAAGGTTGGAGACCGCGCCCTCGTACTACTTCCCACGACGGAAAACAAGCTTATGATGCATTGGAAAGGACCTTTCAGGGTCACAGGAAAGAAGGGTGACTCTGACTACTGGCTGGATATGGGACATACTACCAAGCTGTTCCATATAAACATGTTAAAACGCTACGAAGAGCGTCCTCCAGAAATATCAACCCAGTCCGCATCTTTCATTGTAGTGGAAGAGGAAGAGACAGACACGCCAGTGCCTACCTTTAAAGCTACTGAGGGCTTTGGTACTGAAGCTATCAAGCTTGGTCCTAACCTCAGGAATAGACAAAGGGAAGAAATTGACGAGCTCCTAGCCACCCATAAAGACGTCTTTTCCGAAGTCCCCGGCAAGACAAACTTGTTAGAGTGTCGTCTTAAACTGACAACGTCCGAGCCTATCAACACTCCACAATATCCGTTACCATTCGCAATGAAAGAGGTAGTTGAGAAAGAAGTCGGAGAAATGTTGCGACTCGGAGTGATTGAAAGGTCCGACTCACCTTACAACTCGCCATTGGTGCTGGTGAAGAAGCCCGATAAGAGTTACCGTACTTGCATCGACTTCCGTCGCATCAATGATGTGTTGGTCTCCGACGCAGAACCAATTCCGAGAACGGATGTATTGTTTACAGAGATCGGCACTAGAAAAATTCTTCTCCAAGTTTGACCTTACGAAAGGATACTGGCAGGTGCCCTTGGACAAAGAATCCCGGCTAAAAACGGCATTCTCCACCCAATCGGGACACTACCATTTCTCTATATGCCATTCGGTATCAAACCAGCGTCCGCAGTGTTTACCCGGCTAATGAGACGTCTCCTTCAGGGCATCCCGAACGTCGTTCATTATATCGATGATGTTCTCGTCGCTACGACAACCTGGGAGGAACACATGCAGACTCTGAGTGAACTGATGAATAGGATTCGAGAAGCAGGACTCAAAATTAAGCCCCAGAAATCGGAGATTGGAATGACGTCGATTGTGTTCCTGGGTCATCGACTGGAGATGGAACAATTCAGCCGGTAGAGGACACGATCATAAAAATCGCCAAAGCCCCATTAACCCACTACGAAGAAACAACTACGTTCGTTTCTTGGGGGGCTTGGGCAGGAGATTATCGTGATCTAATAATCACTACACTTACGCTGAGAAAGGCACTGGCCTCTGACAGAGATGACAAAGAAAAGGGAGAGTAAACAAGATCAAATTGGAATATTGAAGGGCAGACAGCTGTCGAAAAAACACTAAAGCAAACTTGCGTCTGGACCTAGTTTTAAAGGCGCCGGATCTCAAACGTGGATTTGTAACTCCGCAGTGGACGCCTCCGATTCTTGCATCGGTGCAGTCCTTATGCAAGAGCACGACCGGTGTTTTACACGCCGGTAAAATACGCCAGTCGTCAGCTACTGCTCTAGAAGCAGAAACTACTCCAACAATCGAGCGGGAGGGTCTCGCGTTGGTGTGGGCAGTGGGAAAAGTTCACATATTTTTATATGGGACATATTTCACGGTTCAAACAGATCACCAACCGTTGCAGTACTTATCTCGAGCAAACACCTCAACAGCAGAGTTCTGCGGTGGAGTTTAGTACTGCAAGAGTACAACAAACTTTCACGTAGAACATATAAAGGGATCCGAGAATGTTGGAGCCGACTACATGAGTAGGTTGCAGTAAATATGTTCTGTGTGTCTTATTACAAGGTTAGGCTTGTGTGGTGGACTGTTACTGGAGTTAATGACTGTATTTGTACTGTTCTTAGTTGCTGCTAAAAACTAAAAACTTTTCTTATTGTTGTTGGTTGAATGTTACGTTCTGTGGACTCGGTGTTTCGACGTGAGACAGGTCAACGAAGAAGCAGTGTGGTGCCATAGGTGTGTTGTGATAGCTTGTGTGGTGCGCATCGAACGACAGTTTTTCAACCGGAAAAACTTCTTCGAAAGGGGGCCATTGTGTGGATGCGATGGTGATGCGACTGGTGCGCGTAATTGTGAATGATTGAAAAATGCGCGAAATTAAAGGATGACCGAGTGCACGTGCTGGGTCGCCTGAACAACGACGACGCCGAGGACCGGTACACGTGAGAGCGTGGAGCGCAAGCATCCAACAAACAAGGGCCAATGGCCGATCACCACGGAGTTTTGAAAGGCCAATCGGACGAGACAAGTGTGCCCCAGAGGAAGCCAATCCTGAAGGGCAAGAGAGCTAGTAGTTCGAGGCAGGCAGTGCAAGCGGAAGGTCGTCACCGGACCGGGCCTGAAGATGAGCCGTTGGGTTCCGGACCCGAGCCTACAGGACTCAACCGCCGGGGCCTCCTGCTGTCGGGTTCCGTTCCAAAGGACCGTGGCCATCCGGTCCTGAACTCCTTTCCAGGGCCTGCGGGACTTTGGTTCCGGCAGGCGAGCTACAGCCGTCGGCTCCGGCCCGAGCTGTGCGCCCAGCTGCTTGACTTAGGTCGACCCTAGTTCCCTGACGCGTCGCCACCAGCCTGCGTTCTCCCGTCTCCCCCGTGTACACGCTCCTCAGCCGAAACCATCACGATTTGGTAGGGCTTTCCGACGTGTCGCCAGCAGCCAGCGTTCCCTCGTCCTCGTCCAGCCACGCACTGACGCCGGAGTCACGGCGTTTCCGGTTTCTCATCACCGCCGAAAACCAACTTGTGGGTGAGACTGCACCGATACTCTTGCGCTCCTCTCATCACTCAGCCCCTTTCGAGCGTTAGGTTTAGTTACTGACTTTGAACGTTCTTGTTGGGTGTTTACAGATGTGTTTCGTCATGTCCAGTCAACTGTTTATTAAGTGTTTTGTTTTGTGAGGAATTTTCGCCTTTTTTTTTCTTTTCAATTAAACTTTTTTGTGTGTTTCTGGAAACCGAACGGCTTTTGTCCTTATTAACAAAACTCTCTTCTGAGGCTCAGCCCAGGAGGAAACACAAATCAGCAACAAGAACCTTGCATCA
>WOVY01005055.1:0-139478 GCA_013436015.1 Rhipicephalus annulatus
ATAAGGGAAAGAGTGTATACCTAAGGGCTTCGTTTTTCCGTGTTTTAACACCAATATTAAAGAGATATAACAGACAGTAATGCCAAGGAATGTACAGGGGAAGTTATTAAAACCAATGGAATGTAAATAAGAAGAAAGAAAAGTGGATGAAAAAATTACCAACTGTGAGCAGGAATCGAACCTACGACCTTCGAATTACGCGTTCGATGCTCTAACCACTGAGCTATCACAGCGGCCCTCCCTCCATCCACTTTTTGGGTTTATCTGTGAATTTAGAAGTAGGAGTGACAGTCAGCGCCATCTATAAGCCAAACAACGAGTGTGAAACACTCTTATGCGCATGTTTGGCGCCACGTAGCACGTGAACTTATATGAGTGGGCGCTGATTAATTGTCCCTCTTATACAACCTAAACACACCAAGTCTGCCAGTACGAGACCCTCGTTCAATGAAATAAGGGAAAGAAGTGTATACCTAAGGGCTCGTTTTTCCGTGTTTTAACACAATATTAAAGAGATATAACAGACAGTAATGCCAAGGAATGTACAGGGGAAGTTATTAAAACCAATGGAATGTAAATAAGAAGAAAGAAAAGTGGATGAAAAAATTACCAACTGTGAGCAGGAATCGAACCTACGACCTTCGAATTACGCGTTCGATGCTCTAACCACTGAGCTATCACAGCGGCCCTCCCTCCATCCACTTTTTTGGGTTTATCTGTGAATTTAGAAGTAGGAGTGACAGTCAGCGCCATCTATAAGCCAAACAACGAGTGTGAAACACTCTTATGCGCATGTTTGGCGCCACGTAGCACGTGAACTTATTATGAGTGGGCAGCTGATTAATTGTCCCTCTTATACAACCTAAACACACCAAGTCTGCCAGTACGAGACCCTCGTTCAATGAAATAAGGGAAAGAAGTGTATACCTAAGGGCTCGTTTTTCCGTGTTTTAACACAATATTAAAGAGATATAACAGACAGTAATGCCAAGGAATGTACAGGGGAAGTTATTAAAACCAATGGAATGTAAATAAGAAGAAAGAAAAGTGGATGAAAAAATTACCAACTGTGAGCAGGAATCGAACCTACGACCTTCGAATTACGCGTTCGATGCTCTAACCACTGAGCTATCACAGCGGCCCTCCCTCCATTCCACTTTTTTGGGTTTATCTGTGAATTTAGAAGTAGGAGTGACAGTCAGCGCCATCTATAAGCCAAACAACGAGTGTGAAACACTCTTATGCGCATGTTTGGCGCCACGTAGCACGTGAACTTATTATGAGTGGGCAGCTGATTAATTGTCCCTCTTATACAACCTAAACACACCAAGTCTGCCAGTACGAGACCCTCGTTCAATGAAATAAGGGAAAGAAGTGTATACCTAAGGGCTCGTTTTTCCGTGTTTTAACACAATATTAAAGAGATATAACAGACAGTAATGCCAAGGAATGTACAGGGGAAGTTATTAAAACCAATGGAATGTAAATAAGAAGAAAGAAAAGTGGATGAAAAAATTACCAACTGTGAGCAGGAATCGAACCTACGACCTTCGAATTACGCGTTCGATGCTCTAACCACTGAGCTATCACAGCGGCCCTCCCTCCATCCACTTTTTTGGGTTTATCTGTGAATTTAGAAGTAGGAGTGACAGTCAGCGCCATCTATAAGCCAAACAACGAGTGTGAAACACTCTTATGCGCATGTTTGGCGCCACGTAGCACGTGAACTTATTATGAGTGGGCAGCTAATTAATTGTCCCTCTTATACAACCTAAACACACCAAGTCTGCCAGTACGAGACCCTCGTTCAATGAAATAAGGGAAAGAAGTGTATACCTAAGGGCTCGTTTTTCCGTGTTTTAACACAATATTAAAGAGATATAACAGACAGTAATGCCAAGGAATGTACAGGGGAAGTTATTAAAACCAATGGAATGTAAATAAGAAGAAAGAAAAGTGGATGAAAAAATTACCAACTGTGAGCAGGAATCGAACCTACGACCTTCGAATTACGCGTTCGATGCTCTAACCACTGAGCTATCACAGCGGCCCTCCCTCCATCCACTTTTTTGGGTTTATCTGTGAATTTAGAAGTAGGAGTGACAGTCAGCGCCATCTATAAGCCAAACAACGAGTGTGAAACACTCTTATGCGCATGTTTGGCGCCTCGTAGCACGTGAACTTATTATGAGTGGGCAGCTGATTAATTGTCCCTCTTATACAACCTAAACACACCAAGTCTGCCAGTACGAGACCCTCGTTCAATGAAATAAGGGAAAGAAGTGTATACCTAAGGGCTCGTTTTTCCGTGTTTTAACACAATATTAAAGAGATATAACAGACAGTAATGCCAAGAAATGTACAGGGGAAGTTATTAAAACCAATGGAATGTAAATAAGAAGAAAGAAAAGTGGATGAAAAAATTACCAACTGTGAGCAGGAATCGAACCTACGACCTTCGAATTACGCGTTCGATGCTCTAACCACTGAGCTATCACAGCGGCCCTCCTCCATCCACTTTTTTGGGTTTATCTGTGAATTTAGAAGTAGGAGTGACAGTCAGCGCCATCTATAAGCCAAACAACGAGTGTGAAACACTCTTATGCGCATGTTTGGCGCCACGTAGCACGTGAACTTATTATGAGTGGGCAGCTGATTAATTGTCCCTCTTATACAACCTAAACACACCAAGTCTGCCAGTACGAGACCCTCGTTCAATGAAATAAGGGAAAGAAGTGTATACCTAAGGGCTCGTTTTTCCGTGTTTTAACACAATATTAAAGAGATATAACAGACAGTAATGCCAAGGAATGTACAGGGGAAGTTATTAAAACCAATGGAATGTAAATAAGAAGAAAGAAAAGTGGATGAAAAAATTACCAACTGTGAGCAGGAATCGAACCTACGACCTTCGAATTACGCGTTCGATGCTCTAACCACTGAGCTATCACAGCGGCCCTCCCTCCATCCACTTTTTTGGGTTTATATATATATATATATATATATATATATATATATATATATATATATATATTATAATGTAAATGCAAGGTGAACAGCGGTAGCGGCGTCGGTACCGAAGCAGCAAGAGCAGGCCGAGTATACGGGCAGCGTCGCAGCAGCAACCAGGCAGTGCTAGCTCGTGCCTCGCGCCCACGTGTCGATGTCGCTGCTGTAGTGGGCATTCCTCTTCACTACACTTCGTCCCCCGTCGGAAAAGGAGCCATCCTGGCGACTCACGGTGAACAGAGTACGAGCGGGTCGTAATAAGGTTTCAGCCGCTGTACGTGAACAATTTCACGTCCCCGAAAGCGCTGGTCTGTGGATGGCGTAACGGGTTCGACGATGTAGTTAACTGGTGAAGTCTGCGAGACAATGCGGTAGGGTCCCTGGTATTTTGAAAAAAACTTCGAGGAAAGCCCTGTAGGCACAGCGGGAACCCAAAGCCACACAAGAGTGTCCGGAACAAAGTTAGGGTACGGGTGGTTATCGTCACGCCGAGACTTTTGTCTCCATTGGTCGATGGTTGTGAACGACTGGGCGAGCTTACGGCATTCCTCGGCGCGGCGGGCAGCTTCAGAGATGGGCGTAGACTCGGAGGAATCGGGGTGGTAGGGCAGAATGGTATCTAGTGTGGTGGACGGGTCTCGGCCATATAACAGGAAAAATGGTGAAAAGCCCGTAGTCGCCTGTGGAGCAGTATTGTAGGCGTATGTCACAAAAGGCAGAATGAGGTCCCAGTCGGAGTGGTCTGAGGCAACATACTTTGATATCATATCCCCTAGGGTACGGTTGAATCTTTCCGTCAATCCATTCGTCTGCGGATGGTAGGCGGTGGTAGTCCGGTAAATAATACGGCATTCGGCAAGGAGTGCGTTGACGACTTCAGAGAGGAACACACGTCCTCTGTCGCTGAGAAGTTCACGCGGTGCGCCGTGACGGAGAATGAAGTGCCGCAAGAGAAAAGAAGATACGTCGCTTGCTGTGGCAGCAGGCAAAGCGGCTGTTTCTGCGTATCGCGTCAGATAGTCGACAGCGACAACAATCCAACGGTTTCCGGAAGCCGTGAATGGAAGAGGCCCGTACAGATCGATCCCAATGCGGTCAAAAGGCCTGGCTGGGCAAGGAATTGGCTGGATCGGACTAGAGGTATGATGAGGCAGAGCTTTCCGTCGTTGGCACTGCGGGCATGACTGAATGTACTTGCGCAAAAAGGTGTACATGCCTCGCCAATAAAACCGGGAGGAAATCCGAGCGTATGTTTTGAAGATGCCCGCATGTGCGCACTGAGGGTCAGCGTGGAAAGCTGAACATATTGCAACACGAAGATGGCGAGGTATAACAAGTAGCCACTTTCTGCCCTCAGACTTGTAATTCCTGCGATAAAGGAGGCCATCGCGGACCTCAAAGTGAGCCGCTTGACGGCGCAACGTTCGAGAAGATGGAGAAGTCGACGGATCTGAAAGGAATCGCAGAACAGAGCTGATCCAGTCATCCTTGCGTTGCTCAGACGCCATGTCACAGTTATCTGGGAACGCAACCATTTTGTCCACGGCAGATAAACATGCAGAGCTTTCAGCGGACATAGGTGAGCGTGATAAAGCGTCGGCATCAGTGTGACGTCGGCCAGACCTGTAGACAACACGCATGTCGAACTCTTGCAACCGCAAAGCCCAGCGAGCTAAACGGCCGGAGGGGTCCTTCAACGTGGATAACCAACAAAGCGCATGGTGATCGGTAACTACGTCGAAAGGGCGACCATATAGGTACGGTCTAAATTTACCTAGAGCCCATATAATTGCCAGACACTCCTTCTCTGTCACAGAATAGTTCTTCTCCGCTTTGGTGAGGGTACGGCTTGCGTATGCGACTACGTACTCCTGGAATCCCGATTTACGCTGCGCGAGCACGGCGCTGAGTCCCAACACCGCTCGCATCGGTGTGTACCTCCGTCGGAGCAGTCGGGTCGAAATGACGCAAGATTGGTGGCGAGGTTAACAGACGGCGCAACGTTTCGAAAGCATCGTCACAGGCGGGTGACCAAGCGTAACTTTTCGAGTCACTGCGTAGAAGTTCAGTCAAGGGGGCAGTGATCATAGCAAAATTCCGAATAAAGCGGCGGAAATACGAGCAGAGGCCAAGAAAACTGCGCAGATCCTTCAGAGACGCAGGTTTAGGGAACTCTGCAACTGCCCGAAGCTTGGCTGTGTCAGGAAGAATACCCTCTTTAGATACAACATGACCGAGGATGGTGAGCTGACTTGCGCCGAAGCAGCATTTTTTTAAGGTTGAGCTGAAGGCCAGCGTCAGTTAGGCACTGCAGCACTTCATCTAGCCGGCGGAGATGCGTTGGAAAATCCGGGGAAAATATAATCACGTCATCCAAGTAGCACAGGCATGTTTTCCACTTCAGGCCACGCAAAAGATTGTCCATCATCCGCTCGAATGTTGCGGGTGCGTTGCAAAGACCAAAAGGCATGACACAGAATTCGTAAAGGCCATCAGGTGTGACGAAGGCCGTCTTAGGCTGATCTTCAGGTGCCAGAGGGACTTGCCAGTAGCCACTCCGTAAGTCAATAGAAGAGAAGAACTCCGCACCTTGGAGGCAGTCAAGGGCATCGTCGATTCTCGGTAACGGGTAAACGTCCTTTTGAGTTATTTTGTTAAGACGACGGTAGTCAACACAGAAGCGAATTGACCCGTCCTTCTTCTTAACGAGAACGACTGGAGATGCCCAGGGGCTGTTCGAAGGCTGGATGACGCCGCGCTTGAGCATGTCAGCTACTTGGTCATCGATAACCTGGCGCTTGGCTGCGGACACGCGATAGGGTCTTTGACGCAATGGTGCATTGGTACCCGTGTTGATGCGGTGACACACGGCTGACGTGCGGCCGAGGGGAGTATGCTGGCAGTCGAAGGAATAACGGAACTTGTTCAGTAGTCGTAGAAGCTGAGCACGTTGCGAAACGGTTAACGTGTCGGCGATGGAGCTGCTCAGTACGTCCGGCCTAGTAGTCTGCGGCGAAGAGGCACAGGTCACTCCGGCGACTTCGTGTTCGGCGGAAGGACCAGCCGGCATGTCGATAATTGCAGTAGGGTCGAGACTGTAAACACGCCCGACGCACTCACCCCGAAGTAGTGTTACAGGATATGATAACAGGTTCGAGATGAGTAGTCTGCTGACGCCGTCATGAAGTTCTAGAAGGGCATAAGGTAGCGGCGAACACTTGCGACGAACGAAAAGAGCAGATGGCGTGAAAAGGGCACTAGACTCGGCGAGAGAGTTGCAAGACACCATGGTAAGGGCAAAAGAGTGCGGCGGTATGATGACGTCTTCAGCAACAAATAGTTTGTCCCCGGTTTCATGAGCATCATATAATGGAGCGTCGTCAAACACTTCAAATGCCACCTCAGCGCGCGAGCAATCGATGACGGCCTTATTAGCGGAGAGAAAATCCCAGCCCAAAATGAGGTCATGGGAGCAGGAATCCAACACTAGCAATTCAACGACATAAATGAGGCCATCAATCGCGATGCGAGCAGTACAAGCAGCGGCCGGTATGACGTGATCTGCGCTGGCTGTGCGAAGTGATATACTAGCTAGTGGCGTCATAACTTTTTTCAGCAAGCGGCAGAGTCTAGCACTTATCACTGAAACTGCGGCACCAGTGTCGACAAGAGCGAGTGCACGGACGCCGTCCACATGTACGTCCAGAACATTCGTTGGTGAAGTGAGAGGCCTTGGTCTTTTCGCTGGCGACGCAGTTTCTGCCTCTGGAACTGCGGCAATTAGTTTTCCCGCACTGGCGATGAAGGACGACGACGCATCGGCGATGGCGAGCGGCGTCGAGGTGATGGCGAGCGGCGGTCAACAGGAGGGCGGTAATCGGTGTACGATGACATTTGGTCGGGTGGCTGAGAGCCTGTGAACGAACGGCGTGGTGGGACATAAAGGGCAGGTTCGAAGTTCTGGTCGTAGCTCTGTCGGTACACAGGAACGCGCCGACGGCAGTATCGCGCTATGTGGCCAGGAAGCCCACAGGCAAAGCATATTGGGCGATTGTCGAGTGTACGCCATTGTCCACTACTCTGGACGGCCCTTGGCTGAGCGAACCGAGGAGTGGGTCGGAGCGGCACGGCTGAGGGAAGCGACGTAAAAGTCTGAAGAGGTGGTCGAGCCGCTACTTCAGCATAGCTTAGAGGTGCATTTACCTCGGCACAGGCAACAGGGCTCGGCAAGGGTGAAGTCTCACGGGCAGATGGCAGAGCCGCGCAAACTTGCTCCTGGATGACCTGGCGAATGTTTGCTGGCAGAGGTGACGCTGGTTGGCCGGCTGTTGATAGCAGCGATAGCTGACGAGCGACCTCAGCACGAACAAACTCCTTAATCTGCGATAGGAGCGACTGAAGGTCAGATGTGGTGGTCAGGCTGGAGAGGGTGTCATCCGGGACGTCAGGGCGTCGAGTGAGAAGACGCTGTCGTCGCAGCTCGTCGAAACTCTGACACAACTCAATAACCTCAGAGACAGTGACAGGGTTCTTGGAGAGCAGCATTTGAAAGGCGTCGTCGGAAATGCCTTTCATGATATGTCGCACCTTGTCAGTTTCTGCCATCGACCGGTCGACACGCCGGCAGAGGTCAAGGATGTCCTCTATGTAGCTGGTGAATGTCTCACCAGTTTGTTGGGACCGGCCTCGTAGGCGTTGTTCTGCGCGAAGTTTGCGCACACCAGGGCGTCCAAAAACATCTGCGATGCAGGTTTTGAAGGTAGTCCAGGTGGGGATATCCGCCTCATGGTTTCTGTACCACAGCTTGGCAACATCCGTTAAATAAAACATCACGGTGCCAAGCTTTGTGGGATCGTCCCATTTGTTAGTAGCGCTGGCTCGTTCATACGACTCCAGCCAATCCTCAACGTCTTTCTCGTCGGTGCCGCTGAAGATGTCGGGTTCTCGCAAGAGCTGGGCACCGGGACAGCTCCTGCGTGGCGAAGCCGGTGGGGGTGTGAAGACAGCGTTGTCAGGCATGACGGACGGCAGCTTTCGGCTACGCAGTTCCAGGACTGGGGAAGACCGCAGCACTCTCCACCAAAATATAATGTAAATGCAAGGTGAACAGCGGTAGCGGCGTCGGTACCGAAGCAGCAAGAGCAGGCCGAGTATACGGGCAGCGTCGCAGCAGCAACCAGGCAGTGCTAGCTCGTGCCTCGCGCCCACGTGTCGATGTCGCTGCAGTAGTGGGCATTCCTCTTCACTACAATATATATATATATATATATATATATATATATATATATATATATATATATATATATATATATTGTAGTGGGGAATTCGCAAGGCAATCACTAGTGGGACCATCGCTGAGTGCGAAGCGCGAGCGGGAGCACGAGCTGTAGACGCTGGACTGCCCGAGCATTTGTTTCCGTACCGACTGTCTGCCTATTACCTGGCGTTGCTAATAAACCCCCTTGCAAAGTGGTGGAAGTGTGCTGGGTACGCAAACCTGGAACTTCGAAGCCGAAAGCTGCCCACTACATCAGCAATGCCTGATCAGACGACCGAGCAAGGCACCACCCAGCAAAGCACGGCCCAATCTCAACTAGTCATCGTGCCTACCACCCTGCGCCAACGAGATCCGCCCTTCTTCAGTGGCACCGAGGACCAAGATGTGGAGGACTGGTTGCAGCTGTTTGAGAAGGTGAGCGCCGCCAACAAGTGGGACGACCCCTCGAAATTGGAGTATGTCCCATTTTATCTCAAAGACGTCGCCAGCCTGTGGTTCACAAACCACCGCACTGAATTTATCACTTGGGCCGGTTTCAAGACCACCCTCGCAGCTGTGTTCGATCGCCCCGCAGTGCGCAAGCTGCGTGCTGAGCAGCGCCTACGCGGACGTGCACAAAGGCAGGGCGAAAACTTCACTAGCTATATTGAAGATGTAATCGATTTATGCCGGCGCTTCAACCCTGAGATGACCGAACATGACAAGATCAGGCATATCTTGAAAGGCATAGACGATGATGCCTATCAAATGTTGCTGGCAAAGGGCCCAAGTACCGTATCCGAACTTGTAACCTTGTGCCAGAGCTTGGAAGAGATTCGGAAACAACGTGCAGCAGTTCGGAGGTCGACGACTGCAGACGACTCTCTCGCTGCCCTGGCCGTCGGTGGTGACAGCTCCCTGCTGGAGCAGATAAAAGAATATGTACGCGAAGAGGTCGCACGACAGCTTTCGTGTCTTTCGTATCTGCCGACCACCGAAGCACCAACGAACCGCCTAACGCCGACAATCAGACAGGCTATTCAGGAGCAGGTCTCCGAGGCGTTGCCATTACCTACGCCTGCCTCTCCACCAACGCCTGTTGCCGCGCCACTGACTTATGCGGCCGTTGCAGCAATGCCTCCTCCATCTCGTCTGCCAATGTATACGCCACAACCTGTGCGACCATCCACCGCGCCGTTTGCAGTTACACAGCAACACGCCGGAAATCCTTGGCGCACTGCTGACAACCGGCCTATATGTTACTTTTGCGGAATTCCAGGTCACGTTGCACGTCTATGTCGTCGGCGCTTCACAGTTAACGCACCAAGATATCCTGACTATTCGTTTCGACCTCCATACCACGCGCCTCACGTACCACCTGAAGTTCACGAACGCGATGCGCAAACTGCTTCCGGCGCCCGAACATTCGCTTCTAGACGTTCTACTTCCCGCTCGCCTTCACCTTCACCAAGTCGTCGTTCCGTGTCACCTATGCGTCGACGCTCAACCTCCATTGAGACGGAAAACTAACTGCCGCAGCTCCGGAGGCACGAGCTGCGTCATCGTCTAATCGTTTAAGTCCTCGCCTGTCTCCCGCCAATCTTATTGATGTAATCGTCGAAGGTGTACGAACACTCGCACTCATCGAAACCGGTGCCGCAATATCTGTGATTAGTCAGAGACTCTGCCGCTCTCTTCGTAAAGTGACGATGCTTTCTCCCGTGGTTTCTCTTAGTACTGCAAGCGCCCAACAAATTGAGCCCGTCGCGTCATGTACAGCGAAAGTGGTGATTCGAGACGTGTTGTACACCATTGAATTTCACGTGTTGGCTTCATGTTCCCACGATGTCATCCTAGGATGGGATTTTTTATCACGTCATCACGCCGTCGTGGACTGCGCTCGGGCCGAAGTGGAGCTGTTACCGTTTCGTGATGCGCCTTCTGTTGATGCGGCCGTATCTAGTGTGGCTAACCTTGTCGTCGCGACGGACATAGACCTTCCGCCTTTCAGCGCCCAGTTTGTCCCTGCCTGCTGTGCTTCACTTTCTGACGCTACCGTCCTATTCACGCCATCTGACATCTTCGGTAGCCGCCACCACACATCGCTGCCATTCGCCATTCTTGAGCTTTGTCAAGACACTACCGGGATATTTATTTACAATCCCAACTCGTGCCCCCTCAGTTTGCGCCGCAACGAGACGCTCGGCCACATTCAGCTTATCGATGAAGGTACTATCGTGCCTGCCGATTTCTTCGACACCAAGCCGAATATGGAGCTGAACGCGTTGGTTCCTCACTTTGCCTCGAACAGCGTGTCTACCGATGCAATTCACCGTTCTATTGACAGCCATCTCGCCCCGGCTCAACGAGAGCAGCTTGTTACCCTGCTGCACGAATTCAAGCGTTCGTTTGACTTTCCCCAAGCGGTGCTAGGAAGAACGAACACCATTGTGCACACAATTGACACAGGAAAGAGTACTCCTTTGCGCCAGCGCCCTTATCGTGTGTCACCAGCGGAGCGTCGGGTAATTGCAGAACAAGTAGACGACATGCTACAGCGTGGAGTCATCAAGCCTTCTTGTAGTCCTTGGTCTTCCCCAGTTGTACTCGTCAAAAAAAAGGATGGTTCAATCCGGTTCTGCGTAGACTACAGGCGCCTAAACAACATTACGAGGAAAGATGTTTACCCTCTTCCCCGCATAGACGACGCTCTCGATTGTCTCCAAGGTGCAGAATTCTTTTCCTCGCTTGACCTTCGCTCGGGTTATTGGCAGGTCCCAATGGCTGAGTCTGATCGTCCAAAAACGGCGTTTGTCACACCGGATGGCCTCTATGAATTTACCGTGATGCCATTCGGACTCTGCAATGCGCCTGCGACATTCGAGCGAATGATGGACAGCATTTTACGTGGTCTCAAATGGAACATTTGCTTGTGCTATCTTGATGACGTTGTGGTGTTTTCGCCCGATTTCACTTCGCATCTCACTCGTCTGCGTAAGATTCTACAGTGCCTTACAAACGCCAGGCTTCAGCTTAACCTGAAGAAGTGTCACTTCGGGGCTAAACAACTCACCATACTTGGTCATGTCGTCTCGAAAGTTGGCATTCTTCCCGACCCTGACAAGCTTCGTGCTGTTGCCGAATTTCCTAAGCCGACAACTGTTAAAGAACTACGGAGCTTTGTGGGCCTGTGCTCCTATTTTCGTCGCTTTGTCCGGAACTTTGCCTCCATCATCGCTCCACTCACCAAACTCCTTGCTGGCCCTGCAGATCTTTCGAATTGGACAGCAGCCTGTGACGAATCCTTCGCAACACTGCGCCAACTCCTTACCTCACCACCCGTACTGCGCCATTACGACCCTACTGCGCCAACCGAAGTACACACGGATGCAAGTGGCGTCGGCCTTGGTGCAGTACTCGCGCAACGCAAGCCAGGTTTTACGGAGTATGTGGTCGCCTATGCCAGCCGCGCCCTCACTAAGGCAGAAGCCAACTATTCTGTTACGGAAAAAGAGTGCCTCGCGATTGTGTGGGCGTTAAACAAGTTTCGCCCCTATTTGTACGGCCAAACTTTTGATGTGGTAACTGACCATCACGCACTCTGTTGGTTGGCTTCGCTGAAAGATCCTTCCGGCCGCCTCGGACGTTGGGCACTACGCCTCCAGGAATTCGACATACGCGTCGTCTACCGATCGGGGCGAAAGCACTCTGACGCAGATGCGCTTTCACGATCACCCGTGAAATCTGATCATACGGATATATCAGCCCTGGACCTTCCCCTCTCTGCCG
This sequence comes from Rhipicephalus annulatus, assembly GCA_013436015.1. NCBI lineage: Eukaryota > Metazoa > Arthropoda > Arachnida > Ixodida > Ixodidae > Rhipicephalus > Rhipicephalus annulatus. Next base: position 12,056 of record WOVY01005055.1, read on the forward strand.
TCAGCGTCACAGACATGCCATCCGAACAGCGGAAGGACCCTTGGATTACCTCGCTATTGAGTATGCTTTCTGACGCATCAACTTCCGGTTACCCGCGTGCTCTTCGCCGCCAAGCAACGCATTTCGCCATACGGGATGGCCTGTTATACCGTCGCAACTGTCAAGTGGCGGGTCGTAAATGGCTGCTAGTCATACCCAGCCATATGCGGTCTGATATCTGCAAATATTTTCATGCTGAGCCGCAACACGCACACGCCGGAGCGCTAAAGACGTATGAGCGGATCCGCCAACGTTACTACTGGCGGGGTATGTACACGTTTGTACGCAAACACATTCGCTCATGTTCCCAGTGTCAGCAGCGCAAGACATTCCCTCATTCGCCCGGTCAACTGCAGCCTTTGCCATGTCCTGCACGCCCATTTGACCGTGTTGGGATTGACCTATACGGCCCGCTACCGTGCTCTGTTGGTGGCAATCGATGGGTGATTGTGGCTGCCGACCATCTGACAAGGTACGCCGAAACGGCAGCGCTACCTTCGGCTGGTGCTCGTGACGTTGCAACCTTCATCTTGCACCGGTTTGTTCTTCGTCATGGTGCACCACGGGAGCTCCTGAGTGACAGAGGACGCGTATTTTTGTCCGAAGTTCTTCAGCAGCTCCTACATTCATGACGTATGGTGCACCGCACATCAACAGCCTACCACCCTCAGACCAACGGCCTAACGGAACGTTTCAACAGAACCCTCGGAGACATGCTCGCTATGTATATTGATTCCGACCACTCCAACTGGGACGTTGTTCTTCCTTTCGTGACGTACGCCTACAATACGGCGATTCAATCAACAACAGGCTTTTCTCCATTTTTTCTTTTATATGGTCGTGACCCATGCAACACACTCGACACAATTCTGCCATACAATCCTGATGCCTCCGAGTTCAGCCCAGTTTCTGAAATGGCCGAACATGCCGAAGAGTGTCGTCAACTTGCACGGTCCTTCACAGCCGATAACCAAGCCCTCCAAAAAGATCGCCACGACCAAGATCTTGTTCAGAATACCTTCCCCGTCGGTTCTCTCGTGTGGCTCCGACTGCCTTTCCACTCTCCTGGACTGACTCCCAAGTTTGCACCGAAGTATACGGGCCCTTACCGCGTCATACAGCACCCTTCTTCTGTCACCTATGTGATTGAACCACTCAAGCCGTCCACGGACAAGCGCCGCCTTGGTCGTGAGACGGTCCACGTCAGTCGCCTCAAGCCCTGTTACGACCCTCCTGTTCTCTCGTCACCTTGAGTCGCCAGGATGGCTCGTCTTCGTCGCCGGGGCATTGTAGTGGGGAATTCGCAAGGCAATCACTAGTGGGACCATCGCTGAGTGCGAAGCGCGAGCGGGAGCACGAGCTGTAGACGCTGGACTGCCCGAGCATTTGTTTCCGTACCGACTGTCTGCCTATTACCTGGCGTCGCTAATAAACCCCCTTGCAATATATATATATATATATATATATATATATATATATATATATATATATATATATATATATATATATATATAACGTCCACCTAAATCCAAGCACACGGGCCTCAAGCATTTTCGCATCCATCGATGATGTGGCCACTGCCGTCAGGATTTGCTTCCGCGACACTCGGGTCAGTATAGAAGTGTGGCAGCTTGAGCTAGCACTCGTGTCTTTCGTGTCCTTCTTGTCTCTCTGTCGTCGCTTTGTTCTCGCGCTATAACTATCGTCGGGTCAGCAGCCGAGGGCTTTAGCCACTAGACCACCACGGAGGGTGCAGCTTTAGCAGCAAGGAAGCCGTTACATGTGGCGCAACTGCACAGCTTCAAAGTTATATTGTGTTTTGTGATTTCAAAGTATGAATACTGCTACGTGGCGTATGTGCCTGACTTAGAAGAAGAGGAAGAAGCGAAGAGGGTGAAAGGAGAAAATCTCTAAGCAATAAAAAAGAACGACCATTTAGAACATACTTTCTCTTGGTGCTTCGAACGTGGCCTCCAGCCACAAGAACTGTTTTGATGCCGTTTGTACTTACCTTTATAAAACTAAACGAATTAAGTATACTTGCGTGAGTATTAATAATGAAGAAATATATGAACTCAAAAAAAGTTTTTTTAGTCATGCTATTACCTGTGCAAGATAACGACTACGCTGGCTGATCTGAACGAGTGAAAAACTATTGCACTCGTTCCGTTTTACGTACGTTGTTTTTCTTTTCGATATAGATATTGAATACCAAAAAAGGCTCACTTAATTGTATAATAAGTTCATGGCCGATCCCCTAAAGTGGACATGAGCCATGCTTGAGGATTCATCGTCATCAGCAGCAGCTTGGTCCCGTAGGGCTCGTTCGTCGTCCACGTCTTCAGCAGCCCTGCTTACTGAAAAGGATCGAGGCTCCTCGAGGTGTGTCCAACTAGTGCTGCGCGCGGGTTCCTCAGCGTCTCCTTGTTGGACATGGCAGGCAAGGTGGAGGCGTTTACTTTTGACCATGTTTTCGACTGCCCCTCTGAGCAAGAGACATTTTACAACTATGTCCGCCATCTCATCGATGGATGTTTTGAAGGATACAACGCCGCCGTGCTTACTTATGGCCAAGCTGGACACGAGAAAACTTACATGACGAGCACGGGCTGTGATCTGCGCGTTCATTCTCACGAGCAGGGAATTATACCGCAATCTGTGCTTCATTTCTTCGATGGCATAGCGGCCCGCCAGCAAAAGGCCCGAGACCAAGGGAAACCACCTCCCGAGTTCGAGATCAATGTACAGTTTATGGAACTTTGTGACGAAGAGATCTTCGACCTATTGAGCCCTGGCAAGTACGCTCATGAACCAGGAAGGAAATCTGTGAAAGTTCACGAAGACTCTAAGGAAGCGATCTACAGTATAGGGGTTACAGCAAAAACTGTACAGAATGCACAACAGGTGATGAAGTTCTTTGACTCAGGGACTCTCTCGCGGAAGACTGCCAGCACCCAGATGAATGTGCTGCCATCCAGTTCCCATACCGTCTTTACATTGAACATGCAGCAGCAACGGGTGGTCAAGCTATACTTGGAAGACGGTCTTTCAAAGGAGCAGGAAGAGGACTACCCCCTTTCCAAGGTCAACAAGGAAAGTTCATCAATGACAGTACTTGAAACACTGAAGGCCAAATTCCATTTCGTCGATCTGGCTGTCTCAGAACAGCTTAAGTGCGCCAGTGCCTATCAGAACCAGCCTAAGCAAAACATCCTCATAAACTGTGGGCTCCTTGATCTCGCAAACTTCATATCCGCCTTAGGTGTTGCGTCAAAGGGGCTGCACGTCCCATACAGGGACTCCAAGTTCACCAAGATACTACAGGAGTACTTAGGAGGAAACAGCCGTACCCTAATGATCACCTGCATTTTTCCTTGTGATCTAGACTTCGTGGAAAGGCTGAACAGCCTGATATATGTCAATCAGGTGAAGAACATCAAGAACCAGATCATGGTGAACGAAGACAAATCGAATGATACCATCGCAGCCCTCCGAATGGAGACCCAGGAGCTGAAAAGGGAGCTCAAAGAGTGCAAGCAGGGCAGAACCTCTGTCGCGAAGAACGCCACGCTCCAGTCGGAGAACAAACTCTTGCGCACTCGTATGAAGGTCCTCCAAGAAACCGTAGATATCCTCACAGTCAAGAACACGGAGCTCCTGGCTCAACAAGCAACTGAGGAGTGGTTTGGCGGTGGTGACTCTGACACCGGCGAAGGAGTCAAGAACCTCATCCAGGGATACCTGAAGGAGTTTGAAGAGTTAAGGACCAAGCTCATAGAATCTGAGGAGGTGGGTGTCCAGCTTCGAAGGCAGCTCCAGAGGTACCAGGCACGCACCTCCATGGGTCCTAATTCGACAGTGACAGTGACTGGAATGTACAACATGAGCTGCAGTGCCGAGGACACTAGTGTAGAAAACATACATGCCGAGGCAAAGCATGACGTTGAGAACCTGAAGCGTCAGACTAAACACTTGTCATCCAAAGGCAACAAAGAGGATGAGCGCAGTGACAAAATATCAGACGTAGACGAAGACACCACTCTGAACAGTGAGAACGAAAGCTCAGACTCCGAAGCTGAGGAACTGGAGGAAGACAAAACTATTGACAAGGACCTGGCCACACTCACTATCGAAATCTCCTTGAAGCAGAAGATGATAGGTGAACTCGAGAAAAGTCAGCGCAGGCTACAATCTATGCGCATGTGGTATGAAAGCAAACTGATGCAGCTGCAGCAGAAGATACGAGAGACAGAGATGGAAAATGATCGAATTATCTCAAACATGAGCTCTGCTGGTGCATCCAAGCATACAGGCAAAAAAGAGCGAAAGATCAAGACAGACATTGAGTGCAAGTTGAACGACCTTCAAGGCCAGCTCAAGAAGATGCAGTCGGCCAAACATGAGCATGCCAAGCTTATGAAAAACCAGAGCGAGTATGAGCTACAGGTCCGCAAGCTCAAAGAAGAAGTGGCGAAAATGGAAAAAAACAAAGTAGCGCTGGCGAGAAAGATGAAAAGGGAAAGCAGACGAAATCGTGAGGCTGAAAAACAGGGAAACCAGCAGACAGCGCAGATGCTCAAGGAGAGCCGTCAGCAGGGGAACCGCACCAGTTCCCTTGGGGTCCAGAACCACAACAAAGAAACGGTCCTGAAGCGGTTCCCTGAGGATATGGCCGCCCTGCGCAAACAGGCACCATCCTTGTCCGAGCGCATTGTTGGGCCTGTTCCCCAACAGAATCCAGCTGTATCAAATGGCCAGTTCTGTCCAAAAGTTGCCAATCATAACTGGCAAAATCTTGAAAAAAACATCGAAAAATTGGTCTTGACTAAGCAAAGTGTCTACACCTTGCAGAAAGTGAAGCGATCATTGTTGGAACGGGAGAGACTCACGCGCTACCTGGAAAGATTGATGTGGGAGGAAGAAAGTCTGCTTCAAGCTGGGAAGGACATCCGGGACTTGGACGATGAGATAGATAGCGTGAGGGCGAATCTAGACTACCTGAACGACAACATTCGGGAATGCCAGGCTCTCATCCTCCAAGTGGAGGACACCAAAGACGACACAGACTGCCTGGAACTGCGTGCTGTTTTGGAAGGCATAGTGGAACCACAGGGCCGGTACCTGCTCGACAAGCTGCTGCACATGGCGATAAACCAGAGTCATCAGGCAGCACAGAGCAAAAGTCAGGTCCAGGAGCTGGAAGCCAGACTGGAACAGGTAGAGGCTAGCAATGCCGTGAACCAGAACCTGCTGCAGCACACCATGGATAAGATGCAACTAGAACCCTTGGCACCACCTAGCTGGTCGGAGGGGCCAGAAGGCGCGCCCAGCTAAGGTATCACCGACCGACATGTCAATACAAGAGGCCCAGTCGCAATGCACGGCAGCCATATTTGGAAGGACGCGCCTGTTCCATTCAACTGCTTGTCGATAGTAGTTGCTTTTGAATATAATCGTGGCAATCATTTGTTTCTTTCGCCAAAAGATCGCCAATAATGTAAGTGAATCGAGTACCCCCGATTGTTAGCTATACCACAAATCATTTGGCAAAAATTTGGGGACCCTTGGTATTTGCCTTTTTATAGGAGTTGAACGCGATGGTGATGAAGCATAGAAACTTGCGCAGCCCTATTGAAAGTTTGCCCAATGGGGGAACCCACAACCCACAATCTTGGTGGATTATGATAATGGGTAATGATAGACGGATGGTGGGCAGATGGTGGAATGTGGGAGTGATGAACAGATGGTAGGCATCATGGGATTGATAGTGGACGGTAGGAGTGGTGGACAGATGGTGGGCATAATGGAACCCACCATCTTGGTGGATTATGGTAATGGGTAATGATGAGCAGATGGTAGGAGTGATAGAGGGATGGTGGACAAATGGTGGACAGATGGCGGACGATGAGAGTGGTGGGCAAATGGTGGGGCAGCGGACGGATGATGGACATACGATGGGTGGATGGAGGACGATGAGAGTGGTGAGCAGATGACGGGTGGACGACACTGGGTGTATGCCAAGGTTGGGCTGGTAGATAATGATGAGTGTTGGAAGCCAGATTCACGAATTAATTAAAAATACATTGCACTTCACAAGCTCATTACAGATTCCCTGCTACCACAGATCTTCACAAGCTTTCTTGTCTGTGTCTATATGTGGCTAAGCATGCAGACACATGTTGCTACAGCACAAAATCAATGCTCTTTCTTGCGAAAAAAAAGTGTTTATTTGTTCCTTTTGCTGTGGGGCCTAACAAATATGCCTTGCTGGCTTGCATAATCAAGCAACTTATTTTGGAGCTTGCAGATGGGAATGAAGCAGTTTTCTTGAAGTGGCACAGCTGGCCCCATGTGGCGTGCTTGAAGTACATTCCCAGACATGCTATAACAAAATGGAATAAAAACAAATCAACTGCTTTTGCTGGAAAATGAAGCAATAACATTAATTAAACTAGTCAAAATCAGTTCAACCAAAAATTAAATAATCCCTGACATAAAATTGAACCCTGAAACACTTTTCAACGATTTTCAGCACCAGAAGTTAGCCAAGATATTTTAAATTGCTTATAAAGTAAGCATAAGTGCTCATTCAGGTTTGCGACATCAGAACTGGTATGGGTACAACGAGCACTGGTATTTTTCTCTGGCATGCAAACACAGACAGAAGAGGAAAGTGGCATCAACGCAAATGCCAATAAATGAAAGGACGTACAGTAGTGGAAAAGAAAGTGGACACAAATACCTTCGAGGTAACTTATTTATCCCGCACACCAGGGGCTTAACGGGAAAAAAACAGTTCAGAACATGATTTTTTTTTCTTTAGGCATGTTAACTGACAGCTGGCTCACACATGCCCTCCATTACTATTCAATATGCGAGGCCCCTACCACCACGTTTTTACACTTCTACACTTTCAGAAAACTGCATTAAATGAATGTGTACAAACAACAAAATTATTGCTGTTTTTACATGAACAATGATGAAAGAAGTGGTTAAGGGGACCAAAAACTGATGCGGAACTATCGATGGTAGTATCGATACTATATCGAAAAATGAGTCACTATTGAACTAACGACGGTAGAAGCAACTGTCGATAGCGCTATATGGACGGTAAGTTTCATATTACTATGGATAGTATACAGAGTGTCCCACGTAACTTTAGCAAGAGTTTAAAAATATGCCGGAACACGTAACTACGACGTGACTAAACGCATGTTGCTCACTGTTGCCTGAAGTTAGTCGGACTAGTTTTTTTTGTTTTCAAATATTCTTTAATTAGATATGCTTAATTAACTAACTTCTGAAGGAAGGAAGCTAGATAAAATTTTCAATGAGAAAGCTAACTGTAAATCAGTTTGCAAAACGTCCGAGTAGACAGTCTTGTACCTTACATCTATTACGTAGCAGTTTTTTTCTTCCAATTACAAATACCCGCGAAATACAAAAATACCACGTGCCAAACCCGCTCGTACGCCTGCAGGAAGAAATCCGTTTTATGTGGCGCAACTGCACAGCTTCAATGTTATATTGTTTTTTTTATTTCAAAATATGATGTGCCAGACTTAGAAAAAAAAGCGAAGAAAGGGAAAGATCTCTAAGCAATAAAAAAGAAAGACAATTTAGAACATACTTTCTCTTGGTGCTTCGAATGTCGCCTCCAGCCACACGAACGAATTTGGTGCCATTTGTACTTACCTTCGTTAAACTAAACACATTAAGTATACTTGCATGAGTATTAATAATGCAAAATTATTTGAACTTAAAAAAGCTTTTTAATCATTGTAATTCCTGTGCAAGATAACAACTATACTGGCTGATCTGAACGAATGAAAAAAAAAATAATTGCACTCCTTCCGTTTTACATACGTGTTCGTTTGGGTACATATATTGAATAGTGAAAAAGTCTCACTAAAGTATTTGATCGATCCTCGGCTAATCACCCTGAGTGGGTACGAGCTATGCTTGAGGATTTATTATCACCAGCACCATCTTGGTGCTGTACTGCTCGCGAGTCATCGACGTCCTCGGCGGCCGTGCTTTATGAAAAAGCCCACGGCTCCTTGGGGTGTCCACGAAGTGCTGCATGCGCGCGGGAGCCTCAGCGTCTCCATTGGTGGACATGGCAGGCAAGAAGGCGTTTACATTCGACGTTGGCTTCGGGTGCCCCTCCCAGCAGGAGACAATTTACAACTATGTCCGCCATATTATTCATGGACGTTTCGAAGGCTACAACGAAGTCGTGCTTACTTACGGCGAAACTGGATCTGAGAAAACTTGCACATGATGGGCAAGGGCTGTGATCTGCGTGGTTAATCCTCTCGAGTAGGGAATCGTACCGCGAGCTGTCTGCTACACCTCTACGATGGCATCGCTGCCCGCCAGCAAGAGGCACGAGACCAAGGCAAACCACCCCCGGACTTCAAGATCAATGTACAGTTTATGGAGCCTTGTAATGAAGAGATCTTCGATTTATTGAGCCCTGGCAAAAACTCACAAAAAGGAAATCTGAAAATTCACGACGACTCTGAGGGAGACATCTAAACTGTTGGTGTTGCTACCAAGGCTGTACCTAATGCAGAACAGGTGATGAAGTACCTTGACTCGGGGGCTCTATCGCGGAAGACTGCCAGCGCTCAGATGAATGCACTGTTGTTTAGGCCTGATGCCATCTTTACACTGCACGTAAAACAGCAACGGGTGGTCCAACTAAATTTGGAAGATGGCCATTTATAGGACCAGGAGGAAGACTACTCCCTTTCCAAGGTCAACAAGGAAAGTTCATCGATGAGCGAATTTGAAACACTGAACACTAAGTTCCATTGCGTCGATCTGGCTGTCTCAGAACAGCTTAAATGCGCCGGTGCCTATGGGGACCAGCCTAAGGAAGAAATCTTCATAAACTGCGGCCTTTTTGATCTTAGAAATTTCATATCCGTCTTAAGTGATGTGTCAAGGGGCTGCACGTCCCACACAGAGACTCCAAGATTACCAGGCTACTTTAGGATTCCTTATGAGGAAACAGCCGTACCCTGATGATTGCCTGCGTCTCTCCTTGCGATCTAGACTTCTAAAAAGGCTGAACAGCCTGAGACATGCGAATCGGTTTAAGAACATCAAGAATCGGATCACGGTGGACGAAGACAAGTCTAATGATACGATCACAGCTTTCAGAATGGAGATCCAGGAGCATAAAAGGGAGCTGAAAGAGTGCAAGCAGGGCAGACGCTCTGCCGGGGAAAGACGGCACAGAGCCAGTGAAGAACAAGTTCTACCAGAACACCGTGCTCCAGCCATAAAACAACTTGTGCACCCATACGAAGATCGTCCAAGAAAACTGGATGCTGTTCTTTAAGGCATGGTGGACCCACAGAAACGCTACCTGCTCGACAAGCTGCTGGGCATGGCGATAAACCAGAGTCTGCAGGCAGACTCAAAAGATTGGCAATAAATGAGTGAACAAAGTACTGCCGATGCTGGCTATATTGCAAATCATTTGGTAATATGGCTTATCACCACCCAACGACATATACATACACAGCACTATTGATTATACTAACGACAGTACTAATTCTAATGATACTGCTGATTGCACGGTCGATAACACCAATTGCTTATCGATAGTAGTGCTATTGATAGTATAGAACAAACTATAAGTACTATCGATAGTCCAATTATCCATAGTTCTGCATCACTAATTCATGCACAAATATCACCTCAGCATTGTTCCTTTTATTTTGGTTGTATGCGCCAAAAATATAATTGTATTGATGCATACGCGTGGGTACCTTTCTAAGTGAATACCTGAAGCCAGTTTGCCGGCTATGCATTCGAAGATCAACATGTCAAGCGACACGTGTGTTGGACTTGTAATATACGAGCACGAATATATGATTAGAAATGTTCTGTAGTATAGCCGGCAGTCTGCAAAATTCGTCTAGGAGCATTTTTTTTATCTAGTGGGCGGAGTCCAATTCGTGTAATAGATATGCTTATAAATGGTTCCAACTTTAGAAATCAGCGACATTTTCTCCTCGAAGGCGGATGCACACGAGCGTGCACTATGGGCGTGTGCTTCAGACTGACGTCATGAGCCGGACAGCCGTTGGCCCCGCCTGCAGATAATGTTGCTGGGAGCAAGAGCGGGACTATTTTTTTATTCCCTAACGTGATAGGTTGCACTGCTTCGGTCATCTGGGCCTGGCCTCCTCCGACTTCTCCAGTTGTAGCCGCTGTTCTGGGTCGGGGTCTCCCCAACACGTCCCTGCTGACGTGGAAGCCGGACTCCTTTGATAGCTCGAAGTGACTCTGGGAGAAGAAACGATGCTGATAAGTAGGGAAAACGAAAAACAAACAAGTTTAAAGGCACTATTTACAATTAATAGCCTAGGAAAGTGTGGTGGTTAATGTAATGCATACAAATATTTACATAAATGAATTTATTCTTAGAATAGAGCAATAATCTGATTTTATGCGTATATAGTTATGTGGACCTGTTCGGATAATGAAACTGGTTAATTAGTCAACCTATTAGCTTCATCAATATAGTCCCGGACGGTCACGCATACTGTCGCATTAGAGAAACCAGAAATGGAAGCTCCAAAAGACAAAATGACAGGCAGAGATAAGTCCATACCAATACCACGTAAAGGTATTTCTAATAGGGTTTTTCATAATGTGTTAAACCGCCTGCAGGTCAAAAAGAAATGGTCTATTGTTTCCAGTTCATCACAGAATGCACACAGTGGCGAAGATGCCTGTGCGGACCTGTGTTTATAGAAATTTAGATTTGGTACCCGGCAACGCAGCCTTGGGATAGCTACTTCTTGTTTTCGAGTGCGGCTAAAGTCTTTTCGCCAGGGATATAATAAATAGCGATATTCTGTAGAGTTTGTTAGTGCTAAACCTTTAAAGACTTGCACAAGCGTACGTCTGCGGAATCGAGCAGCAATCACATAAGCGGATGATGAACAGAGCGGTAGAATTGGTTTGCTGATTGACGACTTAGCTAACGAATCGGCTATTTCATTTAAAAAGAAACCTTTATGTCCAGGTACCCAAACTAATCGTACTTTTCTCAAATGCGCAAGTACTAGTGCACGGAACCCCTTTGTTACGTGATTATCAGCACCAACAGAAAGCGCCACACAGAGAGATAGGAAATCTGTTGTTATGACAGCTGATGTAATTGCTGTATCTAACTTGCGTAAGGCGAGCACCACATCCAGAAACTCAGCCACAAAAACGGGTATGAAATCGGGTAGTCGAAGGGAATAAATCCAATTTAAAATCGGGCTGAAAATACCAACCCCTGACTTTTCGTCGTATTGCGATGCGTCTGTAGCAATAATAACGTTCGTTGTAATACGGCGCAGGTGATCTTGTAGTAAACCATCCAAAATATTATGGGGAAGTAATTTGGCATTATTAGGAAAAATGTCGTCAAATTGAATTTCCACCGGGGCTAAATTATCACGACTCGGCATGATGTCGAATATACCTACGTTTAGAGGCTCCAGTAAATTTTGCACAAATATAATTTGTGGCATGTGAAATCGCGGTCATCTAGCAGCAAAAAATGATTCCAGGGTGAAAATAAAGGCTGTTTCTGAATGTCGTAACGGTGATTCATAAATTATTAAGAATGTCTGAACAGTCAGAAGGCGAATTCTACAAGAAAGCGGAGGGACCCTCGATTCGAGATACAACACATTGTTGGCAACTGTTTTGGGAAGGCCAAGGCATAAGCGCAAAGCTTCTCTTTCCAGAAGAATTAGAGGCCGCAACTTGTAAGCTGGAACTCCAGAGAAAAGTACACAACCAAATTCCAAAATGGGACAAACGTACACGCGATATATCATTACCAATGTGTCTCTTCTCATACCTATGCGGTAGTTGCTTAGCCTACGTAATATGCCAATGGCTTGCACACCTTTTCCGGCGATATATTCGATATGAGGTCGCCAGTTAAGCGATGTGTGAAAAATCACTCCAAGGTATTCAACAGATTCCACCTGTGGTATATCCTCATGATGGTAAGACAAAGAGATGTTCACAGGGTATTGCAGCGGGAAAACAAGGAGGGCACAATTACTCGGATTAAGTAAAAAGCTGTTGCCATTGAGCCAGCTCTCCATTATATTAAGGTAAGCCTGCAGCCATTCATATAAGGTCTGAATGTTATCTGCCATTGCAAAAAATGCGATATCGTCTGCATAAACATAAGTTGTTATATCCTGTTTACGTGGAATGGTGGTCATTAGTAAATTAAATAGCACCAGGGAAAGCACCGAGCCTTGTGGTACTCCCCTCGTTTGGGTATGAGTAGATGATGAAAACCCATCTTAAAAACAATAAAATTTCCTGCCTGCAACAAAATTGTGAACCCACGCTACAATGCATGATGTAAAATCAAGGTATTCTAATTGATTTATGAAAATACAGTGCTCCACGGTATCATATGCTTTAGCGATGTCTAAGGTAACTAAAGCAGCATATTTTTTATGTAGCCGAGCTAATTGAAGCAGACTCTCTAAATCAACGTGGGCATCCCAAATTGAACAACCAGCCCTGAACCCAATTTGACAGGGACTTAGAATTGACCTCATGGTAATAAGTTCATTAATTCATATATTGATGATTCTCTCAACCAATTTCACTAAGTTTGATGTCAGTGCGATCGGCCTTATGTTATCCAACGTGTATGCATCATTTTCATTTTTTAGCAACAATACAATTTTGGCAAGTTTCCATTTTGGAGGTATCCATGCGTTCCCTAACGAATAATTCACTAGTTCTAGCAAAAGATTAGGCGATTCCTGGAGTAAACATTTCAACATAGAGTTCGTAATCCCATCTGGTCCGGGAGCCGTCCTCGGTAAGCATCATACTGTCTGACTCAATTCAGCTAAAGAAACTTCTGTAAATTCATGCAAGTTTACCAGAACGGACTGAATAGCCAACAAATTAGCAGTGAAGCGGCGTTCTAAACCTTGCGCTATGTCTTCTAGAGAGGTGTTCATTTCTTCCGGCGTCAAGACACATGACTGCAACGTTAAAGGTGCTGGCAGTACTTTTCTTGTCCGAAGATAAGGGAACAAAGCCCGCTTATTTTTAGATTTAGAAAGATAATCAAAATGTCTACTGTCGTATTCTTCTTTCGCGCGGTTCACTGTACGTTTAAATACACCAGCAAGGAATTGATAGTCCTTCCAGTTTGTTGGGCTCTGATTAAGAAGAAGTTTTTTCCAAGCGGCTTTTCGTCTTCTATAATCGCGCGTACACTCATCATTCCACCAACGAGAGGAGGATCATTTATTGGATGGAATAGAAAATGCGGAATTTTTTCTAGATCCCTTCAGCATTGAACCAATTGTAGATGCAATCTCCTTAGTACTGGCATTTCCAAGCTTGGAAATGGCAGAACGGAGGCAGGTTTGAAATTTGCTATGGTTGATGTATGTGTGTTTTGGCTGATCTAAAGTTATTGTTGGAGAAGTAATGTCAAAAACTACAGGAAGATGGTCGCTGTTAGTTGCCGAATCTAGAACAGCCCATGACAAAACCTTGATTGCATTGGAGCAAAACGTTCCAATGGACAAATGTTACATGACGAAACCTCGGACAAATGTTACATGACCTTTATTCAGACAGGAGAGATTGTGACCAATAGTCCATTCCCACAGTCGCCTACCACAAGAATCTGTCCTTATACCACAAGACAAATGATGTGAATTAGTCTCTTGTGAGTACAATTTCCTTTCTACATGCTACCAAAACGCTGTCAAGATAACGCGTACTTTGCACACCGGAGGGGAAGTAACAATTTACAATTGAAAAAGGGTGGTATCCGGGGAGACAAAAGTCTAATGCTAATATTTCACAATCCAAGTCTAACATTCTGAAAGAAATTTTCGCCCTATGGCATAATTTACTTGATACAAGGATCATTAAACCACCACCACGTGATGGGCGATCTAATCGAAAAGAACGAAAACCTGCAAAATGGAAATTTTTATCAGGTGTGAGCCAAGTTTCTTGGCGAATTATAATATCAAGATTAAAATTATTGCAAAAGAAATGTAAGTCGGTTGAGGCTGAGAATATAGAACGGCAGTTCCACTGTAGTACCCTCAACTGACCTATGGTGTTGAGCGCACCGCAGAGGCGCATGTCGCGCCCTTATTAGCATCTTCACGCGAAATAGCCGATTCATTCCGTTTAGATTTGGACTTGAGATCTGTGAAGACAGGGGATCTGGTACGTTTATTAGTTCCTATATCGAGTTCCATATCTGTAGCAGTAGCAGTACTTGTGCTCGGCTGAGGCGAATGTCAATCCAAGTGCACCTGTGTTCCCGACTGCTTAGCCTTGCCTGTAGATGCAGAAAGTTCGTCCAACACTACATTGCCTAGCTGTGTGGCATCGCTGGTAATGTCTAATACTGCAGGTTCTGTACTAGTCTGTACTGTTTTTTCAATCTGACTTGAAAGAATTTGCGCAAAACAGTCAGAAAGGTTAGATATGAGTTTATCCATTGCCTTACTCACTGCCTTTTCCACAGCAGTTTCAATAGCCTGCGATAGGTTTGAGTCCATACTGGAAGTGCAGCACGCTGTAATACCAGAGTATCCAAAAGCCCTGGCTCTAACTATGTCAATGGCTTCCCTTCGAGAACAGCGGTCAATAACTTCTAGGATTTGAACCTCCCGGGAACGAGCGGAACAGTCAGAGTTGTCGGCGCAGTGACTGCCCCCACAGAAACAACACTTTTCCGCTGTTGGAGTACACTTGATTGAAGGACGACTCTCTCCGCAGGTGCTACAACGAACGTTAGATTTACATCCTCCCGCACTGTGGCCGAATCTCCAGCAGTTCTTGCATTGAATCGGATGAGAAGCGAGGGGTTCTACTTGGAAGATCAGTGGCCATAATTTTATTTCTGATGGGCATTTTGTGCCCACAAATGTCGCGATGACAGATTCGGTTGGTACCCCCTCGTTGTCGACTAAGCGATTACACCGGTAAATTGAAATTACGCCTGCTCCAGAGAGCCTGTCTAGGGTCTCAGCTGGACTCAGCTTGGAGTCGACTCCCCGTACAAGGCCTTTGGTACATGCAAGGTGAGGCGGAATAAAAGCACTCACCGGGGTAGCAGCAAAGGAGGTGCATTTGAGAAGATCCTGCACGCAGGTCTGATCCGGCGACCTACACACGATCTGTGATGGTCTGGAAGTGGTTTGAAGTCGTCTTAAGTTCCTTTTGAACCGCCTGAGGGTTTGTAAGTCTGATGAAGCCTCCATTTGTAGGTACCAGTGCCACGGGAATACTGTCGATACCACTGCGGAAAAAGGAGTCTAGCGGTAATTCATTAGACGGCAGGGACGCTGACCAGGCGGATCGCGCCTGGCCAGGATAAGTAGTCCACATGAGCACTAGAGATATGGTTAAACTCAGAAACAGATAAACTATAGAATCGGACTCTAAGACAGAAAGTTAAAACCACTCAATCCTCAGCCAAGAACACCCCAGCAGGTTGAGCACGGGCAAGCCAGGCTCCAAAGCTAGGTCGAAAAAACTGGCAGCGGTGAAATCAAAAAGGTTCTTCTGGGCTCGCGCGCGGCGCGTGCCAACATTACTTTGCTTTCACCCGGTCGGTTCCACGAGCTAAGTCCGTGCTTTTTTTTCCGTGCTCCCTACTAGGCTGCAGAAATTATGATGATGATGGCCTAAATGCATGGCTCACACCCACTTTGGGTCATCGGCCTAAAAACGAGTAATTATATGGAGGGGCTCACATTAAACTTTTAAATCTAATTAATCATCAAATAGTTAGAAATCAAATTTTACTAATTGTGAGATTTGTGATCAAAACCACCTCGATTCGATTATTAACCTTTCTACAGCAGAACAGATATCCCGGTAACAATGACCTGATGAGAAGGCTTCTAAGGAGAGATTATTAGAAATAATGAAATCCAATCTTATTTGATTAAAAGCCACTTTATGACAGTCCTTCCTGCCCCGCCGTGGTGGCCCAGTGGCTACTTGGCTGCTGACCCGCAGGTTGCGGGATTGAATCCCGGCTGCGGCAGCTGTATTTTCGATGGAGGTGCAAATGCTTTAAGCTCGTTTGCTCAGATTTGGGTGCATGCGCCTATCGAAAATTTGTCCAATGGTGGGCATGATGAGACCCACCACCCACCATCTTGGTGGATTAAGGTAATGGGTAATAATGGACGGATGGTGGGCGGTGGGAGTGATGGACAGGCCACTCACCAGGTTTGACAATTTTGAGCTGAGAAGCCCAATGCGTAGACGAGGCATTCATGATCATGTCTACGCGCCGCGGAAATGGGTCAAACTGCTCCCCCTCCCCTTTTCCGGCACGCGCCTAGAGAATGAGGGCATGACGTGCACGTATGAATGGCCCTACGTACACGGCAATGTAGTGACGCTGGTCTTCTACGTAGAGGACTGGGACATAATGGAGGACAGATGGTGGTCATAATGAGCCTATCTTCGAGCAATATGGTAATGGGTTATACTGGACAGATGGCGGACGATGAGAGTGGTGGGCAGATGACGGGTGGACGACCCTGGGTGTATGCCAGGGGCACAGCCGCTCGATCTCCCCCTCTGGTCTGCCCCTCTGGTCTACCAAAATTTGCAACGGTACATGCCGCGGAAAAGATGAGCACTGCTCCCCCTCCACTCTACCAGCACGCGCCTAGAGAATGAGGGCATGACGTGCGCGTATGAATGGCCCTAGGTACACGCAATGCAGTGACGTTGGTCCTCTACGTAGACGAGTGGGACACGGTGGACCGTGAGACTGAGTGGTGGACAGATAGTGTGCATAATGAGCCGATCTTCGAGAATTATGGTAATGGCTGGTGGACAGATGGACAGATGAGAGTGGTGGACAGATAGAGGACGATGAGAGTGGTGGGCAGATGACGGGTGGACGACCCTGGGTGTATGCCAGGGGTGGGCTGGTAGATAATGATGAGCGTTGGAAGCTAGATTCATGAATTGATTAAAAATATTGCACTTCACAAGCTTATTACAGATAACCTCCTACTAATGATTTTAACAAGCTTTCTTGTCTGATGTCTATGTGTGGGCAAGCATGCAGCCACATGTAGCTGCAGCAAAAAATCAATTATGTTTCTTGGAAAAAAAAGACGTGTTTATTTGGTCCTTTTGCTGTGGTGCTTAACATACGCCCTGCCGGCTTGGGTCATAAAGAAACTTCTTGAGAGCATGCAGATGAGAATGAAGCAGTTTTCTTGAAGTGGCACAGCTGGCCCCATGTGGCGTGCTTGAAGTACATTTCCAGGCATGCTATAAGAAATTGATTAAAAACAAATGAACTGCTTTTGCTGGAAAACGGAGCATTAACATTGATTAAACCAGCCGCAATCAGTTCAACCAAAGATTAAAGAATCCCTGCCATAAAAATTGAACCATAGAACACTTTTCAATGATTTTCCGTTCCGGAAGCTAGCCAAGATAATTGAAATTGCTTATAAAGTAAGCATAAGTGCTCATTTAGGTTTGCGACATCAGGACTGGTATGGGTACACCGAGCACTGCAAGTGCACTGGTATTTTTCTTTGGCATGCAAACACAGACAAAAGAGGAAAGTGTCATCAACGCAAATGCCAATAAATGAAAAGACGCACAGTAGTCGAAAAGAAAGTGGACACAAATACCTTAGAGGTAACACTTATTTATTCAGCACACTAGGGGCTTAACGGGAAAAAACAGTTCAGAACATGATTTTTTTCTTTAGGCATGTTAACTGACAGCTAGCTCACACATGCCCTCCATTACTATTCAATATGCAAGACCCCTACCACCACATGTTTTTACACTTCTACACTTTCAGAAAACTGCATTAAATGAATGTGTACAAACCACAAAAATATTGCTGTTTTTACATGAACAATGATGATAGAAGTGGTTAAGGGGGCCAGAAACTTTGAACTGTTCATTCAACATATAGGCAGACATGTGCAGCAAGGTCGAGCAGATACCAACCTAATAACCTATGATCAAGAACTTGCTCTCTGTCTGCAAGAGAGACAATGAAGTAACAATGATACATAAGCAACACAGTGCTTATAATGGGATGCTGTGAAGAATGCATGAGTGGTAGGGTCATTGCTTCTATTGAAAATCTACTTTTATTCAGGCGCACCCCAAAAATACATGAATTGCAGTGAGCCAGCAAATATGCCCCATCTTCACACGTTAGCCAAACGTTATGTTCCTATGCATGCTCATTTACGTACCATCCTTTCCGACTGATATGCGCCTTGCCATAGAATAGCATAGGTTCATCAACACCGGTGGCACATTTTGTGCACAATATGACACGTTTCTTCTAGTAACCACTTTTATTGCTGCTTTCAGGTAATACTATTGTGGGTAATGTTTAAACAGCTCCCCCCCCCTTCCACGCTTCTAAAAAACAATCTGAGAGCAATGTCTGTTTGCAACCTTGTGTACAACCCGGTGCAAATAAGGCTCAAGCTCAGGCTTCACAGTTCACAACTCCTGCTGAACGTGAAAGGGAAACCAGCCATGCACAACCGATCCAAATAGTTTTGAAAAGACTTCTGCATACCTCGTTTGTGCATGACCTTGCAAGTGCAGACTTAAAAGGACAATAAAGTCAAATAAGAATTTACGTCAGAGTGTGTATGACAACACCTAAAACGACAATATTATCAACAACAGTGCCCTACTTACCGAGAAATTAAGGTAAATGCACAAGAGCACAAGCGCCACAGTACGACATTTTCAAAATTATCCCGATGACATCAGACGAACCGCCTACAATAATTCACTAATAATGGATCCAACTGCACTAAATAAAGAAGCTTCCGTGCATCAAGAGATGCAATAAAATGCTGCTTGTTCGTTTCCGTTTGATCCATAGAAAAAAGAACCGCCGGACGTTACTATGAAGAATGATGCGAGTGGTTCAAAAATTCGTTCCGCATGGTTACACGGGACAGGTGGTGCCTTCTAGCAGGGCGCAGTTGAAACAAAGCATCTGCAATATGGAAGCCAATGGCGGGGATTTGATCAATGGCCGTTGTTGCTGCTGCGGCTCTCGCTGCTTTCGGTCTGCTCCCACTAGCACAATAAAGACTGGCAACGTTGTGCCCGGCAACAGTGACTTGAGATGGTCCGGTCGGTGCCCTTCCTGAGGCGGGTAACTTGAAGTGCGCTAACCAAATGCAGAGCACTAAAACATAATTTTATTTCAAAATAGGGGCTTCCTTGGCATAAAAGTAACACTAGGAGGTTTTTGGACTGCCATTTGAACAATCAACGTCGACTTATTAGTTGGCTTTAGTGTTCTTTTAGGATAAGTCACACGGCAGTAATCCTTTCGTTGACCTAGGTAAGTAAAGCCAGCAGGTGTGGCAGCTCTACAGAGTAATGTTAAAATCCAGAAACTTCCAAAGAGTTACAAGCTGTGACCTCATGTGCAAGCAGCGCTAACTTCCGAGTTAGAAAAATGCACAGAGAGATTGTTAGTAATGGGCTGATTTGCAGCAGTGGTTAGTTGCTTTTATATAATGAAAAACAATCAGCATATCTGAAAATGTTGGTGCAAGGCATGGTTAATAGAACATGAGAACAAATTGCAAAAAACAGGAGTGACAGAATAGCCTATGCAAACGCTTTGTCATAGGACATAAAAATGTCCAGTAAATTGATGAGGTGTCTGTCACAAAGAACTTGAGAAGGGTCATAAAAGCTTCAACATCATGGCAGCAGCACTTCGCAAGGCACCTCCACTCTCGTCTATGCCACTTCTTACACAGAAAAACAATTCACTATGCAGGTCAAAATAAAGTAGGTCCTCAACGTCAACTCAGATCAAGTATATACCCTATCAAAAAGTCCAATAAAGTGGGTGACAGAGGGCGAATTTTGAGTCATAAACTGGTCTTTTATGGCAACGCTTAGCTGTTTCAATAAAAACTGACTAAGCCTATTCTGCCACATACCTCATTCACTGGAATGAACATTCGGCTTGTGGAACATTTGGTAGAAGGAACATTTGGCTTGCGCATCTTGACCATGATGCACACAGAAAAGCATTGTTCATCCTATCTGCAATAAAGTGTGCAAGTTTCACAAGCTCAAATTTTTAGACAGGGCCACTACATTACATTGCTCTTTTTTTTTTTACTGGTTTTACCTCAAAGAAGTTCTTGTAGACTTCCTGCTTTGCCTCGAAATTGTACGTATCTGCGTCTATTGCCACAAAGCCAACGCTTTTATCCACTTGAAGCACCAGAAATTATTGCATATGACAACACAACAGCTGCCATAAAATCTGTGACGTAAAGTGGACGGTTGTTTAACGGTTATGAAACTTTTATGCCCTCTTGTATGAAGTGGACCCTACCAGTCACATTGGCTTATTCAAGGACTTACTGGTTTATAAGTAATTTGTGAGCTATCATACATGACTTGTAGCTAAACTTCGGATCTTTGTTGAGTACATGGTACAAATTTTCTGGAATGGGAACATTTTTCAGCTTTTTGTTTAATCCCCAAGAGCCTCCTCATAACGCCCGAGAAGGCTTCGTTGTGCTAGAAAATGATCCCATTCCAGAAACTATAAACTGTGCACTCATCAAAGGTGCAAAACTTAGCCTTAGTCCCAAGGTCTTTGCCAGCTCACGAATTACTGGCATTGTACCGATGAGTTGCCAGAAAAGCTGATGTGGAAATAAGGCATCGTTGCTTATAAGAAAGTGTGGAAACATTTGCCCGAACCAGGAAAAATCTTCCATTTTATGTCACAAAGATCCTATCGCAGCTGTTGTGTCATTGTACAAACAAAAAAAATCGTTAGAGCTTCAAAGCAGTGGCTTTATGGCAAAGATGCAGATTCATATAATTTCATGGCACGACGGGCAGTCAACAAGAACCTCAAGATAAAAGCCAGTGAAACAAGAGTGAAAAGCAAGGCGGTGGATCTGTGTAAAACATGGAACCTGCAGAACTTTCCACAATCTATTGGAGCTACCAAGAATAACGCCCCTTTTCTGTTTTTCACAGCCAAGACACATAAGCAGGTCGTTCCTTTCAGGTCGCTTATGAGTGAAAAAGGTATGTGCTAGATTGTGATTAGTCTTTTTCATGAAGTAGCTCAGCTGTTGTCATGAAAAACCAATCTTGGACTGATAATTTCTCTTATATCACCCACTTTCTTAAAACGAATTTCTCGATAGGGTACTTGTTCTCAGTTGATGTTGAGCACCTATCTTAATGGGCTCCGTACAATGAACTGTTTTCCTGTGCAAGAAGTTGCCTAGATAAAAGTGGTGGTGTTGCCTTCCGGAATGCCGCAGACAAGATTGTAGCTTCTCAAGCTTTTAGAGAAAGTCCATCAGTTCTAATGTAGATTCTCATGTCCAAAGACAGAGCATTTGCATAGGCTATTTGGCTTGCTCATATGCTGTGCAGCTTGTTCTTATTTCTATTGACTGTGCCTTGTAACACCATTTTAATGGTGCAAATTTTGAATGTTTTCAGCTATACTGACATTTTTTTATTGCAGAGGAACAAACCACCGCTACATACCACACTGTTAACAATGCTTTAGTGGCCTTTTGAAGTCTCTGGAAGAGATTGGTGTTCATGCATGAGTTACCGGGTTGTGGCTTGTTGAAATTTATAAGCTTACACATTGCCTTACAGAGCCGTAACACCTGTTGGCATTATTTAGGTCTACAAAAAGATTGCTGCCATACAAGTCATCGCATTTAACAACTGTAAAAAGGAATGCAGCTTACATCACCTCCAGCCTGCACTTGAAAAGTAATGCTCTAACAGCATAGAGAAAGCTTTTCAAAACTAATTGAATTGCTTGTAAACAAATGCCTCCCCTCACGTGCTCCTTATCGTCGTCGCCAAGTCGTTCTTCCAGAAGTTCAAAAGTGAACGGCACGGAACTTGGGTAGAACTAGAGTGGAGAAAGATGAGGCCTTAGCTCGTGCCTTAGGTGCACTGGGCTACACATAACCTAAAAAAATGTTTCAAGCAGACACATAGCATGCCAATTATCTTTTCTGGGTTGGAGAAGCTGTCTTAGCTACGCCCACCTATACTATCTAATGGGAGCAACTAAAATGGTTGTGACAAAAGCACACCAAATGGTGTGCAAAATTTGGCACCGGTGCTAATGAATTTCTGGTATCCTGCGGCAAGATGCGTGTCAGTCAGATGGGAAGATGCATGAATGAGGGCACGCAGGAACAAAGGCTTTCAATAAAGGATATAGAACTCGTCCATATTTGCGACCCGCTGTAATTTACAGTGTCAGCTGTGGCTGAATAAGGTTCACATTTTCATAAAAAGCAGGGACATCACAGTTTTATAAATCTCTTAGGCATTTCATAGATGAGCATGGGGTTCCTTATGTATCAGTGATACTTTACTGTTTCTTTCCCAGGTGGAAAACAAGTTTTTAGACCACAGGTTGTCATAAGTGTAGTATGTGCTCGATGTGTGCCCAGCTTGCTGCACATGTCTGTGCATATTGTATATACCTCATTGCAGTATAAGATGAATAAACAGTAAAAAATTCGTGCTTCTTTTGACCCATTTCCTCAATATTTGTTCACACAATAAGAGCCCTACTTTTATGCTTTCACATGAACATGGACCAATCAGCCAAGCAAAGTGTGCTGCTTACCGCATTCATGAATTTGGTTGTGCATTTACACTTCCAACTATACAAGTACAGACTAGGTAGTAAACCTCAATTTTATGACTCATGATGTTCCTTATCAACTTAGAGGCAAATTTTCCCTATGAAGCAGCAATAGCTCAGGGCACCTTTATACCACACTTGTACACAATCACTGGATTTGTGGGTGTGTTCTACAAGATATAGTAATATCAGAGTCCTTGAATACTTTTACTGGTCATGAAGCTTCGGCAAAAGTTTGATATAGAGACAGGAGCAACCGCTAGGGGCACCCTCGTCCACGACGCAGCATCGGAGTGGCCGCGGCACTGCAATTGTACGGCACGCGCCGGAGCTGTGAAACGTTATTAAATCTAGCCGTAAAGGTTGCATGGTTGCAAAGGTCTTCAGAGTGATGTTAGCCTCAAGTGAATTCGGGATAGATCTAATACAGTGAAATTTAGAGTCGAAAGGGGCCTGAAAGCTAGATATTCGACGGCATGCTGATTCCACTGTCACATATGCTACCGTTATAAAAGCATGCTCATTTTTTTTCCAGAAGCATCTAGTGAACAATTGTGTACAATCGAGAGTTCTTCGATGGCGCTGGTGGTTTTTAGCGCATCACGTAACTGCAGTGGTTGCAACTTTTGACAGTGCATATACAACCTTCTAGTACATTGAGTGTTACTATATGCAAAGATTATATATATATATATATATATATATATATATATATATATATATATATATATATATATATATATATATAATTGTGTTGCACGTATTATAGGAAAAAGTCAACACATATTGTAAGCAACTCAACATTCTGGCACAATTTAAATCCACTAAATATTATCTTATGTCACTAAATAAAACAAAAAGCCAAGAATAATTCCAATTCTACATAGCTACTCTGCATCTGAAAACCAACTTGATACCAACGTGGTGGGTGAAGTGGGGGCAGTAATCAACTCTTTTAGTTTTGTAGAGCACTCATTTTGTAAGAGAAGTTCAAATCAACACCAACTCTTACTCTATTAACAAACACGAAAAGCAAGATGTCCAAGAAAGTTTCACCAAGCCGTGCATTGCAAAAATTGGTCACTGAAAAATAACCCGGCCAAACACATTAGTAGCAAGATCAACATTGTACACCAAACCAATAGCTTTTTTTTTTTTGTTTGACTGGGGGGTGGAGTGGGCTTCTCCTGCACATCCTTCCCTTCCAAAATTTCACTTGGCTCAACTCCGTTCATTTTTATTTTTCTAATGGGCATTGCCTGCTATATGTTTATGGTGTGGGCCAAGGATTTGTTTAGCTTTTCTTAACTCACAATAAAGAATGCAAAGTGGAAAGCCTTACATGACTCCTCAAACGTGAAAATTGATCCACTGCGTATCGCGCAGGAGGTGTCAACATGACACAAAAAGTTATCTTCTCGTGCTCATGATGCATTGATATCAAAAATTGACTTTGCATGCTATTATAGCTTGAACAAGTTTTGCACAGCATTGTGGTGCAACTGCTCTTGCGCCGTCACCCTAGCAAACATCAATTGGTAGCGCTGAAGTCTGTTGCATGCATAAATGTGTGTTTTGATTTTTTCAAGTTGTGAGGAGCTGCCTGTAGCTCTGCCTGCTTGGCATATCACCTCTAGATTTTTAGTAACACCAGTGCGTGTATTAATGAAAACAGTGAGCATTTCACTCATTGGGGTTCCATATTACCTACTTGCACAGGAACGAGGAAGAGGCGGCTGGTATGCTTGTCTTCATTAAATGCGTCATTATTCAATGCAGCCATGTCAAGAGGGCTCATGCACAGTACGAATAAACATAAATGTTCTTCATTGTGAAGTATGAAAAAGCAAATCCTCAGCCCACACTATAAACATACAGCAGGCAATGCAAATTAGAAAAGAAAAATGATCAGGGCCGACCCAAGTGAAATTTTGAAGAGGAAGGATGCACGACAAGCGGACTCAACCCCAATCGAACTGGACGAAAAAAAAAAACCTGCTCGTTTTAGTTTACAGTGTCATTTATGCTGCTAAGATGTTTGACCAAGTTAGTCTTCAGTGACTAATTATTGCGATGCACAGCTTAATGAGGCTGTTTTAGAGTTCTTGCTTTTCTTGTTTTGTGTGAGAATAGGAGTGTCCTGTTGACTTAAAGTACTCTTCCTAAATGAGTGCTCTGTAAAACTAAGACTCTTTATTACTGCCCTCGCTCCTCCCGCCCCGTTATTATCAAGATGGTTAGTATGGTTAGTGTCATATTAGTTTCACTACTTTTTCCTAGCGGCTGTTGCAGAGTAGGTACGTAGATTTGAAATTATTCTTGCATTTTTTTCATTTTTTATATATGATGATATTTAACAGATTTAAAGTGCAACAGAATGTTGAGATGCTTACAATATTAGTGGTTGGCTTGCAAGTATTCATTACACTTTTTTTCAAACTTCAGAGATATACTTGCATGATTCTAAGACTGAGGAAGAAAATTTTAAATTGTGACGGACAGTCCTCGATAGTTGTTGGAATTTTACCCTTCGTGGGTGCAATGTATATAGTTTTCAATATTCTTGCGTCAAGTTTTTTTTCATTATAATTTTTTACCTTTTAAGGCTTTTTTTTCTTTTCCCCTTTCGATCTTTTTTGTTTTCCTTTCCTCTCCTTTGTTTTCTTTTCTGTTCTTGCTCAGTTGTCTTTTTTCCTTTCACAATGAAAAATTCTCGGATTTTTCTTCTCTATCTTTTCTTTTAATTTTATTCTTTTCCTTCTAGTTTTTTCTGCTTTTTTTTTTCTCGTTTGCTTCTCTTTTCTCTATTGGATTGTTTTTTACATATTTTTTCGTTTACATCCATTTGACCAGTTTCAGTTTGACAGTACCTGAGCATTGACCACCATTTCATAATTATAATATTTTTTTTTCTTGGTAAAATGAGTTAGGAGTCGGATGGAGCATTTGCTTTTAATCTTTATTATTGATAAATTCAGTATAGTTCTAATATCTCCCCTCCCCTTTTTCATGAACAGTGATTTCATCATGGGAAGAGTTCGCATTTGCAATCTATTATTTGTGATTTGCTTTGAATACCTCATTCCTGTAAACGTTCTCCAGCTCCCACGCTTAGTAGGCGAGCAAGCTCTGCATCTTTTTGCATTGCATACAACTACCGCGTGAGGCCGTGAAAAATTCTCAGCACAGCGCAGGAAAAGTTTCGAAATGTCGCGCGTTGACTTGACCATGCCTCCGATTAACCACTCGTTCACGCGAACAATGTCGCTCTCATCAAAGTGCTTTTCCCACTTGTGCGCATTCGGGGAAACAAATGTGAAATGACCAGTTTCTTGTTGCAGCGTTTCACACTTGCACTTTTCCCGCCGATCACTGTGGGCAGCGAAAACTCTGAGACTTTTTCGTCTTTTGTTTTTGTAACCGGATCCACAACCAGGTACCCAGCAGCTATGCAGTATCCTACCCCATATTCAGGCAGAGCACACAAGCCACAATAGTAATCATAAGGTGAAAAACTACGCGATGGCACACCACGATATTATGCATTGACGCCATAGCGGCACCAGTAGCCAGGTTTCCTCTGGTCTGCTTGATGCCTCGCAGTCTCCGCTCCCAGCGCACCAAGCTCTCCCATAGGGTTACGGCGATGCTTCACGACCAGTAAAAGTATTGAAGGACTCTGGTAATATCTCAGGTTTAGGTCCGAAAGCACAATATAATTATGAATGACGTTGCGGTGCTAATCTTCTCCAGCTCAATGCAGCTATAAAGGCAGCATTTGCACCATATGCCCTTTCTACCTTCTTTAGCCTATGAAATTTGGCAAAAAGTGTAAAAAATATATATGGCTCCCTTGTTACTGCTAATTATTGCATCTATGTTTAGATGTAACACAGTGAGCTTCTTTATACATTCAGTGAGAGTGGCTACTGCAAATTGAGAATAACCTACATCTACTAGATGCGTGACCACTGCGTCAAGGCTGACCTTCATTTGTGTACAGACTGTAAATTGTATGGCACCAAGCAGTGCATGTTATTGACACCTCAATCAGCCTACAAATAATTAAAGGAACCATACTTTAAAATAGTGGTAATTACTACAGTTCCAGAGAATGCATTCTGATAAAGCCGACATTAATTATTGTTTTGACACCATTTTTATATGAATGACAGATTTAAAACTAAAAATAGCCTCACAAACAGTTCTTTTGCAATTTTTTTCTAGTTCTTGGATCATCATACTGCATTGTGCAATTTTTGATTTATGCCGCATTCCAAGCTGTTAGTTTTTTCGTAAACACTGGTGAGACGTGTTTCTGCCTCGGAAATGAATATAGTAAACCAACAAAAAAAAAGAAATTATCAGTATTTTTGTAAGAGTTAAAGTAAATGACCTTAAGTAAGAACACCCAAGAAGCTAATTTGCAATGAAAGAAATGAAAAAACTAAGAAAAGTGTTCTAATCAGAACTCAAAATTCCATAAATAAAACAAAAACAAAATGACTAACATTATTTGTGTGCCATCGCTTTTTTAAAGAACTGTCTAATCATACTTTTAATGAGAAAGAATAGACCTCTACCGGGGTACATCCCGGCGTGACGTCACTGATGCACGTGCAAGGCGGTGGTTGGCAAAACACTTGCGCCGGTGGCTCAGTGGGGTGCAGTTAGCTCGATGCTTGAGGCAGGTTTTTTTTTTTTGCTTTTTGGAAGCTATATCTTCATCTCACAGTGACAACATTAGCTGTGGTATGTGTCGGAGAACATCTAGGTGTGTGGTGAAGTAAGTGATGAAATATTCGCCACGCTGACTGGCTGTTCATCTTGAAGAAGTGACCACGCGTGAGGGCCTGTGCGAGGAACAGCGGCATCATCTTCAAATGTGCAGTGTTGACTGTGGCATGTAGTGTGCGTTGAAAGGCATCGACAACATTGGTTCACCTTTACGGATGATGAAAGTGAGAATATTGTGCGTGGCGTGTGCAGTGTGGATAACGCGATGCCTCCTGTTTGCGAAAACAGTGGTATTGGTTGTGGGCCCGTTGCAGTAACCGATTGTCAATGGAACTTTACAATCTGACATTTTAGTCAAAGTAAAAATACATTTGACACAATCATTTGCGAGTGGGTACATATCGGCATATGCGCGACGTGCAGATAATAAAAGTACATGATCTATGGGTGATATATACGACTACGCATGCAGAATCAGCAACGCTACAACATGCACCAAGGCTATAATTCGTGTTATCGGATACTTGATATGTGTTAATAAAAAAAGCGGAGATTTTCGTTTCACATCTACTTTGTGCTTTTACAGCTCGATCCTTACAAAGTGACAATGCCCATAAGAAGTATTTGTATCAAGCCTCAAGAAGCAATACAGGTACGAAAACACGTTATAGGTGTCAAATGCAGCAAGGCAACTGTGCCAGACATTATTACATATTATTAAGTTGTTGGGTTTTACATACCATATAAAATCCAACACATCACATTTTCACTGGGTTATTGAGAAACGCAGCGGAGGAATTTCATCACTTGAAATTTCACGAGGATATGTTAACCTCAGCCTAACGCACAGCAAGAAGTGTTTTTTTTTTCATTCATCTCCAATCAGGCTTTTGCACAATGAGTGAGAATTCTATCAGTGACGTCACGCACAGCAGCTCAAAGCCATGCTGCCGCCAATGCCGTATGTCGTTTAAAACTGCATTGCACAAGCCACGATGGAAATTGAATAAGTGTACATCCATGACATGCGAATGGTTTGAAAGTGCCAGACACCGTGTATTTTCAAAACGTTCGCTTTCGAAAAAGATCAGACTTTTTTATGACTGCCATCCAAATGGGCGAAGCCTACTGCGTGCTAGTCGCGTCTCTCAGTACTCTAAATAAAGTTTATCCATCCATCCAACTACAACGAGCAGATTTCCGCACTATGAGCAGTGACCCTTTCGCGACCCCATTTTTTCAAAAGCTGTCACTTTAGAACATACCAATGTAGAAATTTTTGTAGAAGAAATGCAGACATGCAGCTCTGCTATGCAGAGAGATGCCGCCGGCGGATCTTTCTTCTCAACGAGCACCTGCTCCGAGAGAGGGTATGGTGGGCGGGGTGCCCACAGTGACGTCACACTGTTTACAAACAGGGAGAGGTCTATTGACAGGTCACACACCAATGAAATGCTGTGTTTCTGTTGTGTATTTGTAGCATGTTTTCTCAATATGGATTGGTTTAAAGCCAATCAAAAGAATACAGATATGCCACTGTTAATTTCTAGGTTGTCAAACACATTAAATCTGCTTCACTTGGTATGTGTGAATCATTACATTAATAAAATTGTAACCTGGCTGGAAAATTCGATCCACATATCTTCATCCTCGTGGCGATTTCTGCACTAGACAAGTTTATACTATGGTACACATTTACCATGATGCAACAGACTGGTACCAGGCGAATGGCAATAGGAGTAATGTATTAGTTCTGTGTTGCACTTAGCCCTCATGACAAAAATCATACGCCTTTGAAGATCCAGGCACAAAAGATCAACAGGCACTGTATGCCTCAGGAAGCACTACTCTGCATGTCTATCTAACATAAATACATTTTCGCCAAAGGTATCTGTGCTGGCATAAGGTATGGCCGAATACTGCAAGTATTGAACAAGTATAAGACAATGTTCACAGCTATACATAACATTGAATCAAAGCAACAACGAAAACAAAGATTAGCTGCAAGCCTGAGTGGTTCACGATGAGAAGCGCTACGAAGGTATTTAGAGTGTGTAATCACACTTTTGTATAGCCCAAAACTGCTGTAGCATTCTAAAAAAAGAGCAGTGTGAAAGCACCATCTTACTTTCAATACGTAGGACCACTTCAATATGGTGCTTCAGGCAAGTTCAGACATGTTGAAATGAGAACAGCATAAAAAAATTCAATATTGCACTAAACATCACGAACCATGGCATCATTGGCTTAGGAAAAAGTTGGATTTCGAACTCCCTCAAAAATTAAGTGCTCTAGGTGTACATAAACATGCACACAAATGCTGCACAAACATGTGAAATAAGGCTGGAGCAGAACCTATTAAAAAATTTCTTGGCCCTGCATACCATGCCCCTGCATGGTATGTAATATGTATATGTTATTCTGTGCTACCTTCGTTACGATGCTGTAGCAATAACGCAAATCTCTGCTATATTAAGGTGCTTACATAAATAGCCAAAAGTGACAGCCAAATTGCCTGAATGCAATGTCATTACTCCACATAAAAATTGGCGTAATGCGTGTTACACATGGTCACATGACCAAAACACTCTTCTGATGTTTCGGTGCCTGATATAGGTTGCTTTTATGGATTAAACTAAACTTGAGCCAAATGACAAATTTCAGCACCTTCAGAACTATATGTATTTGAAATCTGATAGTGATTTGTGGAACATATCCAAACGTTCAAGGAGATTCCTATGCTACATAAGCACTCCATGTTTCTTAAGCAGATGAAACCTCGCCACATATGAGAAAACACACATAAATTGCAAATGCTTATTCAGTGGAAATAATGTCAGAAATGTTTACAATAAAGTCTGTGACTTACCTGCATTAATTCATAACTCAGGTTCACACCACCATTGGCTGCATGTGGACATCACCAGGTTCACCAGGCCAAGAGGAGGCTGCAACGATTTCTTCGTTAAAGCATTGCCAATAATTTGTTCCGATTTCTTACCAATGAATTCTGGTAAAACACTTTGAAAGTTGTGCAACACGGCTGTTGCCAGACAACTCGAAGCTTAGGCCAAGCAGGCGTCGTCTCATCAAATTGTAACACTATATAAATGACACCGACAAATCCAGTTAATCTTGCTGACCATGGCAGTAATGACTGACTGGCCGAATACCACAACTGGTTCATATATACTTACGAAAATACCAGCAGGAAAAATAAAATATTTCACCAATAATAAAAAACATCACCATCAGCCATATGCTATAATGAGCCTTCGACAAGCAGTTATCTAAAAAATGTGAATGTTATCTGAACCGAAGCTTCATGGTTTATGCAATTATTGCTCAATTCTATTGATTGAATTTTTGTGGTCTACATGTTTGTTTACAGCCAACAAGCTCAGAATGCCAGTGTTGCACAGAGCATGTCAGTGAATTAACGCTGCTTCTTGGGCGAGTTGGCACATTGACATGTTCGGTTGCTCGTGCCGCATGGTACAGATGAGCATGGTAAAGGTTTCGATGACACTTCACTCCTCATCTGTGCCAAGCTGCATGTCAACCAAACAAGCCATGCAAGTGCTACATTATCTATTTTAGACGCAGGATGGCTTATTGCTGTGTTTAGCGATATACACAATAACCGAATATATTTATAGCATACTTTATCCACGTGTAAAAGTAAAATTTATGGTACCGTAATACGACCTGAGCTATAGTTAGTGGGTACGATAATAGTGCCACTTTATGATACTTGCCTGGGTCAGGGAAAACTGCTGTCTACCTTTAGTTCTACTTGTCGAGCACAAATAACCTAAAAATACTTCTGCATAAATGTCTATAGTATAAACACAGTGATGAGTGCTTACTACAAGCTATACAGTTGCGCAAATTAGGAAGCAAGTAATGCCAATCTAATAAAGACAGATGTTCAACTTAAGGTGAAATGAGATGCAAAATTTGTGAACACGGGGTGCCGGCGACACCCTGTGTTCAGGAATTTTGCAAGTAATACCTAGTCGCATGTAACTTCAGTGCCCGAACGCACGTAGAGCGCCGAAATCAATCGAAAATTCAGCTGATAGTAATACTAACACACTATCTAGAGTTTTACGTCCCAAAGCCACGTTTTGTTCAAGAGAGACGCTGTAGTGGAGGGATTCGGAAATATCGAATTGGTGTTATGCACAATGACCAAAGCGCGGACCTGTGGCATTTTACTTTTACTGAAATGTGACCGCCCCAGCCGGGATGGAACCCGCGATCTTATGGTGAGCAGCAGAGCACCAAAACCCCTGCTCCACCACAGCGGACAGCAAATTCTGCCGAAAGTGCGGCTTAAAATTGGTCAACATGCACGAAGGTCCAAATTCGGCACTTCATTTGTACTAAACACAGTCTAATGCCAAAAAAAAAAAATGCATTTTTAACAAATGTTCTTCGCTCGCTATAGCTGGAAAGACAAAAATGTCCAAGTGATCTTCTAAAGCTTTCGCAGGTCACGTTACTCGATAACGCACAAAATGCACGCCCAAATAAAAAAAAATAACGTAGAGCAGTTTGCGTGCGGGAGCTAACCGATAAACTACTGATCGCACTCTTTAAAAACGTCGCGCGCTAGCACAGTGTACACAACTACAACAGCATGCAGTAAAAACACGATCTCCTCAAGCGACAACTACTATTACAATAAGAAGAACTCACAACGTATGAAGCGTGACCATCAAAATTACTACTGACAAGAAAGCACGCTGTCGGCTGACATCCAATGTTCAAGCGATGCGCCGAGTAAGGAACGGCCACCGATCCCCGTACACCACATCGCGTGTCAAAGCATTTTGCTGGGCCACAGAGAGCGTCGTCGAGAAAGGATTGCGGCGCTGCTACTCACTGATGCGTGAGGCGCCTCGATGGCAGCGTGGCTTTGAAGAACGCTGTCATTGATGCGCGGCCATATCTCAAGGGAAAACATTTCACGCCCGTCAACAGTGACAATGAACAAAGGAGCCGCAGAGAACGGTGTTGAACGGTCAGTATTAGGCGACTATTTGCCTGGCACCGCTAATAATACTCAGCGAAGATTGTGTGCTTATGTCAGTAACTGCAACACACAGTACGCAACGCGATGCAGGGCAGTAAACGTCGACGACACGAAGAAAACTGCCCTACGAAATTACCATATAGCACGTGCTATATAGTAATCAACGCCGCCATGTACAAGAAAAAAAAAACGCAAATACAGGGCGATCGGGGCGTCACCAGCCTCTCAGTTTCAGTTTCGGTACCGATTTGTCATCTAAAAAATTGGTATTTGTGTTGCTAGAAATAGCCTAAACACGCGTGATAACCCCGTCATACGCGAATGCACTATCTTATATGTTTGTCTTGTATATCTGTCTGTAAAATTTACCTTACAATATTAATAATTAAGCAAACTCTTTGGAACAGTTTGTCAAATTGTTCAGGTGACGTTTGCCTTATTTGACTGGTGATCACAGGCGTGCCTAGGGTTCCCCTTGAATAATAAGGGGCGGGGCTTAGGGGATGGTGAAGGTAGATTCATCACAGTGTCCCGCTTACTATTAAGTCAATAAAAAGTGAGGACTGCGCCGCTCTCGCCTCCCTGTCTCCCGCGCACGACGATGCTCGCGATATGATAACGCACATCATGCATTCACGAACGTTTTTTTTTTTTGCACCTCTGCAGCCTTTACTGCATTTCTTAATTCATCTCTTTTGTTGACTGAAGTGAAAGCCACCACTTCAGATGTTTAGCTGCTAAGCCAATGTTTTTAAACAAAATATAGTGACTATGTTATAAAGCATGTGGTTTATTACTTTATGCTTGTTACCACTCTACGCGTTGTGCTCTATCGTACAACGTTTACATTGCATTTACATTACGTGTAAACGCACGATACAAAATTCAAATGACCATGATTGCTTTATCAAGTGTTGTATACGGTGTTCAAATGACACGAAAACGTGTTCATCTCGGCGTCCACGTCATCCACGTAGCAAATGTACTGTTCACGTCAAATACGAGGGCCTCCTTTTCCAACTGGGAATAATTTTTCTCGGCTTTTGTTAATGTTCGTGACCTGAATCCGATAGGGTAGTCAATTCCTCCGACTCGATGCGACAACACTGCTCCCAGGCCTACTGCTGACGCGTCGCACTCTAGGCGAATGGGCTTGCTTGGGTCAAAATGTACCAAAAGTTTTGCATTCTTCACTGCTCGTTTGGCTGCCTCGAAAGAATTCTGCTGTTGTCTGCCCCAGACCCATTTTACGCCCCTTGCCAACAATGCGTATAAGGGCGCTAATAAGGTCGACACATTGGACAAAAATTTGCCGTAGTAATTTAACAGACCTAAAAAAGCTTTCAGTTCTCTTACCGAAGTGGGCTGGGGGGCGTCGAGCAGTGCCGTGATGTCGTCGCTATTGGGGCGTATAGGCCGTGTCTGTCGATGCAGTGTCCGAGAAAGGTGACTTGCTCTTGCCTGAACTTGCATTTCTCCCGTCGTAGGCGCAGGCCATGTTCCCTCAGGCGCTGTAGCACTTGCTCCAGGATCCTGCAGTCGTTTGCCTTTTTCGATACAATTATGTCGTCCAGATATACCTGCACGCCGGGGATCCCGCTGAGCACGGCCTCCATGCGCCGCTGGAAGATTGCTGGCGCTGACGACACTCCGAACGGCAGCCTGTTGAAACAGTAGAGACCCTTGTGCGTGTTAAAAACGACTAGCCTCTTCGAGTCCTCGTCAAGGGGCAGCTGATTATAGGCGTTCCTCAAGCCCAATGTGCTGAAAACTTCTCCGCCGTTGAGGTTCGCAAAGATATCGTCAACCCGCGGCAGCGGATATTGCTCCATTATGGTAGCTGCGTTCACCGTAAGTCGCCGCATAATCGCACCTGTCCATCTTTCTTGACTACGGGCACCACGGGTGTGGCCCATTCGGCCGATGTTACCGGTGATAAGACCACTTCGTTTACCAGCCGATCTAACTCTGCTGATACCATTTGTTTGAGCGCATACGGCACCGTCCGCGCCCTACAAAACCGGGGTCTTGCGCCTTCTTTGACGGTCAGGTGTACCGGTGGCCCTCGGAGCAAACCCAACCCCGGAGCAAAGACATCACTGTACTTTGATAGCATGGTTTCCACCATTCTGTCCGCATTTTCCGCCGGCACACACGCCACCTCGTTTCTAGTGAGTACCGGCACGCCTGCCGAATTGAAGCTGCGGATAGTGTCGCGGCCGCAAAGCATCGGTCCCGGACAGTCGATGACGAAAAGTTCGGCCTGAATGGTCGCGCCACTCATGGTCGCATTGAGTTGCAATTTTCCGTTGATAGGAAGTGGGCCCTTGAAACACGACTGCTTCATTGTTGTGGCTTGCAAACGTGGCCATTTGCCTCGGTGTCGCTCGAACACTGACCGCGGAATAACACTCACAGGTGAACCCGTGCCTACCAACATCGTGAGCGGCACTCCGTTCCAACTTATCTGGCGCAAAATAGGCTTTACGTGCGCGCTGTCCGTCACTTGATGCGAAGTCAGCGTGTACAAAGCTTCGCAGTCATCCGAACTCTCTTGTGGGTCTTGCGAAAGGGCGTTCGCTTGTTGCCTCCGATTAGTGTCTTCGTCCGACGCTCTACACACTCGTGTCAAGTGGCCGCGTTTCCGGCATCGATGGGACACTGTTCGGAGATGACGACAATCATCCGCTTGGTGCGAGGATGCACCACAGCGGGTGCAAGGCCGATGCTCATCGCGAGATATCCCACTTGCTTTCTTCGACTTCGAACGTGAGAGGCCCGGCCGGACAAAATTCGTTGTGTCGGCTACCGGGGAGGGCAGTGGCTGCATGTGCTGCGCCTTTTCCGCGGCGGCCTCAGCAGCCATTACGAAGTATTCTGCTTCCTTCAAAGTCAGGGAACCGCGGGTCAACAACAGACGTCTTACGTCGTCGTCTCGAACACCACATACAATGCGGTCTCGCAGCATGCGGTGCAACATGTCGCCGAAATTGCAGTCTTCGGCCATGCGGCGAAGGGCGGCTACAAAATCCCGCACTCGCTCACCTTCTGCCTGTGTGCCGGTGAAGAATCGGTAGCTGGCTGCTGTTTCGTTGACTTGCGGCTCGTAGTGGCTCTGCAGATGCTTGATGACATCGCTGTAGGTGAGGTTGTTCACGCTTTTGGGGTGGCATCGTCCCTGAAGTACTTTGACGGCGCCATTGGACAGAGCCGCCACCAGCAGGGCTCGTTGTTTTGCCCCGTCTGTGATTTCCTGTGCTTGAAAGTATGCTTCCAAGCGTACCTTGTAGGCGGACCAGCCTCCTTCTTCTTCCGTGAATGCAGGCGCCTGTCCCGGCGCCATCGCTGCCTGTTTCAGCAGCCGCGCTTCAAAGCCTCCTCCCACCGCGTCGATTCGTGCCTCGTCGCCACTGTTACGTCGCGAGTGAACGGCTCAGTAACCAAGCAAGAACAAGGAAGGTTTATTTTGCGTGTCTCGCTTTTATGTGCTCGGCGATGGCGT
The DNA here is from genome assembly GCA_013436015.1 of Rhipicephalus annulatus. Classification (NCBI taxonomy): domain Eukaryota; kingdom Metazoa; phylum Arthropoda; class Arachnida; order Ixodida; family Ixodidae; genus Rhipicephalus; species Rhipicephalus annulatus. The sequence goes on from WOVY01005055.1 coordinate 48,125, forward strand.
CATGACATGATTGGCGACACGCTTGCATGACGTAGCAGAAATTTGCTGGTATTTTGCAGTCGTCACTCGGGTTACACGTGAAGCTTGAGCCCGTATTTACTAATAACCTTTTTCTTGCGATTAAAGGCAGCCTTGAATAAAAGAAATTTCAGGTAGAGTTAAATAAAAGAGACCTTTCATAAATCCACCTTAGAGCGTTTTAAGGGCACCTAACGAAGGGCATCCTTGTCCGTGTAAGCATAGCATGACCAAAGGCATGGTATGGCAGTTATGGGAGCGAAGCTACGCACGGTTTTTTGCTTGAATCGGTGTACACGTCGTCGATGTAGCAAATGTACAGTGTCCATTTTTATGAAAGGGAACATGGGAGCGAGTGGCCTGCGTGCTCCGGCAGCAGCAGGCGGTGCATTCAAGCGAGAGCGTGAGCAACCACAGTCTCTTTTCACGTCATGTCGTGGCGAGCAAAACAACCATTTGCTGCTGATATAGAACCAGCGGCAAGAGTTCGATCCCCTCTCCTTTTCAGGGTGAGCACGCGAGAGCTGGTAATCAGCTTAAAGGCCAACTCCGGTGATTTTTTAGGTCAATGAATCTCAATGAAATTCGCTGGTATCTTCCTTTGCACATTTTTGTCCTTATGCCAAATCATAGGTTGAGTGATGCACTGATCGTTTGCAAATGAATTTTAAAGATATCCTCGAAAATCTCATCTCACTTGTCAGAATTATTGGCAACACTGTCTGTGTGACGTCATGTTTGGCATGTCAGCGGAAGTGACGCAGCCGATGGCATCGCTACTTTGGCCGCTACAGCGTTTATTATCTTTCCACAAGGCGACGGTGGCGGTGTTTGATACGCGTATAGCACGGGAATCTTTCTTCCTTCCTTTGTGGTGTTTGGCCGGTGCTTCGCTGGACTGGCTTTCACAGTTTTCATACTCCGCGCTGGCGGAACCAGTATATGGCCTCCGGCTCGACCAAACAGTACGCCATACGCAGGCAGGGTACTCGGTTGGGTTTCACTTTCGGTATTGCACATTTTTGCTTATTGAAAATTATTTTCTAATTTCCTGAGCATTTCAGCTATTGGGCTCATGGCAAGAGTGTCTCGGGAACATTGAAACACCATAACCTTGACATGGTCAGAAATCGTTCTGGTCAAAAAAGCTTGCCGTTCTATATCAGCAAGGCATGGTTGTATTGCTCGCCGCGAGATGACAAGAAAAGAGACTGCTTTCGCTCCATTCGAAGCGCTGCCAGCAGCCGCCAGAGCGCGCAAGCCCTCGCGTCGCCGTGTTCCTTTTCATAAAAATTCACACTGCGCTGTTCAAAGACATGCGGATTTTTCAGGCACGTTCTTTAGCTCATGCGAGATCACGGTTCGTGCAACGAATAAGCATAACTTATTCCCCCAACAAGAGGTTAAAGAAACTGCATTTAGACTACAAAAAATAAGCACGGCTAGTATTCGACAAGAAGGTTTCGTGTTGTTGACTTTTGTTGACTAAACTATTTTTCTGCCTCAACAATAGCCGTCAGAATAACATGCCTGCGTAGCTACCCCGAAAGCTACCTTACAGGTACCCATTATCGTAAGTTTGTCTAAAGGCAACTGTTGTGGATTAATTCGTCAAACGTATGTTTTAAGGAGCTGAGGAAGTAATAATAGATGTATGTAATCTAGCGAGTATATCTTTAGATTGCGCCAGTGCATCGTAATCGACGGTGCACATCCGAGCAACCAGTGCGTTCGCGTTAGATTAAGCCACTTGTAACTGTGGAGCACAGCAGTCTAGACCAATGGACATTATCCTTTTACGCAGTTAGTTCAAGTATGGAAGCGATGGAAAATCTCATTTTAGAAGTGTTTCACTTTCTCGCTTATGTTTTATTCGACTAGTTAGGTCGGTTGTTTGTGTAGCACGATCGCTCATTGCTTCAGAAGTGAACTTTTCCCACTTCCATTTTCATTGAAGAGAAATAAATACCTGTAGGTGCGCGCTTACAACTGCTGCGCAAAGTACTACAAGGAACAAAGAGGACGAGCGCAGCGACAAAATATCAGACGTAGACGAAGACACCGCTCAGAACTGTGGGAACGAAAGCTCAGACTGCGAAGCTGAGGAACTGGAGGAAGACAAAACCATTGACAAGGACCTGGCCACACTCACTACCGAGATCTCCTTGACGCAGAAGATGATAGGTGAACTTGAGCAGTGTCAGCGCAGGCTGCAATCTATGCGCATGCGGTCCGAAAAGACGCTGATGCAGCTGCAGCAGAAGATACGAAGGACAGAGATGAAAAATGATCGAATTGTCTCAAACTTGAGCTCTCATGGTGCATCTAAGGACACAGGCGCGAAAGTGCAAAAAATCAGGACTGACATTGAGTCCAAGCTGAACCATCTTCAAGGCCAGCTCAAGAAGAGGAAGTCGGCCAAACATGAGCATGCCAAGCTCATGAAGAACGAGAGCGAGTATTAGCTACTGGTCCGCAAGCGCAAACAAGAAGTGGCGAAGAAAGTGCTTAGCAGCGCAAACGACAGGAGGCGATAGAAGAGACGAGAACAGAGCACTGACCTAACAACCAAAGTTTATTGCAAACCAACTGCTATATATCGGAAAACACAATCTGCGCATAACCGAAGCTGCCTAAAGGCAGTTCTACCTCGCTTTTGTCACCACCAGATAGAATGTAGTTTTTTACACCAAGTTAATCGCCTTCAACAAGCAGGTTTTCCTAATCCCCTGCTAACTTCCATCGCCGAGACTCTCCTTATGACACTAAATGTACCTGATAGGGGACAACAGCCTACTCAACAAGTAACATTCTAACATGGCTGTTATTCCCTACGTACACGAGGTTTCCCATAGGCTATAGAATGTCGCTGGCAAAATAGGTGTACGAGTTGTGTTCTGCGCACGTGACAAGCTCGCTGGGCTATGTCGCAGGTTCTACAGTGAAGGACCTAAGAAATAAGCATGCAGTAAGAAACACGCTACGCGCTATGTTGAATGTGTTTTAGCGATTGTATAGATAATATTGTTTACATGCGGACTTTGTTACATTGACCAAACAGGCCGATGCATAATAATCGCTTGAGGGAGCACGCTTACTCTCTAAAAGGCTCCGTTCCCAGCCACTTGGCGGACCATTGTAAAAAGTGCGACTGACAGTGAATTTTTGACAAGTGTGTGATTATTGGGCGATATAATATCGGCGTGAGCACGAGATTATCGAAGCCTTCCACATTCAACAATTTGGCGCTTCCTGTGTTTGCGTACCTTCGATTTTTCTTCATGGCTGTGAATTTAGCTATATAGGGTCCACTGATATGACTGGCTCCTTATAAGGTATAGGCTGTTTGGCACATGTATGTGCGATTTTGCTGATGTTGCGTGGATATGCACAGATTCTGTTTTCCTGTATTTTGCAGTTTGTTTGGAATAAACTTTAGTTGTTAGTTCAACGCTCCGTTCTCGACTCTTCTATCTCCTCCCGTCGTTTGCGCTGTTAAGCACTTTTTTTGTCTACCATGCAGCACCAACCAGCCCAATCAAGCATTTTGTTAAAGTGGCGAACATGGTAAAAAACAAGGTGGCCTTGGTGAGCAAGGTGAAAGGGGCGAGCAGACGGCATCATGAGGCTGAAAATCAGTGAAACCAGCAGATAGCGCAGATGCTCAAAGAGAGCCGTCAGCAGGGGAACCGCACCTGCTCCCATGAGGTCCAGAACCACAACAAGGAAACGGTCCTGAAGCGGTGCCACGAGTATATGGCCACCCTGCGCAAACAGGCACCATCTATGTTCCAGCGCGTCTATTGGTGTTTTCCCCAACAGAATCCAGCTGTACCAAACGGCCAGTTCTCTCCTAAAGCGGCCAATCAGAGGTGGCAAAAACTTAAAAAAGAACATCGAAAAACTGATCTTGACCAAGCAAAGTGTCTGCACCTTGCAGAAAGTGAACCAATCACTGTTAGAACGGGAGAGACTCACGCGCTACCTGGAAAGATTGATGCTGGAGCTAGAAAGTCCGCTTCAAGCTGAGAAGGACATCCGGGACTTGGACGACGAGATAGAGAGCGTGAAAGTGAATCTAGACTACCTGAACGAAAACATTCGGGAATGCCAGGCTCTCATCGTCCAAGTGGAGGACATTAAAGACAACACAGACTGCCTGGAACTGCTTTCTGTTTTGGAAGGCATGGTGGAACCACAGGGCCGGTATACCTGCTCCTCAAGCTGCTGCACATGACGAGAAACCATAGTCTGCAGGCAGCACAGAGCAAAAACCAGGTTCTAGAGCTAGAAGCCAGACAGGAACAGATAGAGGCTAGCAATGCCATTAACCGGAACCTGCATCAGCACACCATGGATAAGATTCAACTAGAAGCCTTGGCACCACCTAGCTGGTTAGAGGGGCCGGAAAGCGCGCCCAGCTAAGGTGATCATCACCGACCGACATGTGAATACCAGAGGCCCAGTCAAAATATACGACAGCCGCATTTGGAAGGACGCGGCTCTTCCATTCAACTGCTTATCGATGGTAGATGCTTGTGGATAGGAATGTACTTATAGACATATTCTGGTATTTTGATGTCGGCAATCATTTGTTATTTTCTCCAAAAGATCACTAATAAATTAAATGAGCCGAGTGCCGCCGATAGTTGGCTATACCACAAATCATTTGGCAAAAATTTGGGGACCTTTAATCTTCGCCTTTATATAGGAGATGAACGCGATGGTGATGAAGCGTGGAAACTTGGGCAAGTTGGTAGGACGGTACTGAATATACGAACAGCGCAACCTAGAAGCAGTATACGAATAACCGAACAGTGCAACTCAAGCAGAAATTTGGCAAAGTTGGACTAACTGCATTCGTTAAACCAACGGGCGAACGGTTTGTCCAACAGGAACTAAATGCGAGACAGTGCGTGTCGGGCGCAAACGCCCGGCAATGAAGGGACCAACGGTGAGGTAACTGCACCGCGATCGTCTTCTGTCGATGCTGTACTGCAATGCTCGGCGTGGTCGGCGATCATGAAAACAAGTTATATCGGCTATATGCCACTGTGAAAGTGAAGCACTATGAAACGAATAGAAGATGTTATGAGAGGCAAGTACAACGCGCAGTCAGTGCACACAGTAAGCGCCCTCGCGTTTCCACCATGCCGATAGTTATAGTGCGAGAACAAAACGACGACACAGAGACAAGAAGACACGAGCGTCGTTTTGTTCTCGCGCGATAACTATCGTCATGCCATAACAACTAGCCCAAGGTGCCACCCTTCCACCATGCCGGCACGGGCGTGCCGAAACCAAATGAACGTCTCCGCGAACACGGGCAATGCGGATAACTCGCTTGAATGTGCTGAATTAGAACTACGAAGAACACTGACAACGCTAATAAAAGTAAGCTTTTTGTCAGCGGTCGTGTACCCGCACAGTCACTGGCCACAACCTCAAAGTGATATATGGAAAAAGTAATCAAGTGTGCTGCCGGTGTGAGTGCATTGCCGACACAAGCGAAGGAAACGTCGCATACAATTTCTTTCGCCGAAAATAATATATCCTCAATTAAAGCTCAGATAAACTTATGTCTTTTTCTCCATGTGACAATCGTTGTCGAACATCAAGCGTGAATACGATCGAGGGTACGACTGATCGTGCGGCCGGCGGTGCACAGCGAGCGACTTACCAGCAAGATGAAAGAACCGTGCGTACGAATGGTCTCGTCGCTGTAAGTATGCATATATCTACATCGCTCCGTAAGACACCGCGAACATTAGACAACTACCTATTGTTGATTTGTGACTATAAAATAACAACGACGAAAATTCCACGCGAGCCGCATGTTGCGATCGCTGGTGGTCGTTTAGCCGTACTCCTCGGAAGCCTAATAGCGACGCCGTCGGTATGCCGACACGGTGGCCTCGGCGGGGCACCTGGCTGCTTCGCCGGCATTCCTGCATGAGCGCCACTGCTTTGTTTGTGTTTGCGGACTCGTGCACCAGCACGACGAACGCTGGTTCAGCCGACATGATCGAATGCCAGCTAATATTTCGTATTATCTGACTAGAGTGATGTAAGATTAGATGGATCCATATTAAAAGATCGGTGCGCTTCGGGGTACGAATTAATTAGCCCATGTAAATTTTCACGTTACGGTGTCAATGTTTATTGCTTTTTTAAGCAGAGTAAAAGACGCCACTGTCACTACACACACACACACACACACACACACACACACATATATATATATATATATATATATATATATATATATATATATATATATATATATATATATATATATATATATATATATATAAGTGGTTATAGCAGAAGAAAAGAAAAGTGCCGACCCGTAACTGTCTCTCCTTACAAGGACACCTCAACAGGTCTGCACAGGAATGAGGTATGGGGAATAAAAGATATACGGAGGGTAAGATTGGAAGAGAGAAAAAAATAGACGAGAGGGTCATTCGACCTGCTTCCCGCAACGAACTCACAAGCCCCCATGCGCCATGCGCAGCTGACTAGGAAAGCTCCGAAGGGCTGGAGAGGTATCGTCATTGAGAGGAAGACAACGGGTTGGATTGGTGCGTCGTAGAAAGCGCGTGAAGCACTCGCTGAAGCGCGTAATCTCTGTACGGAAAAAAATTGTGGTTCGTAGCACTCACTAATAGGAGTCCTGTAGACCTCAATGGGGAGGCACAAATGTTCCTTCAGGTCACAAACGCTCAAATAGCGCAGAAGTCTTGAGGAATGTTTCCCCGCGCTTCACCAGGTATGCGTGCGCACGGGGTAAGAAAATCACATCAACACTGGTGGTGGAGAGTCCCAGTTTGTTGTAAGCATCGAAGAGTGACCTGCGCGCGTCGGAATACTCCTCACACTTGAAGATAATGTGATGCAGTGTTTCGGGCTGCGGGCAATGACGGCAGTTTGGGTCTCCCCGCTCCGACTGTCTGTGAACTGTCCGCCGTGCGGTAGCAGCCGATGCGCAGGCGGAGAAGGAAGGCACGCTCCTCTCTCGAAAACCCAGTTTTCGGGAGTGGGCGTGGTGGCTGCCCTGCCGCAACTCGTGGGTCCAGGTGGCGAGCGGTGACGGAGCACCGTGTGCGAAACCGTGCTACGTCGAATGTGCTGTTACGACCGGCCCTAGGGAACCAAGCAAGAAGAGCTTGGGGGAGAACCGGTTCTTGAGCGACGGTGTCGTCCACCCCCACCTCCCCATTCAGGTTCCTCCTCTCGCCGGGAGAACTGCGGAATCTGCGGTGCGTTCGTGACCATGTTTGGTAACATTTTAGGGCGCCGGGACCATATATGGACATTGTGTTAGGTTGTGCCACTCCATGTGTTGTGAGAGGTGTTTCCCCCTCCCTCGTGACCGAGGTGCCGGGGACACCGTATTGGCTGACGATGCGGACAAGGCGCCCAGTGTCAACAACGTGGCGCTATAAAATGCCGAAGACGTTTTGTATCACTCTCACTCTTCTCTCTTTGGATCAGTTGAACACTTCTCCACATGTAAATAAATCTCTGTTGTTCGTTCGGGCGCCTCTTCTCGCTGAATTGTTGGACGATGAATCCTGCGACGGGGCCAGCTACCGAAAACGAGACCGGCAGGACCCGGAGTCCCAACAACTGGATGGCAGCGGCGGGATGCTGATAACCCCGAAAGCGACCACAGGACGGAGTGAGCCCGAAGTCCAACAACGGGACGACAGGAGAAGGATGACACGAGCTCATCGACTTCCAGAGGGAATCGAACGGCACTTCTGAGAGGCATGAGGCCGGATACATGACTGCGAACTGGGTGAGTGCTGGCTTTCTCTGTTAAATTTTACCAGGCATTTACTCTATGTGTTAAGTAAAGCTGGTAGAGAGGGGCTGTCTTGGTCATTGGGTTAACAGGTAATTTTCGTCAGGCAGAAATTGTGTGATAGCTTGGTTAAGCTCTTTCTGTCAGTGGCGTCAAGGTTAACAGTGACAGGGCAGGATTCCGTGTAAGAGCTTTTGAAGCTTTATTTGTAGACTAAGTTAACGGAAAACTTGAGGCAAGGCAGGGATCTAGAGCTGTCGTTGCCGTCAAGGTTAATTAGTTGCAGGACAGGAATCTTTGTGGAACAGAGACAGCGGTACTGGAGGCAGGCATGAATCTGAAATCCCTGCGAAAGTCCATGTTGTTGCTACTTGCAAGGCAGTTGGATCTGGAGGTGTCGGACTCTCAAAGAAAGCCAGAGCTGATAGAGGCGATTCTCGCATTGGGGGCGGAGGATGACGAGCTGTCAGAATGTGTCGAGGAGATTCAGGAGAGGCAAGCGGCAGAGGCCGAAAGAAAGGCGGCCGCGGCCGAGGCCGCAGAAGCCGAGGCAGATAAGATGCGAAAGCACGAGCTTGAAATGAAGCGCCTCGAGCTAGAGATTAGCCATAATAGTAGAGCAGGGGGCAGTGAGGCATCCGGTACAGCAGAGCTGGTCAGGTTCAAAATAACGGACCTAATGAGATCGTACAAGCTAGGGGAGGACATTGGGCTCTTCCTCGTCAACTTTGAGAGAACTTGTGAAAGGCAAGGTTTCAGCCAGGATACATGGTCTCAACGCTTGTTGTCCCTACTTCCGGGGGAGGCCTCAGAAGTAATCGCGCGCCTCACGAAAGAGGAGGCTGACGAGTACAGTGAGGTAAAGTCGAGCCTTCTCAAGAAATACAGGTTGTCAGCGGAAGGTTTCAGACAAAAATTTCGCAACGCCATAAAAGAGAACAATGATTCATACCCGGAGTTTGCTTACAAGTTAATGGCCAACATGGGGGAGTGGCTCAAAGAGGCAAAGGCGTATGGGAATCACGACAAGGTGCTCGAGTGTATCGGTCTGGAACAATTCTATCAAAGGTTACCAGAAAAGGGGTGAGGTTCTGGGTGCAGGATAGACCGGACGTGAACACCGTAACGAAAGCCGCAGAGCTCGCTGAAGAATTCGTTACGCGCCGCGCCCTCGGGGCAAATAGCGAGCCTAAAAGGAAAAAATTCCTACTACCGAATAAGGCGCCGTTTAGAAAACAACCGACAAGTCTCGCACAAAAGGGTGAGGAAAACAATTCATCTAACCATGGGGCGTCGGCAGAGGCAAGCAAAAGGAAATTTGAGGCGAGAAAACCGGCTGCTTGTTTCAATTGCCACGAAACAGGGCACTTCGCGAAACACTGCCCGAAAGAAAAGGTGGCCTTTTTATCTATAAATGAAGCCGACGAGAACATGAAGTTGTTAGAGCCCTATATGTACGACCTTACCGTGAACGGCAAGCAGTGTCGGGTTCTTAGAGACTCCGCAGCCACTATGGACGTAGTTCATCCGTCCTTTGTTCAGTCCGGACAGTATTCAGGAGACTGTGCCTGGATTAGACAAGCCGTAGAAGCAAACAGTCAGTGCCTCCCCGTAGCTAAAGTTGTCCTTAAAGGCGCATTTGGTACGTTGGAAACGGAAGCCGCGGTATCGCCATATCTACCCCCTCAGTATCCTTACTTATTTTCAAATAAGTCAGATCAAATGCTGAAGGAGAAAGGTCTAACGTTGGGAGAAGGCATAGTGCAGGCACTGACTAGATCGAAGGCACGTGCGCTGGCTGCGAGAGCAACATTCACTGAGGCAAACAAGCCTCAAATCGACAACGGGCCTGGTTGCGAGTTGGACACCACGGTAACAAATCGACTTGTGCGAGAACAGGCTGCAGAAGCCGTAATCGTGGAGGCAACCATTCCTAAAGGCGACGTTGAATCTCCTCCCGATTTGGAAGGGGTCAATTACGCCTCGTTGACCGAGCAAATAGAAAATGCCGTTGCTCCCAAGCCGATTCCTGGTAGTACAGAGGATAGCACAGAGGGTGACACATTCCAGGTACTAGGAAATACAAAAGAGTTGTGTGTCATGCCAACTTCGGATAATTTCAGTCGGCTGAAATTATCCGAATATCCGAATTTCAGTCGATTATCCGAATTTCAGTCGGCTGAAATTATCCGAAGGTGAGCCCCGCTTCATGAATAACCGAACAAAAGGGTGACCCGACGCTTAAGCAATTCCAGGACAGTTCGAAAGAGGGAATCGCCAAACGAAATGTGAGATTCCAAGAGAGGAGCGGCATACTCTATCGAAAATATCTAGATAGGCGAGGAGTAGAGTTTGACCAGGTAGTCGTACCTCAGGCGTATCGTCAGGATTTGCTTAGTTTGGTGCATGGAGGATTATGGTCAGGCCACTTAGGCGTAAAGAAGACGGAAAATCGTCTTTTACAGGAATAATACTGGCCTGGATGCTTTAAAGATGTAGAGAGGTTTGTAAAATCTTGCGATGTGTGTCAGCGAGTGGGTAAGCCGGGAGATAAGGCGAAATTTCCAATGAAGCTGGTACCCGTAATCACGGGCCCTTTCGTCGGTTGGTAATCGACACAGTAGGTCCTTTGCCCAAGACAACTTCAGGCTACCGTCACATCCTGACCTTAATCTGCCCAGCTACTAAATTTCCAGAGGCGGTCCCGCTAAAAGAGCTAAGTTCCGTGGAAGTAGTGAACGCACTTCTGTCCGTGTTTGCTCGGGTAGGCTTTCCTGCCGAGATACAATCAGACCAGGGCACTATTTTCACAAGTGCCTTAACAACAACCTTTCTAGAGCGGTGTGGCGTGAAATTATTGCATAGTTCAGTCTACCATCCGCAGTCGAACTCGATAGAGAAGCTTCACTCCGTGATGAAGCGAGTATTAAGAGCCTTATGTTTTGAACGAAAAACTGACTGGGAAATGTGCTTACCTGCAACGATGTTTGCACTAAGAACTGCACCACATGAGACAACAGGGTTTACGCCAGCGGAACTTGTTTACGGCCGCAGACTGCGGTCTCCTCTTCGTATGCTGAGAGAGTCGTGGGAAGGTCAGGGTGATGATCCTGTAGTAGTGGAATATGTCCTCACCTTATTGGATCGTCTAACAAAAGCCCAAGAACTGACCGAGAGGGCGATGACCAAAGCACAGCAGAAGGCTAAGCTTTACTACGATCGGACAGCTAAAGCGCAACACTTTGCTGTAGGAGACAGGGTCATGTTGTTGAGGCCCCCCCAAAACAATAAGCTTGAAGTGCAATGGGTCGGCCCGGCCGAAATTACTCGAAAATTGTCTGACACCAACTATGTGGTAAAATTACCAGGAAGTCGTAAGGTACACCAGGTGTATCATAACAACTTACTCAAACCCTATAAAGAGAGGGAAGCCATCGTGAACATGACTTTAAATGTTCCGGAAGAGGTTCCGGCAGAAATTCCTGAATTAGCTCCCGAATCGGACGAAGTCCCGATCGAGAAAAGAGTTGAGGATTTAGTATCAAAGTCACAGCTGACAATGAAGCAGAAGCAGGAATTGCGTGGTCTTTTGACCGAGTTTCAGGACAGATTTGTAAGCGAGCCAGGCCGGACATCCGTCCTCACTCATGACATAGAGCTTACCTCGTCGGAACCGGTAAGATCTAAGACGTATCGGGTGTCACCTCGCCGGCTTGAGCTAATAAAAGCAGAGGTTAACAGGATGCTGAAATTGGGCGTGATTGAGCCGTGTGAAAGTGATTACACTTCCCCGTTAATTCTTGTGGAGGTACCCGGCAAAGATCCGCGTCCTTGCGTAGACTATCGTAAGTTAAACCTCATCACCAAGGATCAGACATACCCAATTCCCCACATTGAGGAACGCGTCGAGAGGGTAAGCAGCGCGGAATTTATCTCAACGCTAGACCTAGTGAGAGGTTACTGGCAGGTGCCGCTCACCGAGAGGGCGAGCCGGTATGCTGCATTTATTTCACCATTGGGGACATTCCGCCCTAAAGTGCTGAGTTTCGGCCTAAAGAACGCGCCTTACTGTTTTTCAAACTTAATGGATAAGGTTTTGCGGGGTCAAGAGGACTTCGCATTGCCTTACTTGGACGACGTCGCCGTGTTTTCCTCGTCCTGGCCAGAACACTTGGCGCATTTGAGAGCAGTACTGACACGCCTACGCGAAGCAGGTTTAACGGTAAAGGCGTCCAAGTGTCAGCTAGCACAAGCAGAGGTACTCTATCTCGGGCATGTTATCGGTCGAGGGCATCGCCGTCCCTCTGAAATGAAAGTGGCAGCTATCCGAGACTTTCCCCAGCCCCGAACGAAAACCGATATTCGGGCTTTTCTTGGAATAGCTGGTTATTATCGTAAGTACATCCCTAGATATTCCGACATTGCCAGCTCTCTTACTGACGCGTTGCGCAAGACCGAGCCCCAAATGGTCGACTGGGATGAGGAGAAAGAAAATGCTTTCCGCGTTTTGAAAGCGGCCTTGTCGAGCCAACCTTTGCTTAGTTCACCGGACTACTCGAGGCCTTTCATAGTCCAATGCGACGCTAGTGATAGAGGCATGGGGGCAGTTCTTAGTCAAAGGGATGAGGGGGATGAAGAGCATCCCGTCCTCTATGTTAGCCGGAAGCTCACCCTTCGCGAGCAGGTTTACAGCGCTAGCGAAAAGGAATGTGCGTGCTTGGTTTGGGCAGTCCAGAAACTGGCTTGTTATATTGCCGGAAGCAAGTTCATTGTGGAAGTGGACCATTGTCCTCTCACCTGGCTACAGACCATGTCCTCTAAGAACGGCCGCCTGCTGCGTTGGAGCCTCGTTTTACAACAATATACGTTTGAAATACGCTACAAAAAGGGTGTACTCCATGGCAACGCTGATGGCTTAAGTCGATGCCCCTGACGCGAGAGGATGTCTCGAGAACTCTGGCATTTTTTTCCTGACCTAGACAAGAGCTAGTGATTGTTTTTTTTTATTCTTTTAGGTGTACTTGTTTGAAATGTTGAAGACACGGCTATCCAGGGTTTCGGGTTCGGTGTGCTTCCAGTGTTGTTGTTTTGTGTCACCTTAAAGTGTGAGTAACATTTTGAATAAATTGTGTATTTCCTTTAATATCAGTTAAAGGGGAAAATTGCCTGGTGGAGTTTGGCGGAATTGTCCGGCGCTCACCGGCTTAGTAGTTGTGTTTTCATGTGCGTATGTGATGTCTGTTGAGCCCACAATGAAGCAGGTGTTGCCCTCTACTTCATCAAAGATGGTCGTCACCAAACCGACTGCCGGCGCTGATCTCTCCGGACAGTGGCTGCAAACCTCAGCCCATCGAGATCTTCACCCCCCCGCGCGAGAGACTGTTACGACCGGCCCTAGGGAACCAAGCAAGAAGAGTTTGGGGGAGAACCGGTTCTTGAGCGACGGTGTCGTCCACCCCCACCTCCCCATTCAGGTTCCTCCTCTCGCCGGGAGAACTCCGGAATCTGCGGTGCGTTCGTGACCATGTTTGGTAACATTTTAGGGCGCCGGGACCATATATGGACATCGTGTTAGGTTGTGCCACTCCATGTGTTGTGAGAGGTGTTTCCCCCTCCCTCGTGGCCGAGGTGCCGGGGACACCGTATTGGCTGACGATGCGGACAAGGCGCCCAGTGTCAACAACGTGGCGCTATAAAATGCCGAAGACGTTTTGTATCACTCTCACTCTTCTCTCTTTGGATCAGTTGAACACTTCTCCACATGTAAATAAATCTCTGTTGTTCGTTCGGGCGCCTCTTCTCGCTGAATTGTTGGACGATGGATCCTGCGACGGGGCCAGCTACCGAAAACGAGACCGGCAGGACCCGGAGTCCCAACAGTGCTCACCGCTGTAGTCACAGGGGTTCCCAGAGAGTGCGCATCCTTGGCGAGCTCTTCGGCCGCTTCGTTGCCGGATATTCCAACGTGCGCTGGTATCCATTGCAGCACAAGATCACACCCGAGGTCCTGCACTTCTTGGAGCTTTCGCGCGATGCGCCTGGCAACCGGAGGTCTGCGAGAGTCCTGCGCGAGTAGTTGGAGGGCAGTAGGTGAGTCCGAGAGAACGGCAGCTGACGGAACTCTCAGTTGAAGGAGGGCATCGGCGGCGAGGTCAAGCGTGACGAGTTCGGCTATCGTCGACGATGCCTCGCAGGCGAGGCGGCACTGATTGTAAAGCTCCAGCGAAGGCACCACACATGCAGCCGCGACACAACCATCGTTCAACACTGAACCAACAGTAAAGACGAGGAGTAGACCCGCGAGAAGTTCGTCGAAAGTGGCGGCAGTTTCGTATCGGAGCGTACACTATGGCGTCGTCCGTTTGCTTGCTTGCGTCGTCCGCTTGCTTGCTCCCGGTAACCGTGTCCGAATCTTCAGAGGCTGATGGTGGCAGGGCGGGGCACTATAGTCATTCACATCCGGTTAGCTCGGGACGAGGGCGTAGAATGCCGCAGCGCATTGCCCCATCCGTGAGTGCGGAAGTGAGGAGAGCCAGAATACCAGCTGCTGTCCACGGCGCGTGCGTTTCATACGCTCTATGCGATTTAGCGCTCGAAGATTCGGCCCGGAGTGACAGCGGCATGTCTCCCGCCTCAGCGAGTGTTGGGCTGATTTGAGATGATCTGGGCAAGCTGAAAAACTGGCGAATCGCAATACGATGCGCTGCGTGCAGTGTCTCCCAGTTGGAACGCGTAAGCACCGCGAGAGGAAGGCCGTACAAAATGCGTGCCGCAGCCATTCCGTTTTAGATGTGGAGAGCTAGGGTCGGTGTGCATCCATTGCCGCGAGCCTCGAACGGCGGAGGCGACCCTTCGCGCGTTTCGAAGCTGGTCGCTGACCGCTGGTGACCAGTTGAGGAGTTGGTCCAGCTGCACTCCGAGGTAGGTCACTCGCCTCTTCCAAGGGATGGGGATTGTTTGGAGAGTGAACTTCGGTGTGAAGCGCTGGGCGCCATAACTGGGGTACAGCAGCATCGCTTCCGTCTTCACTGGTGAAAGCCTCATCCCCCTGCCCATGATGAACGCGTCAATAGAATCCAGAATGGTTTGGACACTGGTGCGAATACACCGGCCACTGGGCACAGGTCTCGTCGTGAACACCGCAATGTCGTCCACGTAGACCACCACGCGCACATCACAGGGAAGAGCACGGGGAATGTAATCGTCGATGTCAGCCAGGGCGAGATTGAACAAGAAGGGGATGAGTACACTGCCCTGCGGAACACCGACACTCACGGGACGCGGCTCACTAAGGACTCCACCTAGGCGCACACGCATGGTTCTGCCGCCGAGGAAGGCAGCGATGTACGTTAAGAGGAGACCGGTCACTCCGAGATCGCGCATCGCGTTCAGGATGGTGGGGTGTGGCAGGAAGTCGAATGCCGCCTTGATGTCTAACAGGATGAGGCACCGGGCCTCTCCTTTGTGCTGTGCCTCTTCTAGCGTTGCGATGACGTCGGTAAGGGCGTCAGCAGTGGCACGCAAACAGCGGAAGCCACACTGTGAAGGCGAGAAAACATCCAGTGTCTCGGCAATCCATTCAAGTCTCCTCAGTGCCATGGCCCCGAAGAGCTTGCCCACTGTGGAGGTAAGGGAAACAGGGCGATAGGAAGCTGGCTCCGAGGCGGATTTGCCCTGCACAGGAACGACGATGGCTTCGCACCACTCATGCGGCACTATCCCCGTGCGCCACACGTCGTTGTAGGCGGCCAAGAGCACAGGGAGCTGGGACTGATCGATGTTGGGAAGCATCTGGTATGTCACGCCATCAGCGCCGGGCGCTGAGCGCCGTTTGCGCGACGCCAAAGGCAGGCGCAACTCCCCGACAGTGAAATCCTCAGTGCATAAAGCGCGTACTTGATTGCGCATGCCGGTGGTGAGGAAAAAGCGGCGATGTTTGTACCACTCTCAGCGGTGGTACAGCGGGAGTTGGGGAACCTCGGGCAAGCTTTCGGGAGCTCTGAGGCGGAGGGTGTCAGCCAGTTGCTCATCCAATTGCTGGTAAGTGAGACATTGTGCAACAGCAATGGCGAGAGCTGGGAAACGTAACTCAATGGGGCAGAGGACGGCACTGAATATCCTCCACGCACGTGCGGAGCGTCGCGGGTCGTCAAGCGTGACGCATAGACTGCCCCAGGAGCGGTCGCGTTTTTTGCCGTGCGTGTCGGCGACACATGGCGTCAAGGTATTATTAGTGTCCGGAGCTCCTTGCAGTCGCTTTTAGTCGCACGGTGCTGGAGCCTCCGGCGAGCCGCGCATAGATTGAGAAGTTTTATGTCCGGAACTGGTGTTCCCACTGGCACTGTGCACTTGCGCGAGGCCGCTTCGACGCAGCGGGCGACGTGCGAGAAGTAGGCGACACCGGAAGGTGGGGAGGCAACCGAGATTTGCCGAAAACGCGCTCAGTCAGTAACAGTGTATGTGCACGTGCCCACGCGGCGCCGATAAAGTGGCTCTAGGTGGAGGGGGTAATGGTCTGAGCCCCACGAGTCTGCCTCCCTCTTCCATTCGTACCGGCAATGATCATTCACAAGTGAGAGGTCTATGGCACTGCTCTTTACGCCGAGACGGACGAAAGTCGGACAGCCCGTATTTATAATGTTCTTGAGTACGCGTCTGTGGTATGGAGCCTTCATCAATATTATTTAAAGAAACGAATAGGAAAAAATTCAAAGGTAAGCGGTGCGATTTATATGCTCCCGGTATCGAAGGACGGAATCAGTTACAGAAATGCTCCATTCTTCTGGCCTCCATTTGTTAGAAACGCGAAGACAGAAAAATCGTCGGAAACTATTATTTCAAATTCTAAATGGCCAAATAAATATTAGCAAGGAAGTATACTTACTGCCACCAGGTAAAAAGAGTTCAAGAAACAACCACAACAGGGCCATTCAAACGTACAGGACTCGTACGAATAGTTTCAAATACTCATTTTTTTCTAATACAATTGAAATGTGGAATAAATTGCCGGTGAGTGTTGTTGACCAGAACGATTTGTCGAAATTTGAACAGACCTTGGATGATTATCTGTACAATTGTAGCGTTTGATCTTGATCCATCCTGTATTTGTGTATTTGCTAATAATGTTCTTTTTGCTATAATGTTTTGTTATATTACCCTGTCTGTAAGGACTCTCGCATAAGAGCTGACAGTATTGTTAAATAAATAAATAAATAAATGAATAAATAAATAAATAAATAAATATATAATAAGCAAGCCTGTCCCAGCAATAGTATCCAACAGGTCTCTGCCTCTGCAGTCTATGTGGTCACTCCCCCAAGCCGTATGGTGCGGGTTTAAGTCTCCACAAATTACACAGTCACCTTGTAGGCGTCGCACCAAATGGGTCACGAATGCCGTGTCCCACCTGTGGACAGGATGGACATAAACACACACCACTGCCGTGTCACACTGCTCGAGATGCACTTTGACCGCCACACATTCAACCTCACTGCACAAGTTGTCAGAAACATCCACAGTGCAATGTGCGAGTCCATTGCGCACGTAGATGGAGGTGTAAGAGCGGGCGGGAGGATGTGTGGGGCCGCAGCACACATCTAAGTCGCAATCGCGCACTTGACACCTTGCTGTACAATGGTAGCTCGAGTAACCAGTAAGTCTACATTAGCTTACGCGTACATAAGCCTCCTGCAGTGTGACAATGTCGTACTCGTTCAGCCGCAAGTACTCAGCGAGCTCACCGTGACGGCGGCGCAAAGAACGACAGTTCCACTGAAGGATACGCGGCCGCCGTGCACAGTTTTTACTCGCCATGCTGTGTCAGAGCATGTTGCGTAGCCAGCGCTGCTATGCAGAGCGGGCGAACCGGACAGTTGCGAGGGAGGAAGTCCAACGCGGCACAAAGTGCGGCCGCGAGCACCAAGATCGCCGAGGCGTTCTCTGGAGCGGTGGTGGTGTTCGTTGATGCATGAGCAGTAGAGTCATATATGCACCAGCTGCCGCCGCATATGAAAACCCCTCTCGAGTGGCAGAATTCTGTGCCGTGGAATTGTTCTTGCGAACAACTGCAAAGGCTTCGCGGCGTGTTATGGGGTGGACCGATTGCGCGCGGACCTCTAGTAGCTGACGCTCTTGTTGCCAGCGAGGACAGCGGGGTTCTGTGGCCAGATGGGTGGCGCCACAGAATATGCAACGCGGGCGCTGCGCGGTGCAATCGGCACACGGATGTGACCCGCCAAACCACACACAACGTTCATGTGCGGTGCAGATGATGTCCGTGTGGCCGTAGCGACCGCACCGTTCACACTGCACAGGACGAGGGCGGCGAGCACGAACCGGGCGTCGTTGTTTGTAAAGTTCCATGTCCTGTGGAGGCTTCCGTCTCGAGAACATGAGGACGACATTGCGTCCGGATCACGTGAACTGCAGTACAGGTAGCTGCGATGCGATGTTGTCGCGTATATAGTTCCTCCTCCGTGAGTGCTGGGTCGACGTTGTGGATTACTCCACTGCAGGTGTTGGTTGACGCCGGCCTGGCACGAACGGGGATCTCGCAGATGTCGGAAACTGCGAGGAGGGGAGAGAGCGGTGCTCCCGCGGCAACGTCGACAGCGATAACATTGTGGCCGAAGTTAATTCCCACGCGGTGTGCTCCCTCAACTGCCGCTAATTGTGCGGAAATTGCCTCTTGTGTCGCAGACCAAAAGGAGTTTTTCCTGGTGATTGGCCTGTAGAGGACGGTCTCCAGCTGGGAAGTGTACCCAGGGCTCGCAGGTAGCTGAGAGGGTGGGGTATATCTTTGGGTTGAAACCGCAGGTTTTTGTACGGCCTGGTTCTTTTGCCGTGTGTAGGTGGTAGGAACCTGTGGTTCGCAGAGTTTGGTGCCGTTTGGAGCACCTGTGGCTGGCAGTGAAGGAAATGGTTCCTCGGGCGGCCCCAGCACACAGATTTTGCGAGCAAGGGGGCGCGGCTGCCTTTCTTGAGATGCGCTGGATTTGTTTACATCCCGGCGTAGCTGAGTAGACGGTCTTGAAAGAGGTGTAGTCGGGACCACGGTGTAAGAATAGTTTTACACAGTGGTCGGGACCAAGAGGAAAACTTGTTTTTCTTCCTCGGCTTGTAGGGTAGAGATGCCTGCCTTTCCAGGTGTCTCTGTGTCGTCAGTCACCAAAGGGGAGGAGGAGCCCTGCTCCTTCTGTTTCGGGCTGCTCTCTTCTACAGAGGTGTTGGGAGAGGAGGCCGGCGTGTTGTGTGTCCACGACGAGGAGGAGGTGGGGGACGACGTTTGAGTGATGGGGAAAGAACCACTGCTGGCTGCGTCGCTCTTCTGAGGGGAGTGAGACAGCTCACATTCTGTCTTTTCTGGGTAGCTGGCTTGAATTTCTGTAGGCACTGCGCCGTGATCCCGATTGGGTTGCAGAAATTAGGGGTCTTTTCTCATCTTCTAACTACTACTACCACCACCAATTTCTGTCTCCTGGCACGGAGACTGGTTCTGCAATATGGCAGGCGTTCCTAAAATGGCGGCGGCGGCTGTCTGCCTTCTTGTTACTGGGCTGGTAGTTCGTTCTCTGTAGTGTATCGCGGGCAGTAAGTGTTTGCGGTGTTCTGCTTTGAAATAATAGTATGTGTGTGTGTGTGTGTGTGTGTGTGTTGCATGACCAATACACTGCGTTCTTCAGTGCTGATTAAATTGGAATAAACATAAAATATACTGTACAAGTGCAGGGTCACCATTTTTTTGCCATTCGTCGACACGATTCAACTGTTAGTCCCACTGGAGCATTCTACTTGAACCAAAATTTAAACAAAGTGTAGTAATTGCTAGGGGGTAACAGTTGAACCTTTGCAGTTGCTCCCGCAGTTAGTCCAAAATTGGTTCAAAATCTGTGGCAGCCCATGTAGTCCCCTAGAGGACCAAAGGCCAACCCCACTTTAGTCCTTTTCGGTATACAGCGCTATAACTACGGAAACAGAAAAGAAAGATAGAAAAGAGCGCTGACTTTCAACAATGTTTTAAGGGCGTATAGTGTTGTACATATATCTAAAGGTGAAACAAGGAGTTTGGTCATGCGTATAGCAGTTAACAACCGCTCCAGATCCTGTGGTGAGATATACATAGGGCAAACCGAAAGGTGCTTGAATGACTGTTTGAGAGAGCATAATGATAATGTGCACAATGCAGTTCATGGGCACCGCAGAATACACTGCCGAGACTGTGGCTGCGTGTCCCTCTTTGAACTTTGCGACGTAATAGGCAAGCTCCACTAGCAAGCCACGCGTGAGTTGATTGAAGCGTATCACATAAGTAAGCTTGACGGTACATGTGTAAGTTCACCAGCAGCTCGTCGCAATTGCTGAAAGAGATTGCATATCTCCATCATTTTCAAGCTATGTATTGAGACAAGAGTCTTGCTGATAATTTCTCGCAGTGGCTGTAACTGCGCCCTTCAACGCATGCTATATACTCTTAAGAGTATACGGCATATATAGGTGAAACAACATATTGTTACGGATGCGATGGGTTTATTTACAATGAAAAATGGCAGCGCTCTACCGTCACTGCCGAATCACCATCGCTCGAGCGCGTCCGATCTCTTCTTCTTCCTCGCTCTTTCAGTCCGCGTTAAATTTCCCTCCGGGCAAGACGAAGCTCACCGAGCGAGTAGAAGCGATCGGTTGTTGTAGGGCTTCAATCGGGCAATGTGCACAATTTGCGTCTTGCGCGAACGCCGGTTCTGAGCTGTCACTCTCGCGACAGCGTAAGTGATGTCACTTAAGCACTGAGTAATGACAAACGGTCCTGAGTACTTAGAAAGAAACTTCTGGCAAAGTCCCTTTTTTCGAACAGGCGTCCACAGCCAGACCAAATCACCTGTAGCGAAAGTCACAGGCGGGTGTTTTGCGTCGTAACGGTCTTTCGCGCGAGCGTGGGCGGAAAGAGTTCGGAGCCGAGCAAGTCGACGAGCTTCTTCGGCGCGACACAAAGTCTGCGCGACACTGGCGTTTTCGTTCGTCGAAAATGGAAGTATGGTGTCAAGGAAACTTTGCGGATGACGAGCATAGAGAAGAAAGAAAGGCGTATAACCTGTGACTTCGTGTTTCGCGGTATTAAAGGCGTATGTAACAAAAGGTAATACGGCATCCCAGTTCTTGTGATCCGCTGCGACGTGCATTGAAAGCATGTTGATGATGGTACGATTGGTGCGCTCAGTGAGGCCGTTGGTCTGAGGGTGGTATGGCGTGGAATGGCGATACTGACACCCACAAAGCCGTAGCAACTCTTCGACAACGTCAGCGGTAAACTGACGGCCGCGATCACTTATCACCACACGAGGGGCCCCGTGACGAAGTATGATCGAGTGTAGAAGAAACCATGACACATCAGATGATGTGGCTGAAGCAACCGCCATCGTTTCGGTATACACAATAATCCAGCGGCGGCCGGTGGTAGACTTGGGGAAAGGGCCCAGTAAATCTATGCCGACTTTTTCGAATGGTGATGTCGGTGGCTTAACGGGCTGCAGTGGGCCGGCCGATGGTGTGGTAGGTTGTTTGTGGCGTTGGCAGACATCACAACTTGCGACGTAGTGCTTGGTGGTCTTCCAGAGTCGAGGCCAGTAAAAACGTTGTCGGATACGGTGAAGCGTTCGGGCAAATCCAAGGTGCCCAGACGTGATATCATCGTGCATGGCTTGGAATACCGCAAGACGCAGGCATTCTGGCACGACGAGTAGTAGTGTGGAACCATGGCTGGAGTAATTCTTGCGATATAGTAGAGCGTCATGAATCACGAATGGCGTGGCGCGTTTAGAGCTACGAGCCACATCAATCATTGGTTTCAGCGAAAGGTCACGCTGTTGTTCGTGACGAAAGACATCCAAATTTGGGAAGTTGGATGAGATTGCGGCCAGGTAGTTGTCAAAATCATCATCATCAGCATCCACAGTTGGAGATGGAAGACGAGATAAGCAGTCGGCATCTGCGTGACATCGACCGCTCTTGTAGGTCACAGAATAATTATATTCTTGAAGCCGTAAGGCCCAGCGAGCCAACCGACCAGCTGGGTCACGTAGTCCGACAAGCCAACAAAGCGAATGATGATCTGTGACGATCTTGAACTGCCGGCCGTACAAATAAGGTCTGAACTTTTGGACGGCGAAAACAACTGCAAGACATTCCAGTTCGGTGACCGTATAATTCCTCTCCGCCTTAGTCAAAGTACGACTCGCATACGCCACGACGTGCTGCCGGCTATCGTGATATTGAACTAGCACGGCACCAACTCCGATACCACTAGCATCTGTATGCAGTTCCGTGAGTGCCTCCGGGTCGAAATGGCGCAAGAGGGGCCCGGAAGTAAGCAAATACTTCAGCTGCTCGAAAGCAGCCTCACACTCAATGGTCCATCGAAATGGAGTGTTTGTGCGGAGCAACTCTGTCAGGGGATGAGCAAGCTGGGCGAAGTCTTTGATAAACCGACGAAAATAAGAACACAGGCCCACGAAGCTACGGAGATCCTTCAAAGACGTCGGTTGCTTGAAGTCTCGGACAGCACTGATTTTGTGCGGGTCTGGTCGTATACCGTCCTTGTCAACTAGATATCCAAGCACAAGGGCTTGACGCTCACCAAAATGACACTTCTTTGCGTTTAAAACGAGACCAGCTTGTTTGACGCAGTCTAGAACAACGCTAAGCCGATGGTTGTGTTCGTGGAATGTCTTGCCAAAATAATTACATCATCGAGATAACACATACATATCTCCCATTTGAGACCGCGAAGGATGGAGTCCATGAATCGCTCGAAGGTAGCTGGGGCATTGCATAAGCCAAACGGCATAACGTTGAATTCAAATAATCCATCAGGCGTTACAATATATAGGTGGAATAATTGTTTCAGCTATATATGTTCACCACTACGCTGACAAATCATTGTTGAAAGTCAGTGCTCTTTTCTAGTCTTGTTTTTTGGTTCTATAGTTACGCTGTAACTACTTCTAGGTTGCGCTGGTCGTATATTCAGCGATTGTGATATTCCGTTCCTAGTGTGCACTTCAAAATCTTCTCTAAATCAAAATAAGCATGTTTGAAATCCTTTTAAACTTGCTGTAAACACACTACATGACCTTAAAGGGGCATGTAACGTGTGTGCGTTTTGTAGTGGGTGATTGGCTTTAAATATAAAGTCCCCATGATAATCCCATGTTCTGGCATCTGATGCCAACGTGTGCTTGTACGACGCGCTATTATGGCAATATTTCTTGTTGTATTAGGAAGCTCGAAAGGTACTCTCACTGCATTTCCAAGTAGGGGAAGAAGTTATGTCCACTGTATTCACTAAGTGAGGCGTGCTGGCAGGTACAACACCCGCTTGCGGCGCATACGACCCGCGTGCGATCCTCATTCATACCCAGAATTTTTAAAACTTTTTTTTTGTCATTCCTGATTTTATAGGTCATGCAAGGATGACAATTTTACGCTGACAACCAACGACACCGACGCCAATGATGGAGTTTTCGTGAAACGTGCTTTTTAACGCTGTTGGGATAATTTAGTCGCCTAACAATGGCGAGTATATTCACAGAACTATTGAGTATATTAGGGTACAATTATTCCTGATGGTACTATTGATTGCAGTGTTCATAATACCGATTTCTTATCGATGGTAATATACACGATAGTTTCGAAAAAAAAGCTATCGATATATCGATAATCCACGTGGTAATAGTTCTGCATCACCAGTTTTGGAACGTTGAGCCCCATCAGTTTTATTATTATTATTATTATTATTATTATTATTATTATTATTATTATTATTATTATTATTATTATTATTATTATTATTATTATATAACACTGTAAACAGGGAGGATGCGAAGTACCAGCCGATATTATTCTTCGCCAAAATGAAGCACGAGTACAACACTCCTTGCTGTTTTGCTAGTGGTGCTGGACAGTCTGGTATTCATATCTCGATGATGGGATCGCGTATATGTTCCTGTTTGGCAACGAACTAAATGATTTATTTTGTACAGTGTTCTTTGCCTTAGCCTTCTTTAGGCTCGCATAAGATTAAGCGCAATTCACAGGTTGCGTATGGCTTCATGGGTACGCTTAGGAACCAATAAATGGCGAGGAGTTTAAGAAAATGTGTGTGACAGCGGTTTATTGCGCAAGGACGTTGAAACCAGATCCGAATAGAGTTGTTTCAAGAGTGAGCTAGCTTGAGCATTTACGTCAGGTGTTCTTGTGACGTGTCCACCTTTCCTTTATCTCAGAAGTTGACCGTCTGTACCACCAGCACCTCGTAGTCCGAGTAGCAATGCTCCTGGCCACCGTACGGGATGGAGAGGCAGCGGCGCGAAGGCTGCACTTTGCCGATGGTGAGTGTTCCCTCGTGGTAGGCACGGCCGATGTAGAGTGGCTCGCCCGAAGCACACACGCCGCCCTGGACAGCGCCGGTGGGAAGTGCGCCGTCGGAAGCCGGCACCCATGAGAACGGAGTGCCGTCCGAGATGAGAGTCTGAGAAAAGGTCAGCGACCGCATTCGTCACATTGAATATCGCACGACTATGCGCTGTGTTGTTGTGTGCATGCGTTTTTGTTCCCGTTGAGAGAGAGAAAAAAAACAAATGTCCATACATTATTTTCGTGATAGAAAGTTTCTACAACAAATCTAGCAAACTTATGATAGAAACGTTTCCTTTTCCTTCTTTTTTTCGTAAGTTCTGACAGTAGCTGTTCCAGCTCGCCCAAGCCGTATTCTCATTTGGCTATCGCGTTGCCACCAAGTCGCTGCAGATGTTTGTCTTAAGCAACCAAAGGGCATAGGCTTGCGCAGTGTGGTCCATTTTGGGGTAGATCGGGGCAAGCTTCACAGAAGTGTCTCCTCTCCTCCTTCGTCGAATACGAAAGGTAACAAGCTCCGCAACGAATGCAAACGAAATTGAAGCCATGACGTACTTCTCAAAACAAACCGCCAGTAGTCCTCTTTTTTTTTCTGGGAAATAAACCATTCTTGGCATGCAACATCAATGGCGCTCGATTTCTCTTATAGTAAAAAATAATGTGGTGCCATAATTGAGCACATAAAATAATTACGGCGTGGTTGCGGTAGCGAATATTTATTAACTGATATTTACAGAGGTGATAGGAAAAGCAGCCTCTATTGAGTCCGCTCTCCTACAGTATCAGGTGTTGTCCCTAGTAAGTCTGACTGAGCAAAGCCAAGGCGCACAATTAGGACTCTACTTTGGATAATTAGAAGGGTGACACCTCCCCGATTTCGTGCACATGCTCGTGGCAAAGAGACAGCGGTTGTATTCAGCTACATTACGTTATAAACATATCTAGTGTAACATGCTGTTGCAAGATCCGATCGGCACTGATACCTTGCATTCTGCCGATGAATGACATCGATTCGGTGATAACGCGATGGCTTGTTGAAAAGACGGCTTGGGCGAGAATTTCTAGTCTGAAGAAACTTTATTACTGCTGTTACCCTCGATATTCACAGCAGGAAGACGTATAATAAACGCACGCTCCAGCTGGTGCCATGGCATACAGCAAATGCATCTACTTAAACATTTCAAGCTGGTACCATGCCGTACGGCAAACGCTTCTACTAAAGCATTCTTGAATGGGGTTCAAAGACGATATTAGATGTTCTTGTAGACATTACACAGATGTCATTTTCTAATGTAGAAGTTTGATGGCGGGAAGGGATGCTTGACATAACGTTTTTTGTCTTTTTTTTATTATTTACACTATCACCGAGTGACACTCTTGTTCCTCTCTCAAGCACTTTTGGTGGACCGAATTTTCAGTAGAAGTCTTCTGAAATATATACGATTTCAGTCGAAGTTACGAGTTATATTAGATAAATAATATATCGGAGCATAAGTCTACTTAAAATAATTAAGGACCAATAATTGTCAGAATAAATAATGAATATTAATAAATGAATTCGTCATTGAACGAGCAGGTGCGTTTCTTTTGAACAGCTTATAACAGCTTAAGAACCTTCATGTGCGCGCCTGCGCGCTTATGAAGGCTCCCCAGAAAAGCTGGGATCACTGCAACACCTGGCAGACCAGATCTCAACCACGTGTTTCTTTGTACGTAACCTCTGAGATCCACTTCGTCAGTGCCACGAAACCCAACAAATATACCTGGGTACAAGAATGCCGATGTGCGAGTGGCACTGCCAGATGCCTAATTCAAGGATTAACGTTGCCTCGAATTAATTTTTCTTTACTGCTGCCAATGTCACGAGGCCCAAGCAAGAAACTTTCCGAGCTGTACTGAACCTGGTAGTCCCTGTGGCTGTGCTCGGCGCCCTCATACGCGACGTAGCAGCAGCTGTGAGACGGCACCACCTTGCCAGGTATCACCTCGCCGTTGTGCACAGCGCGGCCGATGTAGATGGTCTCTCCGCTGTCTTCACCGCCGGGCACCGCGTTGTACGGAATGCGGTTCTCGAAGCACATGACCCACTCGCACACGGGCCTGTATGTGGGTGCTGCGAAACGGTGTTAAGCCTGTCAACACCGCATAGGCTTCGCTGTCAATCGCTGTCAGATTTTCACATAATGTCTGCCACTTGAGAGTGCTAAAAGCTCCTATAAGACATTTTACTTTATCACGCCCTAAGCACATTTATAAGAGCCTTGTTTTTCTTATGTCCAGCACAGTATCTGTCTTGTTGAAATTTATTTTTCCAGGGGAGCTTTTTTTGGATGTGCATTATCTGTTTCGTTAGGAGATAAAGTCAGTGACAGTGGTGTAAAACGCATTAAAACTGATCCCCCCCCCCCCCCTACTCCCCTTTAAGTATTCAGTACGGCAAATGGCGTTTCTGCTTTAGAACGCCCATTCACTGACGTAGCAAACCTATTAGTAGAGCACGAAAGGTCGCAATTTCTCTCAATATAATCGGAAGGCATCAGAAGCATTGTTCACTATGCAGAAGCGCCGGTGTGTCCTAATTCATGCAGAATCAAGATAACTGAGCGCTGTGATGATTCTTTTTTTATTTTTGCGATGTTGAGCTCGTCGTGCAAGTGGCATATACATGTTGCGAAGTGGCGGTTTGCACACGCATACTCAATGCAGACACTATACAGAGTAGACACATCATCAATTAACGCAACAATAATTCATTCCTAGGAATGATCGCTTTCCATTTCGCCACTGTATCATTATTTCGCGCACCGTTCGCTTTTAATTCCATGTGTCGTAACGTCCGATATAACTGCTTCGATTATAGCTATAAACTCGGAATCGAGGTCATATATTCTACGCATTGTACGTAACTACAATGGAGGATCAAAGTAAAGTGCAACACGCGAGTGGGGCCCATTCGCCGTGTGCAGTGTTGTGTGCAGTGACCTGTGTGTCACCACGTAAGCCTGTAGTCGAACGATAACAGTACTTGGGGAAACTAGCCATTGTGTGCAGGGCTGCACGTATGCTCGATAAAAAGAGATGTGTCCGAGTACATCCCTATAGATACCATAGCTCAATTTTTTTTTTCTGTTTAGTGTATATATCACACGGTATTGCTTCGTCCTCCATCGACCAGCCAACATCGCAAATATTTTTCTTTTTACCCCATCGGTGTGAATGAGATACGTAGGCTGAACAGGACTGCAGGAAAGATCGAAATTCTGCTGCTTCGGGAATGCTTTGGGATTGAGCGGCATTCCACCGCACATGCAGGTTTACTCACTGCCGACTTTAATTATGTGTGTGTTCCTTCTCATAAAACCTCGTTGCCGCTGCTCTTCAACTCATTACGTGATGGTCAGCTCTCTTCAGCGGTTGAACGCCTTTGTTTCAGTAGGTAATTGATGAAGATATACCGAGCTACGATTCAAAGCCATGCTTCATGCGGTTAGCATGTCATGAAATCATAGGATTGCTCAGTGTGCATGTTCTGCTCCTGAGCGTGAAGCCACATGTTCGATTTCCAGCTATGGCGATGTTGCGATGGGGCAGGATTATAAAAGCCTATGTCAACCGCAGATGTGTCCAATCAACCCGATCAGTGACCCCAGAGTCGTGGGAGTCGCTCCTGCGTGCCTCCGAGCAGCGGTGGATGATCCTGCGTGTGGTGGATGCCGCAATATCCCAAGGGATCCCCGACGACCTTCTCTAAGCCTGCGCGAACAGTATTAAGACTGGTCCTTTCTTTTTGAGCGTGATAAAGAGACCATTATCATCACCAATTAACCCAATGCCACACCCTTTCCTCTTCCCATCTGCGGCCCCTCTAATATAGCCTGGATGTTTCTATGAGCCGTTCAGTCGTTCTGTATATAATGTGTGCTCGGATTGCAGTTACTGAGTAAGATGAAATGTACATGAAAGCTTGGTGGGTTTCACAGCTGTAACGCTTTTTGAAGCAATGTTGATGGAAGCGCTCAGATAAAGAAAGCGCAAGCTTATCACATGCAGCACTATCACCCGCCAACTCTTTCACTGCTGCGAGCAACATATAACTGTCACGCTGCTCCGGAATGAATGCGTCGACAGGCGAGGCATGCTTTAGGGATATTCTGAAATCGTTATACACCCGAGAATCGCCGGAAACGCGTCGATAAAAGCCCGCGCACGGGAACATACGGCCACGCACACAGTTTTCTCGCGGCGTTACGCGTTAAATTAAAGGTGTACTGAGGTTCCTAGGAGGAGTATCGGGCAATAAAAGAGGGCACGATTAGTATACTGAGAGTGGCGTTCATGGCCTAATTAGCTCGCCATGTGTTGGCGTGAGTTAAAACTGACAAAGTGTGCACTAAAGGCAGTCAGTTCGCTCTGGGCTGCAACACGTGCACTGCGTCAGTGGCGAAATGCGGGCAGTCCGGAGATATCTGTTGCTAAAGTTCGCTTCTTGATTCATATCCCCCCAATGACTCTTCTGCGCTATCAAACGACAGTTTTGACTTCGGACAGACACTGAGTATAATGGTTCTCTCTCTCTTAATATATATATATATATATATATATATATATATATATATATATATATATATATATATATATATATATATATAATAAGGGAAAGAAGTGTATACCTAAGGGCTCGTTTTTCCGTGTTTTAACACAATATTAATGAGATATAACAGACAGTAATGCCAAGGAATGTACAGGGGAAGTTATTAAAACCAATGGAATGTAAATAAGAAGAAAGAAAAGTGGATGAAAAAATTATATATATATATGGAAAAGAAGGGCTCGTTTTTTCGTGTTTTGACACAATATTAATGAGATCTAACGGACAGTAATGCCAAGGACTGTACAGGGGAAGTTATTAGAACCAATGGAATGTAAATAAGAAGAAAGAAAAGTGGGTGCAAAATTAACCAGCCGTGAGCAGGAATCTAACCTACGGCCTTCGAATAACGCGTTCCATGCTATATATATATATATATATATATATATATATATATATATATATATATATATATATATATATAGTGTGTGTGTGTGTATAAGAAATAGAGAATGAAAACCTTCGTTGATTTGGCACTGTATAGTTTCGCTAAAATTTCGTCTGGTGGAAGACCAGACTTTGTTCATCTATAGCTTGGTCCACCAGATGAAACGTTAGTGAAAGGTACAGTGCAAAACCAAAAAAAGTCGTTACTCCCTCTCTTATTCTATCGGGGTCCACTGATTTTATTTCCCACTATATATATATATATATATATATATATAATATATATATATATATATATATATATATATATATATATATGTGTATATATATGGGGGGGGTTACGTTTCTAGGATCTGGAAATGAATGAGCAATGCGAAGTGCAGACGTACAAAGAAAAAAAGTGGTTTGATGTTTCGACAAGTTTTCTGCCTATTATTGGCGAGCATAATAACGATGATACGAAAACTAACGGGATGAATGATACATATAAAAAACGAAGCTCACCGAATAGCATTGTGCGTGGCTGCAGGTGGTCCCCACTCACGCCCCTCTAGTTCCACGCCCCTTTTTATTAGTACGAGTCAACGTGTGAAGACACTGTGGCGTGATATAGCCGTTGGCAAGATCAGTAAACTAATTAAGTGTTCCTAGTGCTTTTAGCGCAGCGGATGCGATGCGATAAGTGTGAAAAAAAAGGAAGTAAGGTAAGTCCACATACGTAGCTGAACGCACTAGACGGTTCTGCGTGCAAATATTAAGGAATCCAAAGTGTTCAGAACTCACCTCCGTAAGCGTCCATTTCTCACCGGGCGAAGTGAGCCGTCAAGAGACAGGAGTGCTTTGACTGGCTCGGGATGACGCCAATAAATAGAGGCGTACGGAGATAAGGGAGGCCGAGAAAGCGCTGATAACGCTCTCGCTGAACAGTTTGCTGTAGCAAGGCTCCACGTGGCGTTCGAATACAGTGGGCTCGGCTTGGCTAAGTAATATGCCGCGCCTGTTCCTCGTTTTGCCGTCCCCTGAGATGCGATCATGACCGTTATTCGCACTCTTAAGAAGAAAGAAGAGTCATTTGACTCCTTTTTCTGCCCCTGCAGGTGGCAGCTGCCGGCTGCTATATTCCTGTTTTTTCTGTGTTCTCGTGTATCTGTATGTAAATAAATAAATAAATAAATAAATAAATAAAACGCTGTCTAAAAAGACACGTCATCACTGTTTTGGAAATTTGTGCGACGCGCGACTCTTCGAAAGGAAGTTGGCGGGTCTCGTCAAAGAGATTTATATATGTGGGGGTTATGTACATTGCAAAAATATTTGAAGGACTCTTATTTTTTTTATTAGAACGTGTGAGCAGCGCTCCTCCCGAGATAGCTGGGTGACGGCGAACTCTTATCTCGGTGGACGGATAGCTATGTATCTGCAGAGCCCACTGTATACGTTCGTATCCACGTATCCACGTAAGTGATAACCTTCTGAAAAAAAAAGAAAAAAGAACAGCGCCAATTTACACACGGACAAGACACATGATTGCGGGCGCTGCCTTGTCCGTGTAAATAAGTGTGTTTTTAATTTTTTTTAAATGCAAAGCAGTTCTAGGCGTATTCCAAAATCTTTTGGCGTCTCTGTGTGCGTGTCTTTCTATCTAGCTAGCCGCTATAGCTTGTATTATACGTCTGGGTGCTCTCGTGATCACCCCCACAGCTTAGCGTGAACCAAAACTGGTATGGGAGGGTAAGACGCATGGTTTGATGAATATGACGCGATATAATCAGGACATGAATAATGTCACAGTCTTGCCAAGTACGTCGCCAAACACTTCCCGCCAGACATCGGCACATACCCAAAGGACGCGTATGTGCCACTGGTATGCAGGTATGAGCTACAGGAACTTGGCAGTATTGGCAATTGCTTAGTTTGCTGTCGTTCTTGTGTAGACAAGAACGACAGCAAACTAAACAATTTTCTTGCTAAATTACGGTCTCACAATTTTTCTTTATTTTTTTTTCTGCAAACTTGATATCGGCATTTCAAATCAAAATTAAATTACAAAAGTTTTGTAGAAATGACGCAATGCTGAAAGTATAGGGCAAATTCACCTTACAATCGGCCAATCCCCTCTTTTGGGTACGAGCCATTTGCACAGGGAAACAACAACGACCACAACGCACATGGGCAATTTTAACGCGTGAGCGTTATGAAAAACCTGATGTCGGCAGCGTTTACCCGACGAATGCAAAGAATAAATGTCATGGTCCGAGCAGGAATGGAACCCAAGCATTCTGGGTGGTAATCGAGCATTCTACTACAGATCCACGTAAAGTCTTGGAACTGCTTCTCAAATAGACCCTATATAGTGTTCGTAAAACGTCAATTGAGGTTGCAGTGCTGGCTATTCAATTTTACAAACGTTACATATGTATTCCTATGGTACAGCCATGACGTCGGGTTAATGAAAATTGCAGTTAGCTGCCATGCACTGAAGTTGATTTATGTAGCAGTGTCCAGGGCTACCATTCTCGCGAGCACCTGCGCTTCATCTCAGCTTATGACTTATAATGTTGATAATACTTATGTTCCTATTGGCATTGTTGCGTAAGTGCAAACAACAGGTTATATCAACATCTACAACTTTTTAACATATGCCTGTGCGTGCAACATTTATGCTTGTATTTAGCGTCATTTAAGGACGTGTCGCTCAATAAAAAAAATTACAACACGGCCACCTTCTCTCGTGGCATGCTTCGCATAACGTAAATTCCCAAGGTACGTGGGATCTGCCGATTTTTTTTTTTAAAGACGAATCGTTACCAATGAGTCAGACTCCAAACACTCTGAAATCGTAATAATATCTTTTTTTTGTTTTCATATGCCTCAACACAATGTTATTCTTGATTCCATTTTATTGAATCAAATAAAAATTGAATCAGCTTGCGTAAGAATACAGATAAGTTAGAGACCATTGGGAGAGGCCCTTGCTGTGAAGCAGAAATAGACAATTGGCTGAAAATGATGATGATTACTATTTATATACACAAGAAGTTGAAAACTAGGTAGAGATACCTTTTGACCGAGACTGCTGTCGGGTATAATTGAGCGTACTACTTCCTTTAAACAGGATGTGTACACGCTCAAGAAAAAAAAAGAGAAAAACACTAGAGATACATGTTAGGGAACACCAAAAAGATTTACTGCATGTTCTTAATTTAATCTCCCTGTTCCATTCATTAAATCTTCTCTTTAGTGCATTCTTTTTTTATTTATCATCATTTTTTGTGCAAGTTTTTGTTGTAGTTGTTGTACTGTTGTGGTTGTTGTTTGTTTACCGTCTAATGCTAGAAGAAAGGATCTAAATATTTGGGAGGGTACTTCACTGGGAAGCTGTTTTTAGTCGAGAACGTGCTTAAAGAGAGAAAGAATTAATTTTACAATAAAAATTATGGTATGCAACCCGTCTGTCCACCATGTTTCTTGTTTACCTGTGCTGCGGCTGAGCCAGTTGGCTATGAAACGAGCTGATAATACTTGAGCCGGCGCGACCTGAGTTACATACAGAACGCAGTGTTTTCTGATAAATCTGAACAAATCTGGTAAACACTCGGTAGTAAAATTTTGAGAATTGGGATTTATCCGATAAACTTCGATTTTGGTGGCCAATATGGCCGAGTTCCATTTTTTAAATCAAAAGGGCATGTTCTAAGCTATCATTTATACAGCCGCCGGTTGGGCCAATATAAGCTTTAGCTCATATTAATTTTGTCTGGTAGACCACACCCATCGTACATTTCTTGTCGCACACGAAGACGCCAAGTTATTCAGCGCACCGGGAGCAGGAGACAGTATGTTGATACACCGTTCCCTGGCAGCACTGAAGACATCAAATTCGCGGACCCCGTAAAGTATGCTTGCGTTTTTTACAAAACGCTTTAAGGTTGCAATTCGCTCAAACACAGTTGTTTTATATTCAAGCATTTCTGCTTCGGCGTTTGTGAGTTCATACCATACAAAACACGAATATACGCTTCGTGTGTTCTGACTATTTCGTGTTCAGGAATCACTTTATCTAAAATATTGAAGTATTCCGAAAAGCATAAAGCTGAACTCTGAATTTAGGATAATTGGAAACTGACAGAAAATAAACTCCGATAAACACCAAATGGCAACAAAAAAGAAAAAAAAGCTTGAGAAGACAGGTTGATTTTTAAGAAAAATAAACTTAGTACCCACGGGGCTTCAGTTATATATTAGGCCGTGTATGGCGCCTGCAATATTTACAACGATGGGGCAAATCATCCAATGCCCTCGCAAGGCCATTTGCGGATGGCTTATCTTGTTTTAAGAGACTGGCATGCACACTGCGAAAGCCCGTGATAATTCCATGCCACGAACAGAGACAAAGTATGCAGTTAGGGGGTTGTGCAAGTAACGGGTTTCACCCGATAACAACAAAAAGAGGGGGGGGGGGGCGGTCAGTGCCGTACCCGAAAATTGTTTGGGGGGTGGAGGCACTTCCATTATTTCGTGGAGGGCACCCCCTTAGAATGGCCATTTTTTGCTCTCTCTGCCATGGTGACAAATTTTCGGTGTGGGGGGGGGCACAGGCCGGGTGCGCTACCCCCTAGTACGCCCCTGAGTGGGGGAGATTTACGGGTGAAAATGACCATGTGATTGAGCTGTGACAGTGCGGGCTCATTCGTACGCAAATCTAGGCGCACGGGTGTTCTCGGCTTCTCGCCCTCATCTAAATACGTCCGCTATGACCCGAAATCGAACCTGCGTCCTCGAACTTAACGATGGGACATTTTATCTACTAAGACTTATATAATTGTGGGTCGGGTACAAGCAAAAAAAAATTATTACGCATGCGCACATGTCATGGTTTAAAACAACAATAAAGTTTTCACCAAAAGCGTAGTGAATTTTTAACACCCCACTTCGCTGATATAACGAGCACACCAGTCTGACTTGGCAACCAGCGTTGTCCTGTATTTTTGCGGCAGTAACCAATAAAAAAAATTGTGAACTTTGTCTCAGGGAAGCGACCAGCTCTGATTTGATTGATTGATATGTGGAGTTTAAGGCTCCACGGCCACTATACGATTGTGAGAGACGCCGTAGTGAAGGGCTTCAGAAATTTCGACTGCCTGGGATTCTTTAACGTGCACCTATGGATCTAAGCACATGCGCCTTAAGCATTCTCGCCTCCATCGAAAATGCGGCCGCCACGGTCGTGATTTCATCCCGCAACCTGCGGGTCAGGAGCCCAGTGCCACTAATCCAATGGGGAGTCTGTACTGGAGTAATGTTATAGATGCTTAAATATGCCTGTAGAGTAACATATGATTGCTTCTGACTGTGACAAATGGTGAAGCCATGCCCTGCCGCGGTGGTCTAGTGGCTAAGGTACTCGCCTGCTGATCCGCAGGTCGCGGGATGGGATCCCGGGTGCGGCGGCTGCATTTTCGATGGAGGTGGTAATGCTGTAGGCCCGTGTGCTCAGATTTGGGTGCACGTTAAAAAACCCCAGGTGGTCGAAATTGCCGGAGCCCTCCGCTATGGCGTCCCTCATAATCGTATAGTGGCTTTGGGACGTTAAGCCCCATATCAATCAAGTCAATCAATTGCAAAGATTGTCAATTTTCTGTTCAGTTTTTCCTCACCATCGGCAGAGCATCGTTATTTGCATCTCTTTTTCTAATAAAGTTCAGTTGCGAGTCAGCGCCCGTGTTCTGCACCTTCTGTTCTTCTTAGTACTCGTTCCCGAGTGCACGGATAAAATCAAGAAGATCCTAGAAGTATGTTCACACTGCAGCGGGAACACAAAGACACAGAGAGTGTGTCATCTCTTTCTTTGTATATGGCGTGTCTTTGCGTTTACGCTGTAAAAGTACGTCTACGAGACGAGTACGTCTATGGTAAAAGCCGCACAGCTTATGTTGTGAAGAGAAAAGAAAGTTCTATTTAAAAAAATTGTGGGTTCTTAAAGCTATAGATATATTGCCTTCTGCTTTGCATACCATACCGTTTACTTGCTTCAAGGCACCTATTTTTGTGTGCCACAGATTGCACAAATTAAGGTCCAAAGCTGTATGGTGAACTGTTTATTGTATAGAGTCTCATTGCTCTCTATTCTCTCCTGTGCAGCATCTTTGCTGTGGTTGTCTCACGCACCATTTCTCCTCCACCCTCCCCCTTTATTTTTTAATAGTTGCGTTTGTGCAAATACATCAACATCAGGATGTGTTTTGACGTAGTATTTTTTTACTAATTTACAGCTAACGCACACCGGCACTTTCTTTGTCGACGGATCATTCGAGTATTGTTATCCTGAATGCGCTGCCACTGTCTAGATGTTCTCATTCCTTGCTTTAGTTTAATTCTCGCTATGCTGTGCGTAAAAAAAACTCTACTTGATTTCATGGATGTTGATAGCTCTGAACGTACATGTCATTGCGCTATAGAGATATAGCTAATTCTAGATCCCAATTGCGAATTGATAATTTAGGGCGCACTTTCGGCATTCATTACCTGATTTCATTGTTAATGTTATGCATATGTAACGTCAGTTTCATAATGGGCGTACTGCGAGAACTTATCGTTTTGTGCTCTGTTTTTTGAGCACCATGGGCATTGGTCAGCTTGTAATAGGTTCACATGCTACGTGGTGCCAACAGACAAAAAACAAACAAACAACAACGGTGTTCCACACTCGCAGCAATAACTAGTGGTGGCGCTGACTTACGCTGCCACGTTTAAATGTTACATATGCATTCTATTAAGTGGACAGAGGGATGATCGCCACCGTATCTCCGGGGCAGAGCATCAGACGCGTTCTTCGAAGGTCACCGGTTCGGTTCCTGCCGGTGTCAAGTTATTTTTTCGCCCAATTTTCTTTACATTTAAATTAGAATTTATCCTAATAAGAGCCTCTATATTTTCCTTGACATCATTGTCTGTTAGTCAACATTATTGTTGTGTATAACAAAAAAAAAGAGCACTCAAACTTACGCTTCTTCCCTGCAAACGAAAACAGTGATTCAGACTCGCTGCTGGGCTCTAGTGGCTAAGGCACTCGGCTACTGACCCGCCATTCACGGGATCTAATCCCAGCCACGGCGACCGCACTTTTGATGGTAGGGATAATGCCCGCGTGTATATAGATTTAGGCGCACGTTAATAAAAATCCCAGGTGGCCGAAATTTCCGTAGCCCTCCACTACGGCGTCTCTCATAATCATATCGTGGTTTCGGGACGTTCATCATGATCATAATCATCAGCCTGACTACGTCCACTGCAGGACAAAAGCCTCTCCCACGTTTCACCAGTCAACTCGGTCCTGTGCTGCCCACTTAACTCTGCCCACCTAATCTGCCCACTGTCTCCCCCAAACCCGCTTGCCTTCTCTGGGAATCCAGTCAGCTACCGTTAATGACCAGCGGTTATCCTGTCTACGTGCTACATGCCCGGCTCATGTCAATTTCCTCTTCTTGATTTCAACTATGATATCCTTAACCCCGGTTTGTTCCCTAATCCGCTCTGCTCTTTTCTTCTCTTGAGGTTACACCTACCAGTCTCCTTTCCATGCTCGCTGCGTCGTCCTAAATTTAAGCTGAACCCTCTTAGTAAGTCTCCAGGTCTCTGCTCTGTAGTACCGGCAAGATGCAGCTATTATATACCTTCCTCTTGAGGGATAGTGTCAATCTACCAGTCATGATTTGAGAGTGCTTGCCAAACGTGCTCCACCCCATTCTTATTCTTCTAGTTACTTCAATCTCGTGGTTCAGCTCCAAGGGTATTACTTATCCTAAATAGACATAGCTTTTACAACTTTAAGTGCACTATTACCTATCTCGAAGCGCTGCCCTCTTCTGAGGTTGTTCTACATTACTTTTCTTTTCGGTAGATTTTTTAAGACATACTTTTCTGGTCCCTTGTCTAATTCCGTAATCATTAGTTGCAATTCGTCCCCTGAGTTACTCAGCAATGCAATGTCATCGGCAAAGCGAAGGTTACTAAAGTACTCTCTTTTAACTCTTATCCCTGACTCTTTCCCACTCTCTAGGCCTCTGAAAACCTCCTGTCAGCATGTGGTAAATAGCATTGGTGAGACTATATCCCCCTGCTTTATACCCTATTTGATTGCTATCTTGTTGCTTTCTTTATGGAGCAATATAGTCGCAGTTGATCTCGTGTAGATTTCTTCCAGGATGTTCATGTATATGCTTCGTTGATGCCCCGATTCCGCAATGTCTACATGACGGCTGATATTTCTATTGAATCAAACGCCTTCTCTAATTCTATGAAGGCTATGTATAGTGTTAGGTTGTATTCTGTGCATTTTTTATGACCTGATTGATAGTATGAATGTGGTCGATTGCTGAGTAGCCTGTTCGAAATGCCGCTTGTTCCTTTGGTTGATTGAGTTCTAATGTCGTCTTAATTCTGTTAGCACTTACCTTTGTAAATAGCTTGTATATGACGGAGAACAAGCTAATTGGTCTGTAATTATTCAAGTCCTTGTCATCTCTTTTCTTATGTATTACGATGATGTTAGCATTCTTCCAAGATTCTGGTACTCTTCCCGTTAGGAGACACTTCGTAAACAGGGTGGCTAGTTTTTCTCGCACAATCTGTCCTCCTTCTTTCAGGAGATCTGATGTTACCTGGTCCTCACCAGCAGCTTTGCCTCTTCGAATTCCTTCCAAGGCTTTTCTCGTTTTTTCTATCATTACTGTTGGGATTCTATCTGGGATACTGTTATAGCTCTTATGCTAAGGTCGTGGTTGTGCCGGCTACTGTACATGTCTATGTAAAACTCCTCCTCTATTTTAACTATTCTATCCATATTGGTAGTTACTTTGCCTTCCTTGTCCCTCAGTGCATACATCTGGTTTTTGCCAATCCCAAGTTCCCTCTTCACTGCTGTGACGCTTCCTCCGTTCTTCAGAGCGTGTTCAACTTTATTCATGTTATACCTTTATATACGGGATACCTTACGCTTATTATTCAACTTCGTAAGCTCTGCCAATTATATTTTGTCTGTTCCATTTGAGACTTTCATGCTTTGATGCTTCATAATGAGGTTCTTCGTCTCCTGGGACAGCTTACCTGTGTCCTGTTTAAGTGCCATACCTCCAACTTCCACTGCACACTCTGTAATGATACTCCTCAGATATTCATTGCGTCGATGCTCAAGCAGGATTCCTCAATAACAGCTGAATACCGCCTGTTCTGAAGCGATACTCTAGACTCTTTTACTTTCCGTCTCAGTGCTAGCTCAATGATTTGCTTCTTGCGTATCAGTATCCGTCGTTCCTTCTTCAAGTCTAGCCGAATTCGAGACCGTACCATTCCTTGATCACTGCATCGTATTTTGCCAATCACTTCCACATCCTGCATGACGCCTGAGTGTGCACTCAGTATAAAGTTTTTTGTGTTCTTATTTTCGCCATCAGGGCTCCTCTAAGTCCACTTACAGTTACTTCGCTTTCCGTAGAAGGTATTCAAAATCCGTAAATTATTGCGTTCTGCGAATTCTACTAGTAGCTTTCCTCTGGCATTTCTAGTACCGATGCCATAATCTCCCACTGCCTGGTCTCCAGCCTGCTTCTTCCCTACCTTTGCATTAAAGTCTCCCATCAGTATAGTATACTGTGTTTTTACCGTGCTCATTGCCGATTTCACGTATTCATAGAAGCTTTCAACTGAAGCGTCATCATGGCTGGATGTAGGCGGGTAAGCCTGTACCACCTTCATCTTGTATTTCTTATTGAGTTTAACTACAATACCTACCGCCCTTTCAATAATGCTTTAGTATTCCTCTATGTTGTCAGCTATATTTCTGTTCGGTTTTGTTCTAACTGTTTTGCTGTGGAGAGATTGAGGTCCATATTGCCTCGGCTACTCCATATCACGAAGTTCTGCAGCGAAAAAAAAGAAGGAATAATACTGAACGGTACCGAAAAATGAACTATCCAAAAAACTTAATAGCACACTGAAACCAGTTCAAATATCATTCCAATACACAGTTTGCTTACAGCAGTTCACGCTGTCGTAAACTGCTCACACGCACACCTTCCTGTTCTACTGTCAGTATATGCGCTAACACATTTTATATATATCAATCCCTGGCTGTATATCACAGGCGCTTATCCAGTCCGGCCTCCACTAAATAGTCTGTCAGGAAGATGTTCGCCTTTTTCTGAAGATGCATCTCAGGCCATGGTCCAAGTAATTTCGTTAGTGTGAGGGGCCGTCTGTCCAAACTTGCTAATTTGTTCTTTAATTTTTCTTTTTATTTCGCGTATTTAACGCACTCTAAAAAATATGGCGAACATTTTCTTCTGCATGCCCCCAAAGACATTCCGGGGAGCTATATTTCTCTTGATAAGGAGCCCCATGTCCAGTTCTCTTCTGTCAGCCAGCCCATGATTGCAAAGCCCATTCTGTAGCACTGCATATGCCTCCTAGTCTCACGGATACCTATTACATCTCATTTAACACCCTCTAGATCATCGAATAGTACAGCTAGACTTGCCTCACTACATAAGGTTCTAGCGTTAAACGTTGCCAAGTTCAGGTTCCAATGGCGGCCTGTCCGGACCCATAGATTCTTAGCATCCTCTGCTGCGTTGCAGATCTGACCGCCGCCGTGGTCATTTTCTTCGCAGCCGCTGGGGATTGAGGGCCGCGAGTGAATTGACGTATGCATGTGGGAGGTAGTGGCCAAATACTGGACCAGGGTGGCCAATCCTTGTCTAGTGAGGGAGGGCGTTACCGGTTGTCCGGTGAGTCCGCATTGCAGGC
Source organism: Rhipicephalus annulatus (assembly GCA_013436015.1). NCBI lineage: Eukaryota > Metazoa > Arthropoda > Arachnida > Ixodida > Ixodidae > Rhipicephalus > Rhipicephalus annulatus. Next base: position 88,198 of record WOVY01005055.1, read on the forward strand.
CTCTTAGTGCAGTTCCATCACCACGCAGATTTTTTTAAAAACCCGGCTGGGAAGGGTGCGGCACCAGGATTCGAACCACGGACCTCTTCCACGCAAGGCGAATGCTCTAACCACTACGCCATCACTGCTTACGGGACGTTAAACGCCGTCAACTATTCAAGACAGTGGTGCAACGCGGGCATCTTAAAGATCGCGCACTTCATGACGACGCGTACAGAAAGCAAACGAAGGCCCGCGGGTTATTGCTTTCTTTCTTATTCGACTCGAAGCTCTCTTAAATCGAGGTGCTTAATGAGATCCTTGAACAGGGAGTAGCTTTCTGGGCTCCGGCGATAGTTACTGTGTGAGATTTTTTTTCGTGTGTATTGCAAGCTGCGGCACACAAAATGATTCGTGCTTTACTTTTGTGTCGACGCGTCCGCCTGCACGATAGCATTCCCATTGTAGCACGATAGTAAACGATAGAGACGACTCAGAATGTGGCAGACGTTCAGTCGGTTAATTTATTAGGTCTTCTTATATGGATTCCTTTAAGTCACGTTCAAGTCAGTGAAACGCCCTTCACGCGCACATAAAGACCCGTGTCGAGAGGGAGGTACCACGTCAGAAAGAATAGAAACTACATACAAACACGCATGCATTTTTCTATTAATCTGTACTTATAACTTTTACCACACCAAAGCAGCTAAGGCTGTGAAGGACACCGCATTGGAGAACTCCGTGTAATTTCAACCACGGGGGCGTATTTAACGTGCGCCGAAATTGCACAGTATACCCTGGCCTCTGTGGCATTAGGCTCCATCAAAACGTGGCCGCCACGGCCGGAATCGAATTCACCTCTGTTACGTCAGTATATAGCTGAGCACGCAAAGTAGCGACACTGGTGACACACGGAGTTAGGTGTGTTGGGGGTTATACGACATTTTCTAATGAAATGATAAGAACAGATATAAATAATTTGCAACATCACCAGGAAATACCTAGCGACTATTCATGCAACAGCAGTTAACTGATAGTGTGCCCGAGCGCACTGTAGCTAAGATTCACGGTCATAAACCTGATGTCATCCGCATAAAAATTGGTATCAGCATCGCAAAAAGAAAATGATGAGTCCACAAACATGGCTCTCAAAAAAAAAAAAGGATAACGATGATTCTGCAAACATGGCTCATACTCAATCAGGGGGATCGGCCAAGAATTTATTATATAATTTAGTGAGACTTTTCTCCGTGTTAAATATTTATACCCATAGAAAATACAATGAACGTAAAACGAAAGTAGTGCAATAATTGTTTTTCACTCGTTCAGATCAGACAATACAGTGGCTATGTGGAACAGAAGTTAGCGTGATTTAAAAAATTTGTTTTATGTTAAATTATTTAATATAGCTCACGCAAGTGAAGACTTAATTCACTTAGTTTCATGAAGTTAAGAACAAATGGCATCGAAAACGTTTTTTTTGGCTGAAGGCCAGATCCGAAGCACTGAAGGAAAGCGTCTGTTCTCAGTTGTGAAGTTCAGCAGGCTATATCGAATGGGATGACTAAGATCCCACTCAACTACGATATCCTTATCCCGCCGTAGTGGTCTAGTGGCTAAGGTACTCGGCTGCTGACCCGCAGGTCGCGGGATCGAATCCCGGCTGCGGGGGCTGCATTTTCGATTGAGAATCGAGGAAATGATGCAGGCCCGTGTGCTCAGATATGAGTGCACGTTAAAGAACCCCAGGTGGTCGTAATTTCCGGAGGCCTCCACTACGGTGTCTCTCATAATCATATGGCGGTTTTGGGAGAATAAACCCTAGATATAAATCAATCAAAAGTATGTTTCTTAGCAATATGTATCGGTGACATGACAAAACATAGTACTCTATTGTGTCTGGTTCTGAACCAAAGTTGCATAGAGGCGATATCCTCAGACCAGCCCTGTGTGAATCTTAATTTAACGGGAGGACACGGCATCGTAATCTGGTTAATATGACTTCTAATTGTCTTGCAGGACGCCACTGAATTTTTTCACGAGAATAAAGTCACTAAATTCTTTTGATGACGTTATTGATTCCATAGCATCTGCACAAAGCGCCAATTTTCTCTGTCTTATCGCAGTTATTGTGCCCACTTCTGGAAGAATCGATAATATTGGACCAGTCAATGGCACTCGTGCTAGACAGTCTGCGATTTTATTTAATCTTAATCCGCAATCACCACGTACCCATAATAATTTCAGTAGTTGCAACTGCAACGAACAACATTCGTTCCCTGTTTATTAGAAAAGAAATACCTGTGCTGCGTGTTCCGCAGTCAAGCAGATTAGCTGAAAATGATGACGCCAATAGGGCAGATCGCATCGCTTGGTTTGTGGGCGGTTAAGAATGCGTTGGGCCGAGTCGCATCGATCTGCAGCGATCTCGCGCGATTCGCAGCTTTAAAGCTTTGCGATGAATTACACAGTTTACGCAGAGAGCTCGAATCGGTCTCTAAATTACCCTTGGGACTTGGCCTACTAGCTCAATGTGTTAGTAAAAAATCGCCAAAACCGTTTTAGGGTCCCTTTAAAGAGCGCCTTTAAGGCTATAAATTTTGATGATGCCGTAATCGACGTACATGCTGACAGGGAAGCAGTAATAATTATTGCGTTACGGGCGTTCAAAGGTAGCTTCCGCAACAGTTACTGTATATGATACCTATACAGTAACTCTAGCTTCCGTAGTGCTGGAAATATTGCTAACAGTTCAGCTTGAAAAACAGGAGTGAAGTCTGGTAGTCTTAATGAAAAAGACTAGCCAAGGGAATGGGAGTATACGTATACGCATATATCTTTTCCTTATTTAGTGGGGCATCTGTGGCTATGACATTTTTTGTTTCTGCGTGTGCAAGATGATCCTGCAGCCGGCTATTCAAAACCTTGTATGACTGGAATTTCGGCTAGGAGAGGAAAATCACATCGAATTCTGTTTCCTGATTTGAAACCTGTACTGTAAACACATCTCAAATACTCATTTATCCTGTCTGGTTGTTTCTGGACAAAAATAATATGTGGTGTTCAAAACTTTGGCTAATGGGCAAAAAAAGCACTTTGGATCATTTATAAAAGCATACTATAATCGTCTTAGGGCATAGCTATAAAGTTTTAAAATGCGTGAACCGTTAGGAGAAGGGAACGACAGGGCAATGTAAGCAATCGCGCTTCCCGATAGAAAAAAAAAAAAGATTGTTACAAACCCATAGGTAGCCCTGGACACAATCCCAATGCTTCTAGTTTCAGCATTACCAGAGGCTTTATTTTGTAAGCATAGCCACCAGAGAACAAACAATACGTACCCAAATTCTAATATTGGTTCCATATACACATTGTACATCATCACCATTGTGTTTCTGCATAGTCTATGTTGAGGGCTTCTCAATTTGCGAAGAATTCCTAAGGCAATTTGTGCTTTAGATGTAATGCTCTCTATGTGAGGAGTTGAGTTTAGGTTGCCATTATAAATTACTCCCAAATATTTAAGCGATTCCACCTGTGGAATGGGCTTATAACATATTCAAGATGAGATGGGATCTGCTAACGGGAATATCAACAATGTACTTTTATTTACATTTAAGCTCATGCAGATTATCTCTAGCTATATCTTCAGCATATTCACGTATCTATGTAGTTTTTTATATAAAAAATAAGCGTCACTATCTGCTCGAAAAATGTGATATCATCTGCGTATACAAACACCTTAACGTCATGGCATTCGGAAATTGAGCTCATTAATACGTTAAATGGTGTTGGCGACAATACAGAGCCCTGGGGGACACCGCGGGTTTGTTTGCACTTTGACAATGTGCAACCATATTTAAACAATACATCTTTCTTCTTAAAATCTTTTCACCCACACAATTATATATTTTGGAAAACTGTGACTCTGTAATATGTCCAATAAAACCGAATGTTCCACATTGTCATATGCTTTGGTTATGCTTAATGTCACGACAGCAGCATGTTGTCTTCTTTTGCGAACAAGTTGAACGCGGCTTTCTAGGTTTGTGTGTACACACAAGATTGAACAATCCATTCTGAAGTCGATTTGATAAATATTAAATTTTCCGCTATCCAGATTGTAATTCTCTTATGGAGCACCCTCTACATGAGCTTCACCATATTAGAAGTAAAAGAAATGGATCGAATGTTTTTATTGTTATAGCCTAATCTATTTCTTTTTTGTATTAGCACTATTTCAGCTAATTGCCACTCATACAGAATCCAGGCATATTTTAACGAATAATTTACAGTGTTCAGTAGGTCACATGGTGATAACTTGACTAATATTTTTATCATAGCAGCCATAATTCCGTCCTGACCTGGAGCTGACGAGAGCAAATCTTAAATCAATTGAGCTACTTCTTCCAGTGTAACATTAGGAAATTCCATTGTTGACGCTGGTTTTTGTTAATCGGAAACTTGTCATAGTTTATGCAAATCGGCATTCTACGCATTTAGCTATGTTTTCTGAAAATTTCTTCGTTGTTTACAAAATCATATCATCATATCAAATCATCATATCAAAACAGTGCATTTTCGTTACTACGTTTGGAAAGGTAATCATAGTGTTTTTCATCATATTCTTTTTAGCTAAAGAAACTGTCCGTTTAAAACTTGCAGCGTAAAACTTGTGATCAGACCAGTTTTGGGGGCACCAGTTAGAAGTATTTTCTGATGGACTGCTCCTTCGTGCTTTTTTTCTACCTACCTACGTCCTGCCTACCTGTCACACACAGGCAAAAGAAAAATATAATGAAATATTATGTTTTGTGAAGAGTTTGATAAAGGTAATTTATGAATTTTGCCAGTATTCGTCTTTTGTAGGTAACTTCCCGAAAACGCTGTAATTTACTGACCATTGCCTCCGCGCCAAGACATGAAATATTTAAAGCTATCTCGAAAAACTCTCTTGTCATAAAACCACGATGCTCGAAAAACATAATAAAGCAAGCGGTGAAAGAATGAGCGGAGTGATCAACTTGCAGAGAATGTTTTTTTTTTGTACCTGATTTTTCAACATCTCGTGAATATCAGATGTAGTCAAAAAATTTTCGCTGTTTATTATTTTGAAAAAAAAATACTGCAGAATTAATGACAATAATGTGTAATATTCTGTGATTTTTTATAGAAACATCATTTTACGGAAGCGCCACAGTTGCGACACCCACGCACCTTGTGTCCCGTCTGACGCCGAATGCAGACCCTATTAGACACGGCTGTACTGCCTAACTCTGTATCATTGTGCCAACCTGGCGGGCTTTCTAGGCAGATATTTTCTGTGTTTTGGGGAGCTGTCCCAATTGTCTAGCGGTAGTCCCTATTCTCAACCTTTCGCTTTCCGTCTGGGAGACTCCTCATCATACGCCAGGGTCGGATCACCAGTTAGGTCTGGTGGGTCATACTTGCGTAGAGAGGTCTGCTATGGGGCTCTCGGGCTTCTGATGGCTCAACCACATTTGAATATATCAATTAAATTACCAATACCAACACCACTGCGCATACAAACAATATTTAGGCGACCTTAATTTTTCGATTCAGTGGCTTGAATGTCGCCAGCCTCTAGTGTTCGGTGATTAATCTGTTTTAGTTGTGGTGAGTAAGGGGTTTACTCAATGGGCCCAGGTCATTGGACGCACTCAAGACAACCTGATAACACGAAGACGTTCTTTATATTGGACGAGGACAAGAACACACACGAAGAAGTCTCACAAAGAACATCAGGACGATACGAGGTTAAAGAAAGTCTACTGGCAAGTTCTTGTCCACGCGAAACGTAAGTCTACATTTTAAAACTCAGCGCACTTAACTCCCGCACCACCAAGTTTTCAAGACGACACTCACGCACACCATCGTTGCGGTGACCGTAGCACCGGGCAACGTGGCGTTGAGTTCGTCGCGGTAGCGTCCACGGTGGGAACACCTTCTCGTGTAGCTCACTGGTTCGAGCTTACGTCGATGTCCCGCACCCTGACATCTTGCTGGCATCCATGCAGGTCACACTCGACGGAAGCGAGCGCCCAGGACACGGGGTCGAAAGCCCCGACAACCATCGAAGTCGGCTGCGTACCTTCGCTGCACCAGTCTTCTTTCTTCTTCCTTTTCGTTTCGATTCCGCGCTCAGGGTTGCTCGTCACAGTCATCACATAGTGTATCAGTAGATAAGGTGCTCTCCAGCTGACCCGAAGATCATGGGTTCCGTGGCGGCCACGGCCATCTCATTTTGATGGAGGCGAAATGGTAGAGGCCCGTGTACTGCTCGATACAAGCGCACGTTAAAGAACACAAGATGGTCGAAATTGCCGCACTACGGCGTCTCTCTTAAACGTATTGTGCTTTTGAGACGTGAAGCCCAAAGGTCGCTGAGCGCGCTAACGATCCGACTCATTCAGACTCAGATCGAACCGTCAGCCTGAGTCCAAGTGAGACCAGCTGAGTGATATTTTGGCGAGTCTGAGTCTGAATGAGTCCAGTTGAAGAAATTTTTCGTGAGTGCCAGTACGAGTGAGTCCGGCTCATGAAAAATTACGCTAGTCCGAGTCCAAGTGAGTTCAAAGCTCAAAATATATTTCACGAGTGAGTCTCTGGGATTTTCACGTTTTTCATCCGACCTTGCAGGACATACTGGTCCTATCTCGCCATCTTCATTGTTACTATAAGCCTTACCCTAATTCACAAGTGTACTCAAGTTTACTCACACGAATTCGAAAGCAGTATCGCTCATTCAGCATTAGCATATCTATTGATCAAAGGCGTGAATTACGTAGGGGGCGTGCGATGACCTCACCGCAGCGAACTCTTCCACCAAAATTACTGATAAATAAAATTTATGGTGTCATATTTTTAAAGAAAAATGTCCCTACTGGTTTGAAACCACTGATAACCTGTACTTGGAGGTACTCTATAAAAAGACAACTAGAATAGCGCCGATTACGTGAGATACTTGGGTTAAATAACGCTGGCATCATGATCGAAGAAGTTAAATTTAAGTTAACTGCTCTGAGTGTGTCCGAGTGAGTCCGAGTGGACTCACTCGGACTCACTCAGACTTGAGTAGACTCACTCGGACTCACTCAGACTCAGAGCAAGCCGTGAATCTCAGTTGAATTTGAATCCGAGTAAATCCGGTCGAAAAAAAAAATCTTCGTGCCTTTAAGTCCGAGTGATGCCGACTCAGTGAAATTTTGGCGACTCTGAGCCCGAGTGAGGCGTAAAATAAATTTCGTGGTTGAGTCTCAGTGAGCTCCACAATTCTTGCCGATTTATGGCCCTCAGATGTTACAATTTAATAATCAGTGGTTAAATTCTAATATACATGGATTTATCAAGATACCACATGCACACGCATGACCTTATATAAAAAAACGCTTTCAGCAACAATGTTATGCCATTTGCAGTAAGCTTAGAATGACATAAACCAAAAGCTGAGTGTCAGGTCAAAGTGTCAAGTTTTATTACAGCGATTGTTTTTGTCTCAAAACAGTGAGGCAGGACTTTCATCGTTTTCATATGCTCCCACTGTAGGATCTTTAATAACTGGGGAAACAAAGCTGGAGCTTTCCTCAACACGATGGCTGACGTCCTCTTGCGCGCTTTGTGTCCTAGAAGCTCCATGTGGTCTGCGTTTCCCAACATTCATTCCTTGCGTCACGCCGTGGTCGCATGGGCGGGGGGGGGGTAATTGTGCATGCCCGGAAAAGCTAGATATCTTTATCACGTTAGATCTCAACAGTGCGTATACTTAATACTCGCAGAACAGTGTGCCGTAGACGAATATTACCTGTGATGTAGGCATCTTAAGCAGCTCAGCATATTAAAGTGAATCTCTTTTTTCCCCTCCTTCTAGACCTTTTATGGATTTTCTTAAATAGAATTAACCATTTACATTGCATAGATACCGACTTTTCGGAAGCAAATAGATCGCTTCAAAAGTGGGGGCGGGGTTGCGTGTTCTTAGTATGTCCATAATGAAAGAAAAAATGTTATGTTTTAAAAACTGAAAGATAGTGTTGTTGACATCAATGTTGTAAACGAGTTTTTTATATATTACGTTAATGATCGGACAAGCAAGATGAATCTGAAATTTACGACATAACGGTTATACAGGACAAACACTTGTTGCTAGCTCAATTTCTCATGTTGATGTTGATTGTTTTGTCTTTTCGATGCATTTTTTTGTCAAAATAATTTCGCGTAGTTACGCGCTGCCTGCTTGCGATTTAGTTATTAGTCATCATCATCATCATCATCAACAACATCATCATCAACATCATCATCATCAGTCTGACTACGTCCACAGCAGGACAAAGGCCTCTCCCATGTTCCGCCAGTTAACCCGGTCCTGTGCTTGCTGCTGCCAATTTATACCCGCAAACTTCTTAATTTCATCGGCCCACCTAACCTTCTGTTTCCCCCTAACCCGCTTTCCTTCTCTGGGGATCCAATTAGTTACCCTTAACGACCAGCGGTTATCCTGTCTACGCGCTACATGCCCGGCCCATGTCCATTTCTTCTTCTTGATTTCAGTTATGATATCCTTAACCCCCGTTTGTTCCCTAATATACTCTGCTCTCTTCTTGTCTCTTAATGTTACACCTACCATTTTTCTCTCCATTGCTCGCTGCGTCGTCCTCAATTTAAGTTGAACCCTCCTTGTAAGTCTCCAGGTTTCTGCTCCGTAGCTAAGTACCGGCAAGATACAGCTGTTATATACATTTTTCTTGAGGGATAGTGGCAATCTACCTGTCATATATTGAGAGTGCTTGCCAAATGTGCTCCACCCCATTCTTATTCTTCTAGTTACTTGAATCTCGTGGTTCGGCTCCGCGGTTATTACCTGCCCTAAGTAGACATAGTCTTTTACAACTTGAAGTGCACTATTACCTATCTCGAAGCGCTGCTCTTTTCCGATGTTGTTGTACATTACTTTCGTTTTCTGCAGATTCATTTTAAGAGCTACCTTTCTGCTCTCCTTGTCTAACTCCGTAATCATGAGTTGCAATTCATCGCCTGAATTACTCAGCAATGCAATGTCATCGGCGAAGCGCAGGTTACTAAGGTACTCTCCATTAACTCTCATCCCTAACTGTTCCCATTCTAGGCTTCTGAAAACCACCTGTAAGCACGCGGTAAATAGCATTGGGGAGATTGTGTCCACCTGCCTTACACCCTTCTTGATTGGTATTCTGTTGCTTTCTTTATGAAGCACTATGGTAGCAGTTGATCCCCTGTAGATTTCTTCCAGGATATGTTTATATATACTTCATCGACGCCCTGATTCCGCAGTGTCTGCATGACGGCTGATATTTCTACTTACTGAAACGCCTTCTCGTAATCTATGAAGGCTATGTATAGTGGTTGGTTATATTCTGAGCATTTATATATTACCTGAATTATAGTATGAATGTGGTCGATTGTTGAGTAGCCTGTTCTAAATCCTGCTTGTTCCTTTGGTTGATTGAATTCTAATGTTTTCTTTACTCTGTTAGCAATTACTTTTGTAAACAGCTTGTATACTACAGAGAGCAAGTTAATCGGCCTGTAATTGTTCAAGCCCTTGTCATCTCCTTTCTTATGAATTAAGATGATGTCAGCGTTCTTCCAAGACTCTGGTACTCTTCCCGTCAGGAGACACCTCGTAAACAGGGTGGCTAGTTTTTCTAACACAATCTGTCCTCCATCTTTCAGCAGATCTGATGCTACCTGATCCTCACCAGCAGCTTTGCCTCTTTGCATGCTCTCCAAAGCTTTTCTGACTTCTTCTATCATTACTGGTGGGGTGTCATCTGTGTTACTGCTAGTTTTTATAGTATTAAAGTCGTAGTTTTCCCGGCTACTGTACAGATCTCTGCAAAACTCCTCCGCTATTTTAACTATCCTATCCATATTGGTAGTTATTTTGCCTTCTTTGTCTCTTAGTGCATACATCCGATTTTTCCCTATCCTAAGTTTCCTCTTCACTGCTTCGACGCTTCCTCCGTTTTTCAGAGCGTGTTCAATTTTCTCCATGTTATACCTTCTTACGTCGGATACCTTACGCCTATTAATCAACTTCGAGAGCTCTGCCAATTCTATTTTGTCTGTTGTACTTGAGACTTTCATGATTTGACGCTTCTTAATGAGATTCTTCGTTTCCTGGGAAAGCTTGCCAGTGTCCGGTCTAATTACCCTGCCTCCAACTTCCACTGCACACTCCGTAATGATACTCGTCAGATTATCATTCATTGTATCTATGCTAAGGTTGGTTTCCTCACTAAGAGCCGAGTACCCGTTCTGAAGCGAGACTATGAATTCCTGTACTTTCCCTCTCAGTGCTAGCTCATTGATTGACTTCTTGCGTATCAGTTTATGTCGTTCTTTTCTCAAGTCTAGGCGAATTCGAGACCGTACCATTCTATGGTCACTGCATCGTACCTTGCCAATCACTTCCACATCCTGCACGATGCCTGGGTGTGTACTCATTATAAAGTCTATTTCGTTCTTATTTTCGCCATTAGGGCTCCTCCATGTGCACTTGCGGTTTCCTCGTTTTCGGTAGAAGGTATTCAAAATCCGTAAATTATTGCGTTCTGCGAATTCTACTAGTAGCTCTCCTCTGGCGTTTCTAGTACCGATGCCATAATCTCCTACTGCCTGGTCTCCAGCCTGCTTCTTCCCTACCTTTGCATTAAAGTCTCCCATCAGTATTGTATACTGTGTTTTTACCTTACTCATTGCCGATTCTACGTCTTCATAGAAGCTTTCAACTGAAGCGTCATTATCGCTGGATGTGGGCGCGTAAGCCTGTACCACCTTCATGTTGTATCTCTTATTCAGTTTAATGACGATACCTAACACCCTTTCATTAATGATATAGTATTCCTCTATGTTGCCAGCTATGTTTCTGTGAATTTAGAGCCCCACTCCCAGTTCTCCTCTGTCAGCCAAGCCCCGATAGCAAATGGCATACCTCACTTAGCCCTATTATATCCCATTTAACGCCCTCTAGCTCCTCGAATAGTACAGCTAGATTTCCCTATAAGGTTCTAGCGTTAAACGTTGCCAAGTTCAGGTTCCAATGGCGGCCTGTCCGGATCCAGAGATTCTTAGCACCCTCTGCTGCGTTGCAGATCTGACCGCCGCCGCGGTCAGTTGCTTCGCAGCTGCTGGGAACTGAGGGCCGTAAGTTAATTTACGTATGCATGTGGGAGGTAGTGGCCCGATACTGCACCAGGGTGACCACTCCTTCTCTGGTGAGGGAGTGTGTTCCCGGCGGTGGTTACCGGTGAGGCCGCACCCCAGGCCTCGTAATGCAGTTCCATCACCACGCGGATTTTTTTTTATCTGGTTGGGAATTGCGCGGCACCGGGATTTGAACCACGGACCTTTTGCATGCGAGGCGGATGCTCTAACCAGTACGCCATCGCTGCTTCCTTTTGCTCATGTTGATCAAGCTATCATTTAATTTAGCCTAGCAAAATTAGCCCAAATGAGGCAAATCTTATCGTGGCCAATAAAACCAAGTTGACTTCCCCATGAGCTTAAAGGCGCCAAACCCAGGAAGAAACTTATTACTCTCTACTGATACTATACCAATTAACATGGTTCGTACAGGTTTCCAAAGGGAAAATTGAAGGATGTACAAGGACCTGTCACAGGTTTTTAAAGGAATAAAAGCAGAATGCAATGTTGAAAAGAATAATTTTTATGAGTCTAGAGAATCCAAGCTGATTGATTGATTGATTGATATGTGGGGTTTAATGTCCCGAAACCATCATATGGCTATGAGAGATGCTGTAGTGAATGGCTTCAGGAATTTTGACCACCTGGGGCTCCCCAACATGCACTCAAATCTGAGCACACGGGCTTACAACATTTTCGCCTCCATTGGAAATGCAGCCGTCAAAGCTGGGATTCGATCCCGCGACCTGCGGGTCAGCAGACGAGTACCTTAGCCACTAGACCACCGCCACGGGGTGAATCCAAGCTGAGAAAAATTCTAATTACTAATCAGAGTCTAGTCTCATTAGGCTAAATTAAATCTAATTCGCCTTAAAACTCATTTTAATTATGTCTTCGTACTTATTAGTGCTTGTTTCATCATAGCGAGGCTCATTTAAGTTCAGTTTGGCCTAACGTAACAAAGGCAAGCTGGGCTGAGAAAATGTAATATGGTGTGCTTGGCTCCATCAGGTCTTGCGAGGCTTGCTACGCTTAGTTATGCTAACAAACCGGTATAAATAACAATAGGGGCCAGGCACTGGAACTGGTGCAGTCACAGCCGCTAAGTTAAAAAAAAGGCACAAATTGGATGGAGCAAAGACAGCGACACCCAGTTGTTGTTTTGGCTACGAGCGCGTCAGAGAGAGCGCCATGAAAGGCCAACTGATTTGACGGGTCGCATGCACACCGCAGCAGGCGTCTCGTCGCTAAATAACGCCTGGATGCCTTCGGCCACGTGGTCTGCACATTTATGGTCACACCTGTACACAATTGGCACGTCAGTGATTCCATGGCCTGTCAATCATTATTGTCATACACTCATACCCAGCTATGCCAATATCGGAGTATAATTACCAAGCTAAGTAGATGATCTTGAGAGCATTCTGATGTAGGTGGTAGATAGAAAGTGCATTTGGTTCGAAAAAGAAAGAGTCACATTCAAAAGCATGCATTATACATACATTACATAATGACCACAACCATTACATCATTATACATAGTTGCATTTACTGATGGCACAAAATGTGGCTTCTGTTTGCATGCCTAATGGCTGGCCGACAGAGCTCAATCAGTAAATTACTGCACTAATGTACAGAACATCTTTCTTGGGCTTTTGTCACAGACATGATGTTCATAGCCACATGTTTAATACAACAAACATTTTCTGTTAGCCTCAGGTAACTGATGACAAAAAAAAAAACAGCCGCTAGAACAGGTGCTCTCTTCTGCTCCTATTTAGTACGACCTCATATATGGATATTCACTACGTAACAGCTCTCGCTGTAGTGAGCTGTATCTTCGAATGATAAATGAAATTTTCGAAACAAAGCAAACTTGAAGAAGAAGGATCAAACCCTGGCCGTCCAGAGTGCCCGTGAACGGGCCACCAAGCTCGGCTTGACGGTATCTATACGTGGGATTAGCCGGGTGGCACGGGGTCTCCCCTGCGTCTTCTCACAAACAAAATAAAGTTACAATCAATCAATCAATCAATCAATCAATCAACCACTCAATCAATCAATCAATCAATCAATCAATCAATCAATCAATCAATCAATCAAAGATTATTTACCCTTAAAATTTCTTAGTTGACTCAATGTGTGTGCCTGTGCAAAAAATAAATGTAACATGGGCTATTTGTTCACGGTGTTCTTACACAACATTACTCTTTGCAAAACTTTCAAATCTCATGTCTTGTGCTTTTCAGAAGTTGACTGTAACCAATACTTCGTAGTTTGAGTAGCGGTGTTCTTTGCCACCGTACGGTATGTACAGGCAATTGTGCGATGGGTGCACTTTTCCAATGGTCAGCATTCTGTTGTGGAAGGTTCGGCCGATGTACAGCGGCTCTCCTGAGCTGGACGTGCCGCCCTGAATGGCCCCAGTTGGCACCGAGCCGTGGGAAGCTGGCACCCAAGCCATCGGAGGACCATCGGAGACTAGCACCTGTAGAGAGAGAAAAGAATAAAATGAGACTGCCTGCCAACGGGCTTGCGTGCTGGAATCTCTCACATGTCTTTGACGGTGTGTATGACTTGTCTGCCCATTCGTAATGCTTTAGTTTTCCGTATACTGCCGGCGTTCATCTTATACGAACCATACTTAAGAACGTAGCCTAAGCTAGGACTCACCTTTGAGCTGGTATAGTTCTATGGACGCTATTTCGGGAAGTCTATGAACTGAATCACCTTCGCAACTACAGACGCGCATAAAAAAAAAAAAAAAACACGCGGAAATGTTTTAGTTTCAGCGTTAAGGAATCTCAGACTGGACGGCAATACCAATGCGTGCTTGTTTAAATTGAAATATTGAGGGTGTTGTTCACGAGAGCAGAAAAGAAGAGTAGATTTAAAGGCTTGTTTTCTTTCTTAGACACAATATTAATGATAACTTACCGACAATAATGCGAAGGAAAGTGAAGGAGACGTTATAAGCCTTAATTTCAATGTAAATGCGAAGGATGAAAAGTGGACGAAAATATGTCATGCCACCGGCAGGGATCGAACCGGCGACCTTCGAATAACGCGTCCTACCCAACCATACCGATGCCTTACCAACCCTTTTGGTACAACATCAGACGCCTTATTCGGAGGTCGCAGGTTCGGTGGCGCGTTGCTTTTCGTCCACTTAATTCGCTTTGAATTTTCGTGAGGGCCTCAGACAAAACATGAATTTTTACACACTTGATAGTCCCTGTGGCTGTGCTCGGCGCCAGCGTAGGAGACGTAGCAGCAGCTGTGCGAAGGCACCACTTTGCCCGGAAGGACGTCACCGTCGTGGACCGCGCGGCCGACGTAGATGGTCTCCCCTCCGTCTTTACCACCGGGCACAGCGTTAGCCGGTATCTGACTGCCGTGGCACATTACCCACTGGCAAACGGGCTTGGGGAGGAATGCTGCAAGCCAGTACGAGTAGTGAGCACATTAACAAGGTCGGGATTTGCCGTAGTTATAGAAACTCACATCATTTGAGGTACAGTGGTGGGCATGAGTCGTGATGTTCCAGACTAGATTTGGAGGAAGCAGTGAGAGGCATTGAGAAAGCTACTTAATAAGACGTAAGTCATTGTAACGAACAAGAAGATAATGAGTGCGGGAGCCTTACGTCTTAAAGCCTCGAAATGTAACGAAGGACGCCATAGTGAAGGACGCTGGAAGCTTGGACCACCTGAGGTTTTCTAACATTCACCTAAACCTAAGTACATAGGTAAGAGGAACCAGCCAGGTTAAAAAAAAAACGAGGGGCCATTCTGTATACATAGTTTCGCTTATGTATGCTCATTGGATTACGAGAAATGCACATAATGGCTCTGCATTTCTCCTCATCAGTCTATGCATTCGTAGAAGATTTTTGTACGGCGAGTCTTTTGTCGGTGTGAACTCTACCGTGAACGCATTACCTTTAAACCTGTATGTTCTGTGTTTCGCTGATGTCAGCCATGCTTGTGGTGTGCGGTCTGCGCATCACTTCAGTGTGATTTTTTTGGAAGTGCAGTATAGCACTCTGTTTTATTAAATGCATGCTAAGTAATCGTCCGTCTGTACTTATGCTGAAAGTAATATTTTGTTCAAGTATGAATATGTTATATATATATATATATATATATATATATATATATATATATATATATATATATATATAGGCAAAAAAGGGGCGACGAAACTTTCGTGGAAGCGTCTTTACTAAACGTTTTCAGCTGGTGGACCAGCCTTCGTCAGAGTAATGCGACAACAGTTCATACATGGCTTTGAAAGCTCCTTTCAATAACAGGTCAGCGCCATCTGCTCTGGTTAGCATTACAATGCGCATCATAAAATGTCAAGTACTTCAGAAAAAAAGAAAAAAAAAAGGACAAAAATACGAAAACCAGAAGGGTACATACATACTAAAGACATAGTTAAAGATTCCCGTACATGTACAGTGACGTGATACCATGCTTATACGTAGTTAAGAGATGTAGATGTGTAATGACATTGCTTGGCAGCATAAGAACAATCTTAGTGATATGTGAACGTATAATGGAAGCCACTGTGAAATGATTGAATATAATAAAAAATAAAAATAAAAAGGGCAGACATAGAATATATACATATATATATATATATATATATATATATATATATATATATATATATATATATATATATATATATATATATATATATATATATATATATATAGACTATTAGTTTAGAACTTACGGGTTAATATAGTTTGGATGACACTAACTGTTCGCAAAATTTGTGCGCGTGTGCGCGAAGCACTTGCCCTTTGCAAGCACAATAGAATTAAAATGTTTGTTAGTTAGGCTTTGGGTGTAGTCCTTTAATACCCAAGAATGCAGCGACAACACCGCTAGCCACCAGTTTGCATGGATGTGCTTGTCAATCACATTCACCCATTACTATTGCGTATATGTACCACCGGCGTCAAATGAACACTGAACAGTGGCAAGCCTTGGTGATAGTATAGTGCGCGCCGTCCACTTATCACCATCGACAGGCACGCGCATCCTGTTCGACAACATGCTTGCCTGTTCATGGTGATAAGTAGACGGTGCACACTATACTATCACCAAGGCTGACCTCTGTTCGGGTTTCATTTGACGCCGATAGTACTGACAAAATTTTCCAATAACATCTGTTCTCGGGGATGATATTAGCGCACGTGGAACTCAGAAGGCAGATTCACTGCAGTACTGGGGGCGGTATTTGTATGAAACTTTTAGGTTTGAGGTTTACTTGAGGTTTTATTTACTGTACTGTATAGCAGAAAAAAAAACGAAGCGAAAGCAAAATGCTATATAGCCTGATGGAAGCTTTTGCCCGGCAAAATGCAGTATAGTACACAGAAAACATGTCATACACAGTTAGTCGCAAATAAAAACATGTCATACAAAAACTGCCAATCGTCAATTTTTGGACTGATAATAAACATCGCAACTGCGAAAAAGGGACACAATAGGATATAGTTATAACATACCTTACAGAAACATCATCATCGCTAAATTTAGAACACGCGAGAATGCCCCTGTAGGCATATACATTTCTAAAACAAACAAAAAGAAAAAAAAAACGGGCAGGATTTAAACTGTACTATAAACAAACTGAACACACAAAGTAATAACTAATAACTCATCTCTCGCCTCTGCCTCTCTTCCTTTCAAAATGTACAGAAGGTAATGAATTATCGAAAGAGGCAAATGTCATTTTGGGTCGGCATAACTGAAACATTCCTTGCGCTCAATTCTGTTCCTTTCATGTCCCCTACCGCTCGCGAACCCCTGGCAACAGTGGTAGGCAAAGGCAATGCCTCATTGGGACTAGTGATGAAACGCGAGGAAAATGCAGTAAACAGAAACGTCACATGATACCGGCCCTGATGACGTCGAGCGCACACGCCGGTATACTCTTCACACGCATGCTGTGCAGTTCAAGCGGATGTTGACTGAGAGGTGTGCCGACGGGCGCGTATACACAATGGCCGAGGGTCGATGTGTGTAAAACTAGAGATGCGAACACTTTCTTTCTTTATTTCTTTCTTCAGGGTGCTGGATACATTTTTGTCAAACCATTATGTTCCGCAGCCTAATTAGGATGCATCAACGCGTTATTTCCAATTTCTGAGGAAATACGGGTATATTACATCATATTTCACTGTTAATGCGTTAACAACAATGATGCGGCTTGCTATCGAAGAAATAATCATGTGAGCAATAGTAAGATATCATCTGGGGCTTTACGTCGAAAACACTCAGGATGATTATAAAATACGCCGTAGTTGAAGGCTCCGGAAATTTTGACAATTGGTGTTCTGTAGCGTGCACTGACATCCCGCAGTACATTGGCTTCTACCATTTCGCCTCCATCGAGACGTGACGGCCGCGGCCGGCATCAAACCCACGATTTTTGATCGGCTCAGCAGCCGAGCACTGTAGCCACTGTTCCGCCGACGCGGACCTAAGTATGTGAGCAGCAGTGGTTAACGGCAACGCTGTAGGCCTATTTATTGCTCGCCAACCAGACACTGTAAGTGTGTGGTCCAGAGACCACCAGATCATCAGCTGCATGCAAGAAGCGCGTTGCACCATGCACACATTTAGGCTTTGTCGTAAATGTAACCTACTTAATTGCTGTACTGTACTGGCTCTTTACTTCTAAATGTAAGTGAGAAGCTAGTAACTGATTAGTTTCTTTTTTATTTTAGGCATGCTTCTGTTGCCCAACCACACACGAATACGATGAAAATCGGTGCAAACCGTCATTTCTTTAGTCATTTAAAATCAAGTTTTATGCCTTACACTACGAATATTGAATTTGAACTTCTGCATAAGCGAAATTTATTTTAAACGCATGACTATTCCGACAATGTGAGAGCGGACGAAACACTATTGGATGTCTTATTTTTTAAAGCGACAAAAAAGAAAACGAGGATTTCCGCACGTTCATTTTTTTTTCTGAAAGTATACGCAACTAACGCGCTGTGCTGGTTCTTGCATTGAACCGCTGCTCCGCCGTGTAATGCACTGTAGTTTATGGCATTATCGCAGTACAGAACACGGCCGGATAGAACATTAATAAAACTCTGCCCTTGCATGCCCACCATCGCAATTCGACAGGCACGCGCACTGAACGCTACACTTCTATATCTTGGGACAACTCCTAATCAGTGGAGTAGAGGGCTTCTCATGTCAGCATTTCTACAAGTTTCATTACATTTCTAGAACTCATCATCATCATCATCATCATCATCATCATCACCACCACCACCACCACCACCACCACCACCACCACCACCATCATCATCATCATCATCATCAGCATCATCATCATCACCATTATCATCATCATCATCATCCGTCCACTGCAGGACAAAGGCCTCTCTCATGTTCCACCAGTCAACACGGTCCTGTGCTTGCTGCTGCCAATTTATACCAGCAAACTTCGTAATCTCATCTGCCCACTTGACCTTCTGTCTCCCCCTAACACGCTTGCCTTCTCTGGGAATCCAGTTAGTTACCCGTAATGACCAGCGGTTATCCTGTCTACGTGCTACATGCCCGGCCCATGTCCATTTCCTCTTCTTGATTTCAAATACAATACCCTTAATCCCCGTTTGTTCCCTCATCCACTCTGCTCTTTTCTTGTCTTCTAAGGTTACATCTATAATTTTCCTTTCCATTGCTCGCTACGTCGTCCTCAATTTAAGCTGAACCCTCTTTGTAAGTCTTTATATATATATATATATATATATATATATATATATATATATATATATATATGCGTGAACCAAGTCACACTCACGAGTCACTTTAGCAAATTATAAATTCTATTAGTGGCAGGCGCTGAAATAATCTAACTCAGTGACATGCAACGTTATAGAAAGCCTCGATACGCATGTCTCTCCAAATCTGTCAATAAAATATGCTACCTCAATTTCTCGTGCAACAGACAGACAGACAAAGAACTTTGTGGAACCTTTCCTTTTAATCTTGCGAACACATTAATTTCTGATACCAAGTGTGCGCAGCCGTACTCTCTGCAAAATAAAGAAAGATTAGAACAAGCTGTCCCTCTCAATAAAGCCTTGTAATCTAACGATCTATTGTTCAAACACCGCACCGTTTGCCCGACATAGCATTTTCCACAAGATAATGGTGTATCATATACTACCTTTTTGCCACACTCAACCACTTTATCCCGGTGCTTGATGATTGATTGATATGTGGGGTTTAACGTCCCAAAACCACTCTATGATTATGAGAGACGCCGTAGTGGAGGGCTCCGGAAATTTAGACTACCTGGGGTTCTTTAACGTGCACCCAAATCTGAGCACACGGGCCTACAACATTTCCGCCTCTATCGGAAATGCAGCCGCCACAGCCGGGATTCGAACCCGCGCTCTGCGGGTCAGCAGCCGAGTACCATAGCCACTAGACCACCGTGGCGGGGCACCGGTGCTTGATGTCACACCCGTGGTTCTGATGCTCGTGGCATAAAACTCAGCGGCACTCACGAGATCTCATACTTTACTGTCTTCACAGTGATGTAGCATCACTTAAGTATTAGACCAATTGTACAACCACTTATAACGCATCCGGCCTCAATCGCCGACTTCGTGCATTGTAGCCCTGATCTACAGAAGGTGTGCTGTATTTCCATAAATTGATGAATAACTTTGTGCAATGTAGTCTTTCAAGTTAACGTACACACACGTCAACCACACCTTACCATTAAATATTTCTTGAGCGAAATATCACACGAATGATCACGAGTGCATCAAGTCGTACTCACCTCCAAACCAGTCCATTGTGTATATGCGTGAGTGCGGTCTTTTCGCTGTGGTGCAGGGATGCCGACTATGGCTGTAGCTCGGAGATATATTATCTGCTGAGCTGTCGAAACGTGGCGAGAGGGAACAGATAGAAAGTGAACTCTGCTTATGCAAAAGCGGAAGTGGTGTCAGCGCGCACACGAACCACGCAGTGACTGTAGGCGTAATATTGTTTTGTCACATGCATTCTTACTCGCTATTTAAGCTGTTGCAAGCAGGGTCGTGTTCCATGTTCTTTGACCTTGTGTTGTTTTGCGCTAGATTTCTATTGGACACTCTTCGCTAGATTTTTCCGCAGGCGTCAGCGTCACTCAGTATATATATATATATATATATATATATATATATATATATATATATATATATATATATATATATGGGATATGGCACAACGGGAGCGTTGTCAACAAGGATAAATATATTTATTTCCCAACAGTTTCGGGAGGGGTCCTTCCTTCATCAGGGGATGAGTTATACTGACATGAGCTTCCAAACTTCGTTGCTGCCGCGTCCCTCTCGCCTTGAAAGATGTTTGCGAGTGAGAGGAAACTAGAAAAAGGAAAAAAAAACAAAAAAGGGGGAGAAAAAACGAAAAAAAAGAAAAGAGAGAAAGTAAAAAAGAGGAAGAACCACTGTCAACACTGAGAACGAAGCCAACTGTCCGTCTACATCCATATACGGTTCATATCACGTGCTGTTCAGTTCTTGACGTGTGTCGGGCCACCCAAGATTGTCGCCGCGGTGCCGGGCGGGTGTCCGTGACGGCGTGCGTAAAAAAAGGGGTTTCCCCGTAATGGGTCAGTCGGCGGGCGGCGAGCGGCGTGCGTAAAGGAAGGGTTTCTCGTTAATGGGTCGGTCGGCTATTTACCTTTAATCTTATATATATATATATATATATATATATATATATATATATATATATATATATATATATATATATATATATATAGTGGGAGTAATAATTCAATGGGCCAGTTAGTCTTCGTGAAGGTATGGGATATGGCACAACGGGAGCGTTGTCAACAAGGATAAATATATTTATTTCCCAACAGTTTCGGGAGGGGACCTCCCTTCATCAGGGGATGAGTTATATCCCATACCTATATATATATATATATATATATATATATATATATAACTTCGCCTATACCTTCCTTGGTATTATTGTCTGTTAGATCTCATTATTACTGTGTAAACATCCGAAAAACGAGCCCTTAACTATACTCTTGTTTCCCCTATTCATTAACGAGGGTCTCATACTGGCAGACTTGGTGCCTTTAGGTTGTATACGGGGGACTATTTGTCAGCTGCCAGTTAGTAATAAGTTCGCGTGCTACGTGACGCCTAACAGGCTCATAAAGAGTGTGCCACACTCGCCGCCATGGCTACTAGGGGCGCTGACTGACACTCCCACGTTTAAATTCACATAGATACCCAATAAAGCGGCTGGGGGGATAGCTGTCATGGTAGCTCAGTGGTAGAGCATCGAACGCGTTATTCGAAGGTCGCAGGTTCGAATCCTGCCCACGGCAAGTTATCTTTTAACCCACTTTTCTTTCTTCTCATATACATTACAATTGGCCTGATAACTTCCCCTATACCTTCCTTGGTATTATTGTCTGTTAGATCTCATTATTACTGTGTAAAAACACGAAAAACGAGCCCTTAAGTATACATTTGTCCCCTCCCCTCTCCGTATATATATATATATATATATATATATATATATATATATATATATATATATATATATATATATATAATCGAGAAAAATACTCCGGCACGCGGAATCAAACGTGTGACCTCTGAGCCGTGGACGCGAGATGCTAAGCGCTGAGCCAGAGAGGAGCATCTCCTTTAACGTTCAAAAATAAAACTACATCTACCACTTACCACTGTTGACGGACGGGCATCTTGGGGGGACTAGCGTGTTTGCAGCATTACCAGCAAAATGGCGCAATCAGCGCACGCCGCCACATCGTCACGACTAGTCACGACTAGTCACGACGGGGTGGCGCGTGCTCTCATCTCTCACGCGTACTTTGCCCCGCGCAGAGGAGAAGGGTCGACGCTCACTCGTGGGCATCTTATCGCGGTGCGGAAGATCGTACGTCTTGGGTGACGTTGGGCTTTCCGTAGAGCGATTCTGTTGTAGTTACCGGGCGCACAAATGTCACTGCAATAGTTGCACAGTCTCCGTTTGCGAAAAGGACGTGCTTTTCAGACACAGCGAAGTAACAACGGAGACGCTTATTCGCGTTCTTCTGTACGTATACGTTTCGTGCTTCATTTGTGCGTAGAAACGCGGGGCACGTTTCGATCTGCGTTCCGTTCGGCGCGTGACCTTCCAATTTGTTGCTATCGCGTTCACGATAGCTGTTGCTATCGAAGCCACAGCCTATACGCCAAAGCTGTGGCTTTTTCTCTGCAAGCTGCAATGTTGAAGTTCATTTTGTGGGGCTACTGGTTTCATCAACTTGCTTATACTTCTTTTTGTTCTTTATTTGTCCATAAGTGACTGTTAATTGTAAAGCTGTGAGCCCAATGAAGCAGATTATGAAATAGCCAGAAGGTATTTGTCTATTTTTTATTTATTTACTTGCTTACTTATTTATTTCGTTTATTTATTTCGTTTATTTATTTCGTTTTTTACTCCAAGTACTCCACCGAAGCAGTTATGTGAGGGGTTAAAGGGACAAAGGGCAAATAGTAGGTCGTCCTTGATTGCAGCCCCGCCGCGGTGGTCGCTAAGGTACTCGGCTGCTGACCCGCAGGGTCGCGGGTTCAGATCCCGGCTGCGGCGGCTGCATTTCCGATGGATGCGGAAATGTTGTAGGCCCGTGTGCTCAGATTTGGGTGCACGTTAAAGAACCCCAGGTGGTCGAAATTTCCGGAGCCCTCCACTACGGCGTCTCTCATAATCATATGGTGGTTTTGGGACGTTAAATCTCACATATATATCAATCAATCAGTCCTTGATTGCAGAAATAGCAATTCAGAAACCTCATATAGTGCTCCTTTTGTGCCAAGGAAATGCTCATTTTGGAATAAAATCATGTTTTAGTGGTCCGCACGGTGTTAGCGCACTTCAAGTCACCCACCTGAAAACGGGCCCCTCTGACCTAGCAGCTGCCTTGCCCAACGTTGCCCGCCTTTACTTCGGAGGCGCCGACATATGCAAAGGGTTGTAGGAATGCACCGTTATTATCTTGTGATGCTTTCAGCAACCATTGCCATAGACACATTTGTATTTGCGTAGCGTTCTATAGAACAAAAAAAGATTAAAAAGGCAACTTGTTCGTAACTACGTCGCTGCAACGCATTCACAGCAGATGTAGAATGCACGATGTGTCTGCAATAAAATTTTGTGCTTGCTTGGTTCAAGTGGGTCCCGCTAGATAGCAGCACTTATTCAGCCTAACGAGGGCGCTTGCATCGAGGCGCCCTCCTAAGCCTAATCAGGTGAAAACTGAACTTTAAAACTATCAGGTCATTCCACGAGGTAACGCCAAGCCGTTCTTTTATCAATGAATCAAAGATGAACGGAAAAGCAGCATTTTATTGCGTGTTGTAATGAACAGAAGGTTTTTGTTTTATTGGAGCTGGTTTGATTATTTGTGGATAATTGTTGTCGCCCCCTTTGACGTAATTGGGATCATTTCAAGACGTCCCTCTCATGGCGCGTATCGTGTCGTACATTTACATCAATGTCTCAATTAGCACAAAGTTAAGGAAGTGATCACGAAGGCACCCAGACGTAGGCGTGTCCATAGATAGATAGATAGATAGATAGATAGATAGATAGATAGATAGATGGATGGATAGATAGATAGATAGATATATAGATAGACAGATAGATAGATAGATAGATAGATAGATGGAAAGATGCCGCAAGTACAGGTTTTAGGTTGTCGTACTGTTGTACAGGTACGTGGTGTGCGTTTCACAGCGAAAGGAAGAATTATGGCGCAGTGGGCACTTCGGAACTGCACCTGCTGTAGGCATTCTAGGACAGTTTGAAATGGCCTCTGTTACGCGCACAGTTGTTCATTTCTATGCGGCTGGTTGACGAGTCCACCGTGAAATGAAACTAGACAAGCAGTTGAGAAGGCACGGGTCGCACTTATACTGTCGCGTTCTACTCTTGAAGGTGAAGATCAGCCACCCTCCAAGTTTTTTTAAAATGCGAATGCAATTCTTAGTCGGGCTATGTCAGGTATCCGGCGTTGTCCGCGGTGCCACTCTCCGCTCTCACTCCCTCTCTTATAGCAACAGCTACGGGCGCGCGTGCTTATCCTCTCCCCTAGCAACCGGAGGATGTGCGAGAAAGTGTAGGAGAGGGTAGGGGCAGTGCTTCGCCGCTCCTTCTCTCGCCATTCGCTCTCTCTCTCCTCTTTGCGCCCCACTTCCCAGTCTGGTCGCGCCTCACTCTCGACCTTAGGCACTGCGCAGTGATCCCGACCGGGTTGCAGAAATTAGGTGCCTTTTCTCATCTTCTAACCACCACTCTCGACCATTCGATGGCTGGGCGCCTCTCAAGAACACCCAGAAATGTGTGCTAGAGACGCCGCTGTAGAACGCTAACGCTGAGCCGAGAAAACTGTTTGTTTTGTTCACTTCATAGTATTCTTTAACCGAGCACGCTAGATACTGAAGCTGGAAACACGTTTCTCGTGACATAAAAACGCCACGTGCGGCGAACGGTGCTATTGGTTCTACGTAAGAAAAAAAAAACACCTGACGCTGGCTTCTCACGTGCGAAACGCCGTTATAGACACAACGCAATGCATTCAAATTCCCTCGCGATTTTCTTCGTAGGGTGGGGGCGTTTTTTCTCCATGCTTTGGCGAGCTGTTTCAAGTTTCTGGTAGTAAACCTTATTTTCTAGCTTTCCATTTCCACGTGTGAGACCGGCTTTGTACCCACCTTTTTGGATGGTCAAGTCTGGTTGGCGAACAAAACTTGCTAAGAGATTCGCCAGGTTGCTCTCGGAGGTCTGGGGCTCAACCACCTTATATATATAATAAAGTTTCAATCACCAGCATGGCAAAAAAGCTTAAATCTTTAGGTGTCCGTAATGGTGTGTTCAGGTGTCTTTAATGGTGGCTGTCACTATAACGTTCAGTCAACTTCTTGTTCTCTTGGATGGACTTTAAGCTTGCCTTTGGTCATCAACTTAAATGGGATCAATGTACACAAACTAGAACCGGCTCGTCTATTGTGGTTCACTACAATGTCTTTCAACTGATTAATCAAAAATGCCTTCTGCTGTGATGCCGAGTGTGACTTGCTCCTAACAAGGACTGAAAAAGTAGCGTCTTTTGCTCACCTTCAACCTTCGACTGTGGCTGGTTCTAAGGAGACAAAACCACTTGTCTAAATGTTGGCTCCAGCGACACTCCTCATTTATGCATTTTTTTACTATGTAAGTTTGCATCTCCTCATAAACTTGTTTTGATAACCCGCCTATGTAATACATTCGCACCATAGCTCTTCATGGTATTGTAAATAAATAAGATGGTACCATGATTCCGACAGCAATGCTCCTGGTAAGACTGCATCACTATGGTTAGTTGCAAGATAAAAGCTGTGCTTACGCGTCACTTTGACATCGTCAAAAGGAGACTCTACTGGGAATTCTGTTTATAACGTGTCAGTAGGTGAAAGTAGTGGTGAAAGTAGTCACAACCCCTGACCACCTCAAACCTCACGAAAGCCAAGGAGGTCGTTTAAAAAAATTTAAGAATGAATACTGACAAGTAACCTTTTTTCCTACGCTGCATCAAAAAGTTGGGTTCGTTACTCTTTTATAGTTCTAGTCCTCAGGCTCTTGCAGCGACGCTGGAATGACAGTGTTAGTCATCATTGTTGTTATGCTGTGGATCTGGCGTATAGTTTTCCACGCCTGTGCTAAACTGTGTTAATTTTACGCAATCTGATTACTCCTGCTTTGATTTATTTGTGGAGTTTAACGTCCCAAAACCACTATATGTTTGTGAGAGACGCCATAGTAGAGGGCTCCGGAAATTTCGACTACCTGGGGTTCTTCAACGTGCACCCAAATCGGAGTACACGGGCCTACAACATTCCCGCCTCCATCGAAACTGCAGCCGCCACAGCCGGGATTTGACCCCGCGACCTGCGGGTCAGCAGCCGAGTACCGTAGCCACTAGACCACCGTGGCGGGGCGATTACTCCTGCTTTACCTAATCTACACGCTGCAATACAATGAATGTATTAAGTAAATTATTATAACTTGGGAGAGCCTAAACTTGCGTGGATTCTTCTGATCTTTATTATTCTAAACGGCACTCAACCATTGCGATCGAATAGAGTTTGTAGCTGGGTCTCAAGGTGTAAAAGTAAGTATTCTTACACTGTGCCTAGCCCTCATGCTTCTTTAGGGTGGTAAGGCTCGCTATGGGCCAAATATTGCATGTTCTTGAAACACGCATTGTCATTTGCTCATGCATATTTTTCATTTTGTATTTTCTAAAAATGTTGCCTTACCACGCTACGCCGAGGTAGGTTGCGAGTGAGAACCAGAAATTACAAGATTAATTACCACCCGTACAAACGTGTACTATAGACAGGTATTCATAATCATCATCATGATCAGTCTGACTACGTCCACTGCAGGACAAAGGCCTGCATTGGACGTAGTACAGGAATTCAGAGTCTCGCTTCAGAACAGGTACTCAGCTCTTATCGAGGAAACCAACCTTAGCGTAGATACAATGAATTATAATCTGACGAGTATCATTACGGAGCGTGCAGTGGAAGTTGGAGGCATGGTAGCAAGTCAGGACACTGGCAAGCTTTCCCAGGAAACGAAGAATCTCATTAAGAAGCGTCAAATCATGAAAGTCTCAAGTACAACAGACAAAATAGAACTGGAAGAGCTTTCGAAGTTGAATAATAAGCGTAAGGTATCCGATGTAAGAAAGTATAACACGGAGAGAATTGAACACGCTCTGAAAAATGTAGGAAGCGTCAACGCAGTGAAGAGGAAATTTGGGATAGGCAAAAATCGGATGTATGCACTAAGGGACAAAGAAGGCAAAATAACTACCAATATGAATAGGTTAGTTAAAATAGCGGAGGCGTTTTACAGAGACCTGTACAGTAGCCGGGACAACCCCGACCTTAATACTATAAGAACTAGCAGTAACCCAGATGACACCCCACCAGTAATGATAGAAGTCAGAAATGCCTTGAAGAGCATGCAAAGAGGTAAAGCTGCTGGTGAGGACCAGGTAACATCATATCTGCTGAAAGATGGAGGACATATTCTGTTAGAGAAACTAGCGACCTTGTTTACGAGGTGCCTCCTGACGGGAAGAGTACCAGAGTCTTGGAAGAATGCTAACATCATCTTTATTTTATTTATTTATAATACCTCAAGGGCCCCAGTCAAGGGGTGTTACATGAGGAAGTAGACATTCACAAACGGATGATTTGTTCGATGGCTTCTTTGAAATGGGCGATGCTGGAGTGGTGTACGATGTCAGCAGGAAGATCGTTCCATTCTGTTGATGTTTGCACAAAAAATGAAGAGTGATGGGCAGTGGTATGCGCACGGGGTGGATAAACCGCTTTCGAATGGCTGATACGGCATGAAAGACGATGGGCTGGAAAGATAACATGGTTTAGGTGAAATGCATGATAAAATCTGTGAAACAAACACAGTCTTGAAATTTTGCGGCGTGAAGCTAAGTTAACCATGTTAGCTTGAGATTTTAGTTTGTTGACGCTGCTAAAAGAGGAATAGTCAGAATAAATGAATCTGGCTGCACGATTTTGGATAGTTTCAAGCGTTTTAATAAGAGTTATTTGATGGGGATCCCAGATGGCACATGCGTATTCTAACTTCGGGCGGACTAGTGTTAGATAGGTTAAAAGTTTAATAGAAGGTGGGGCTAGACGCAAGTTTCTTCGGAGACAGCCAAGCACGCGGTTGGCTTCATTAGTGATGTTCATAATGTGGGATGACCTGGTCAGATGTGAAGTTAGAGTGATACCGAGGTATTTACATGAATTAGCTGCTGTTATTTCAGAATCAAATAGGAAGTATTTATTGGAGGAATAGGATTGACGGCAACGGAAGGAAATGACACAAGTTTTCTTTATGTTAAGGGACATCAGCCATTTTTCGCACCATGATTGAATCAAACAAAGATTAGACTGTAGGATGACAGGGTCGTTAGAATTGTGAATAGGACGATAAATGACACAGTAGTCTGCGAACAGACAAATGTTAGACGCTAAGTTATTGGGGAGGTCGTTAATATAGATTAGGAATAGTAGAGGACCAAGGACCGTGCCTTGAGGTACGCCGGAGGTTACAGCGGATAGGGAGGAGCGATGGTTATTAGCACAAACGAACTGCTTACGGTTAGTCAAGAAGTCACATATCAAATTAAAAACAAGACAATTAAGGTTAAGACATGAAAGCTTCAAAAATAATCTGTTATGAGAAACTTTGTCAAAGGCTTTTTCGAAATCAATGAAAATGGCATCTACAGGTATGTTATTATCCAGGCTAGAACTCAGGTCGTTAACGAACAGGGCGAGTTGAGTGTCATATGAAAGTCCTTTTTGAAAACCGTGTTAGTTAGGGTGAAAGAAATGTACTGAACGTAGAAAAATTACTATGTGGGAATAAATTATGTGTTCCATTACTCGTGATGGATATGGGGCGATAATTACTCGGTGAAGATGAAAGACCTTTTTTCGGGACAGGAGCGATCTTACCAAGCTTCCAGTCTTCCGGCACCAGTCCGCATGAAATGGACTGCTGGAATATGTGCGAAAGAATAATGCTTGTTATAGGCTTAGTGTTTTTCAGAATTTTGGAATTAATGCTATCTATTCCCGCGGATGACGTTAGTTTCAATTCGTCAATTAGTTTTGCAATACCATATGAATCGAATGTAATGCCTGGCATGACAGGATGACCAAAAAATGGGAAGTCTGGAAGCGGGCTGCAAGATGCAGGGGTAAATACGGAAGAGAAGGCAGTATTTAGTACTTGAGGGGTAACATGTTCTGGAATAGGATCGCCGTGTTCATCAAGTAAGGATAACGTTTTTGTGGGGTTGGGGTTAATGGCTCTCCAAAATTGTTTAGGGTTATTTAGTAGCATATTAGCTAATGTAGAAGAGAAAAAAGAACGCTTAGCCTTCGCAGCGAGTGATTCAAATTCCTTTGCCGTTCCGTGGTACTTGTTCCAAGCGCTGGCGCTGTTAGACAGTTTAGCCGAGCGATATAATCGCTTTTTCTTATTGTTAAGACGCTTAAGAGATATGTTGAACCAAGGTGAAGACGCCCGTTCTGTAATTGTAATTGTGGGTATAAATCTATTGATCAAATCATGGATTTTGCACTTGAACAAAGACCAGTTAGTTCCAAGGGGGCGTTGGAAGAAGTCGTTTAAATACGATTCACAAAATATGGATAGTTCGTTGTTAATGGCGGCATAGTTACCCTTATCGTAGAGTGTGAGGGTTTTCCTGGAATGGCTTTTGCCTGGTAGTTGATTAGAAAACGAAGCTTGAAGCACAGCGGGATCACTAATCTCGGGGAGAGGAACTAGGGATGCAAGATTGTCGGGGTGTGACGTGAAAATCAGGTCAGGAATATTTGAAGAGTGCTCAGTAGCTCGCGTTGAGAATGAAACAAGTTGAGATAAACCAAATGTTAGACACGTGTTAACAAAGTCGCTTTCCATAGTGTGTTTCGATATCGTGAGCGCGAGGTTAGACCAGATTATTCCTGGGAAGTTAAAGTCACCCATTAAAATAACCGGTATGTTAGGATAAGAGGCATTCAGGAAGTTAAGAGCACTGTGGAAATTAGCGATAAATGAAGCATCTGCGTCAGGGGGGCGGTAACAGATTCCGATGATAACCGGAGGATATGAATTTCTGCAGCAGACAAATTCAAGGCTGGAAGGGATGACCACTGGGGAGCAATTTAATCGACTGTGAGCAGCTATCAGGACGCCACCATCACGCTTACCATCACGATCTCGCCGAAATATAGTAAAGCCAGGAAAGCATGGTGCTAATTATGAATCGCTTATAGAAGGGTTTAGCCACGTTTCAGTTAAGAGAACAAAGTTGCATTCTGTCGTGCAGATAACATTAAAGAGCGAGTCGCGTTTCGGCAAGAGGCTTCTAATGTTAGTGTGTAGAATTGACAAAAGTTCAGGGTTTAATTTAGGATTCGCTGAGGTGGGAGGTAGTAGCTATGGGCGGAGGGGGATTACTTTTTCAGAAGAGCGATCGAAAACGTAAGTGGTGCCATCAATGGTTAGTTTGTTGTACCGAAGTTTATAGGCCTTGCGAGATGTTTTACCGAATTCAATGAGGTGCTTACGGGCCTTGCGTGTGTTGGGAGAAAGATCTTCGCTAATGCTGTAATTGGTGTCTTTTAGTTTTTTGGCGTTGGGCAGTACTAGTTCTCGATCCTTGAAATGGCAGAACCGGACAATTATGGGTCTATTTTTACTTGGTTGAAAACGCCCTATGCGGTGAGCGCGTTCAATGTCTCTAGGTTGAACTGAAACTTCCAGATTGGTAAGACATAGATCCATGACGCGCTTCTCAGACTGTGCCCAAGTCTCGTCACTGGCATCTTCAAAACCGTAAAAGACAAGGTTGCATCGTCGCTGTCTGTCCTCAGAGTCGTCCATCCTGGCGACAAGGCTAGCGATATCACCACAGTTTTGCTCAGTTAGTGTTTGTAAGCCGTCGACCTTTTCTTTAACCGTGGCTATTACAGAGCAGTTGTCTTCAATTTTAGAAAGTTTTTAAGTAATTTCTTCAAATTTTTGCTCGTGTTGCAAGAGCGTAGAACGTATGAATTTCATTTCATTAAGGATGGCTGCCTGCCCGGACTGAATATCGTTGAGGACAGACATAACGTCGTTAGGGGTTTCAGTATTAGAGGACCGAGTTGCAGGGCCAGGGTTTGTCTCGATGTCGCCACATAATAGCAACAGCACTCGCAGGGCACGAATACAGCTAGAAACAACCTCTAAGTAACAGTTTGGGCTCGGCAGCACTAGCAATGCAGCATATTTGGTACGCTTGGAGAATAGGGAACAGGAATTTTTTACCTGCACAAAAAGCAGGCGTTGCATGTGAGTGCGGGCCATCACTGGGGTGCTGCCCAGCCCACTGAAGAGCGCGCGGCCTTTGGTGAAGGTTTTATCGTAGCGGTGTGACGTCAGTTCTGTTTCCGTGCCTCGTGACCATGAGGGGAAGGGCGGCAGCAGTGACGGAGGCACAAGCGGGAACATTGAAGGGCATTCGTGCGGTGCGGGCGGCAGGGTATCCACGGCACAATGCAGACGGTGAATCCCGGCTGATGGGTCCAAAGCGTGCAGCGGTAGCTTAGCCTGGGGGGCCGGGCTCTGATGTGCAGCGTGCTGCAGGCCACCGGGGAAGGGTTGAAGACGGGCCACGCAGAATATCTGCACAAAAAGCAGGCGTTGCATGTGAGTGCGGGCCATCGCTGGGGTGCTGCCGAGCCCACTGAAGAGCGCGCGGCCTTTGGTGAAGCTTTTATCGTAGCGGTGTGACGTCAGTTCTGTTTCCGTGCCTCGTGACCATGAGGGGAAGGGCGGCAGCAGTGACGGAGGCACAAGCGGGAACATTGAAGGGCATTCGTGCGGTGCGGGCGGCAGGGTATCCACGGCACAATGCAGACGGTGAATCCCGGCTGATGGGTCCAAAGCGTGCAGCGGTAGCTTAGCCTGGGGGGCCGGGCTCTGATGTGCAGCGTGCTGCAGGCCACCGGGGAAGGATTGAAGACGGGCCACGCAGAATATCTGCACAAAAAGCAGGCGTTGCATGTGAGTGCGGGCCATCGCTGGGGTGCTGCCGAGCCCACTGAAGAGCGCGCGGCCTTTGGTGAAGGTTTTATCGTAGCGGTGTGACGTCAGTTCTGTTTCCGTGCCTCGTGACCATGAGGGGAAGGGCGGCAGCAGTGACGGAGGCACAAGCGGGAACATTGAAGGGCATTCGTGCGGTGCGGGCGGCAGGGTATCCACGGCACAATGCAGACGGTGAATCCCGGCTGATGGGTCCAAAGCGTGCAGCGGTAGCTTAGCCTGGGGGGCCGGGCTCTGATGTGCAGCGTGCTGCAGGCCACCGGGGAAGGATTGAAGACGGGCCACGCAGAATATCTGCACAAAAAGCAGGCGTTGCATGTGAGTGCGGGCCATCGCTGGGGTGCTGCCGAGCCCACTCTGTATGTGTCTATATGTATCTTAATACATAAGAAAGGAGATGGCAAGGACTTGAAGATTTACAGGCCAATCAGCTTGTTCTTCGTAGTATACAAGCTATTTACAAAGGTAATTGCTAACAGAGTTAAGAAAACATTAGAATTCAATCAACCAACGGAATAAGCAGGATTTCGAACAGGCTACTCAATAATCGACCACATTCATACTATCAATCAGGTAATAGAGAAATGCTCAGAATATAACCAACCACTATACATAGCCTTCATAGATTACGGGAAGGCGTTTGCTTCAGCAGAAATATCAGCAGTCATGCAGACACTGCGGAATCAGGGCGTCGATGAAGTATATATAAACATCCTGGAAGAAATATATAGAGGATCAACTGCTACCATATTGCTTCGCAAAGAAAGCAACAGAATACCAACCAAGAAGGTTGTAAGGCAGGGGGATAGAATCTCCCTAATGCTATTTATCGCGTGCTTACAGGAGGTTTTCAGAGGCCTAGAGTGGGAACAGTTAGGCATAGGAGTTAATGGAGAGTACCTTAGTAACCTGCGCTTCGCCGATGACAATGCATTGCTGAGTAACTCAGGGGACGAATTGCAACTCATGATTACGGAGTTAGATAAGGAGAGCAGAAAGGTGGGTCTTAAAATTAATCTGCATAAAACGAAAGTAATGTACAACAACCTCGGAAGAGAGCAGCGCCTGGAGGTAGGCAATAGTCCACTTCAAGTTGTAAAAAACTATGTCTACTTAGGACAAGTAATAACTGCGGAGCCGAGCCACGAGATTGAAGTAACTAGAAGAATAAAAATGGGGTGGAGCACATTTAGCAAGCACTCTCAAATTATGACAGGTAGATTGCCACTATCACCCAAGACAGGTATTACCAATGGCATATTGAGCTGCTCAGACTATTAAAGCCAATCTCTTTTAAAATATAAGTCCTTGTGACCACACGATGTCCATAGGCTTCAGTCCGTGCGGGCGCCGTGCACAGTCGAAGCGTAGGTGCAAAAATCTGTGCGCAAAACCATTCTCAGACCAGACCGTAGTTTAAAAATAGACAGTCTGCCTGCTTGTCTGTCTGTCTGTCTGTCTGTCTGTCTGTCTGTCTGTCTGTCTGTCTGTCTGTCTGTCTGTCTGTCTGTCTGTCTGTCTGTCTGTCAGTGCGTGCGTGCGTGCGTGCGTGCGTGCGTGCGTGCGTGCGTCCGTCCGCCCATCTATTCGTCTTTTTTCGGTGGCTTCCAAGTACACATAATGGACCTCAGAACCTAGCCTCGTTCCATCAGCAGCATCCACTTCGTGGATATGCGCGGATCTTTTCTTCATCGTTTCAGAAGCTTTCTGGATCTTTTATAAACTGAACCATTATTGTGGCATAGATACTGACGTTTAAGAACGTACTGGAAGACTTCAAGGGGGCATGGAGCTTGTTATTGCTATTACCAAAAGAAAAAAAAAGACAGGTCCCACGTACAATGGGAATCGATGATATGCGAGGCACGAATAAAAAATGTTGATGTGTCACTTTAAAATCACACATCGTTACGAGGCGCATTTAAAGTATGCTGTACATAACTTCAATGACATGATTATCACGTTTGAACGCGTCATTTACTTTCGTCCTCTATTCACGTCACGTGATACCAAATTTTATATACGTTAAACTGGCGAAACTGCCGTGAGCGGGTTATGCGCGTAACGTGTAGTCATGTTTCACATGACACGTACATTTTGATTATCATGTTTGGGCATGCCATTTACCTTCGTCACCCGTTCACGTCACGTAATACCTAATTTGGTATACGTGAAGCTTGCGAAACGGCTGCGAGCGCATCATGAGTGTGGTATGTTGCCATGTTCTTACATCACACTCATGACATGATTATTTTGTTTGCACCAGTCATATACCTTCTTCATTTATTTGCGTAACGTAACACCAAAATTGGCAAATGTTAAACTAGCGAAATGGTCGCGAGCACATCATGAGCATAGCATGTAGTCATGTTGTTACATCACACTCATATCATGTTATCATGTTTAGATGTGTCATTTGCCTTCGTCGTCCATTCGCGTCACGCAATACCAAATATGATATGTGATGCTAGCGAAACGGCCATGAATGAATCATGAGCGTGGCATGTAGTCATGTTGTCACATGACACGCATCTCATAATTATCATATTTGCACCAGTCACATTGTTTCGCCATCCATTCACGTGCAGTAATACCAAATTTGATATATGTGAAGCTGGCAAAACGGCCGCAAGGGCATCATGAGTGTGGCGTGTAGTAATGTTGTTACATCACACTGATGTCATGATTATCATGTTTAAATGTTTCATACACCTTCGTCGTTCATTCGTGTCACGTAATACCAAATATGATAATTGTGAAGCTAGTGAAATGGCCATGAACGAATCATGAGCGTGGCATGTAGTCATGTGGTCACATGATACGCATCTCATAACTATTATGTTCACCAGTCACAAACTTTCGTCATTCATTCACGTCCCGTAATACCAGATTTGGTATATGTGAAACTCGCGAAACCGCCGCGACCGCATCATGAGTGCGCCATGTTGTCATGGCTCATGACTTACGTGACATGCATGTCATGATTTTCATGTTATCTTATGTCACTTGTGTTCGCCATGCAGTCGTGCCATGCTATACTAGTTTTGCATCATCTGATGTAAACGAAACCACCGCAAGAGCAAGACCATGAAATGTAAATCATGACTTCAGGACATACATGTGATAATTTTCACGTTATCACTGCTCAATTATGCTCACCATACAGTCATGTTATACCACACAAAATTTGGTATCGATATCATTACTTAAACTAAAAGCCGTAGCAGACAGACAGACAGACAGACAGACAGACAGACAGACAGACAGACAGACAGACAGACAGACAGACAGACAGACAGATAGATAGATACATAGATAGATAGATAGATACGCTCAAAGTCGCCGAAGCTATAGATAGATAGATAGATAGATAGATAGATAGATAGATAGATAGATAGATAGATAGATAGATAGATAGATAGATAGATAGACACATACGCTCAAAGTCGCCAAAGCTGCGTTAGAAATGCTTCGCATAAGAATGAAATGTGTGAAGTACGGGAAGACTGATTTATTGACATCCCTGTTAAAACGAAAGTGAAAGTTTTTACAGATTACGCTAATGGCTGAACAAGCCATCTGAAGCTGAAAGGTACAACGTATACACAACCGTCAGATAAAATAGACATTAATTTCCAGCTGATTTGCTTACGTTGTTTTTGATTACTTTTGCGTTTTCGATGCATCTTTTTCCTGTTAAGCTATTTTATTAATGCTATATGTTCTGGGCTCATGATTTAGTTGTAAGTGCAACCTCATATTTATGGTCACCCACTCTACAATGACTCCCGCTGGAGTCGTCCGTATAGTCAAATAATATATATTATATTATATATATATATATATATATATATATATATATATATATATATATATATATATATATATATATATAATAAATTGGGCGCACTTACAATACAAGCTATATTTAGTTCTCTCAATGTGTGTGCGTGTGTAAAAAGTAAATACAATAGTTGCTATTCGTTAATGGTTTCTAGACACATCATAACTATCTGCAGGCCTTTTGCATTCCATAGTGCACTTTTCAGAAGTTTATTGTGTTGCAAACCAACACTTCATAGTCGGTGTAGTAGTGTTCGTCGCCGCCGTATGGTATATACAGGCAATTGTGCGATGGGTGCACTTTTCCAATGGTCAGCGTTCCTTCGTGGAAGGTTCGGCCGATGTACAGCGGCTCTCCTGAACTGGTCATGCCGCCCTGGATGGCGCCAGTTGGCACCGAGCCTTCAGAAGCTGGTACCCAAGCCAAGTCAGGATCATCGGAGATCAGCACCTGTCGAAATATATAGGCTGGCATATGATAACGTGACTGCGTGCTCGTTTACCAATGAACAATGAACTCATAAATTGAACTCTTGCGCATGTTTTTCTCGGTACATATCACAAGCCTACCCGGTTATCATTGTCTAGTTCTGCGTATTGCCGGCGTTCGTCTTATACAAATGTTACCTAAGAACGACGACATTTGGCAAATATGACAGGACTCGCATTCGAGTAGACGTCATCTCGAGGATATGTAAATCACGGTCACAAGTACAGGTGGACGCAGAAGAGCACCCAGCATGCAATTTTTTGGGTTCTGTGTAAAATAATGTCTTACCTGGCAGCAATGGCAAGGAGTGTATGTGAGCTTCGGGATAGTGTCTGGTATTCTCTATAGGGAAGAGTCGCAAGCCGAAGTGACTTACAGCGAGCTTCGGTGGATCTTTTGACCCTTTTGTAAATTCTATTTCTTTTGAATGTATTTGTTGCTCATTGCACTGTCATGGTGCCTTTGTGTCCCTGACTGGGTTTTAATAGAGTTCTCATTTGCGCTGTGTGGAGTGTCGACCCAAGTATACGTATATACTGTTAATATACATCTATGTGTTTCAATGTTATACTTGTCCTCTCAGCACGTCTTACTGTGGGCTTCAGTACAACTAATGGTCCTCCGAATCAGCATGGCGATGAATTGTGGCTATTATTCCCCAGATTTGTAACAACCAAAAGCTTAAAAGTGTTGCCGCAGGCTTCTGAACAAAGGGTGGTGGTGGTGGTGGTGGTGGTGTTGTAGCAGGCGGGGTTAGCCTGGCCTGCATGGCCGGCAATTGTTCCGCCTGAGCATCTCCCGAATTTGGAAAATGTCACCACGTGTCAGACAGCCCAGTGTCTCGCAGGAAGACTAACAAAATTCGTTGCGCGTTCCTCCTAGTTGCCGCGGGTCCTTCAGGAAAGATGATGTCATCAACTGTCCGGTGTCTATGACAGCCTTTTCGCAAGGTGCGGATCATCGCTGCTCTTTGCACATCAAACTGTGGGCAAAGCCAAATGAAATGTTCAATATCCCCAATGTCACCACAGAAGGCACAGAACGGGGAAGCGTATCTCCCAGTCTTGAATGACCAGGCCGGGGTGTATGCGGAGCCGGTTCTAATGCGGTACAACAGCGTCGCTTCTTCATGAGAAAGTCCATGAATTACACATGCTTGGTGTGGAAACTTGTAGATCGCCTTGAAATTATTGCGTATCACATCTTTGTTGTTCTGGTAAGTCTTGGGAATTCTTACTTTTGGAAACGATGTACGTGCTTCGCAAGCAAGGGCATCAGCCTTTTCATTGCCCTCAATGCCAACGTGGGATGGGATCCAGTGGAACTTTATATTAAAACTCTTGCCATTTAGGTGTTTGATTAGTGCCAGAGATTGCCTGGTGAACTTTTCTTGAGGTAGGCCACGATGCAGTCTTTGTAGCGCCGATTTGGAGTCCGTCAGTACTACAACATCTCGTGCAGAAAAGGATCGCAGTTTTCGCAAAGCCGCCGTAATTGCAGCGCTTTCTACCGTTGTGGACGAAACCACGCGATCCAGGCGGCCCGACCATGACACGCCCAGGCAGGGTATGCAGAAAGCCGCTGCGCAGCTATCCGTCTGTGTGCACACTGATCCGTCGGCGTACACTTGTAGGTGGCCGCGGTACATGGTGCTCAAGTGGTCCAGCGCAAGAAATTTTGCTTCCGCGGCTGGAATGGTGCGCTTCGCTAGTAGCTTGGGTACGCTGAAGTTGCACGCAACATCCACAAAAGACCATGGCGGGTCCATAGGTCGCCGTTTAGGCAGTTTCAAGCCTAAATAATGAAATGTGTTTAGTGCCGCGTTGAAATGTGAGCCAGTTCTTGCTCTTAGCCGCCGGAGAAGCGCCGTGCCTGCGAATGACTCGCCCAGTCTTGACAGCTGCGTCAATAAGGCCTGAGATGCCAAAAGGCGGAGCGGCAGAGACTCGGCTTCATTGGTGACCTTTCGTGTTTGAAGCCGCCTGAGGGACTCCTATCGCCAAGCGAAGGCACTTTCTGTGCACTGCCTCTAGGCGTTCGAACTGGCTTGGTGATGGTGATATCAGGGGCAGCTGATAAATGATGCGGCTTGTTATAAGCGCATCATTTAATTTAAGCATGGACATAGGATTGTTGCCCCAACGGACCCCTGCCATGCGACGAAGAGCGTTGATCCTTTGCACTGATGCAGTGACTATACCATCAACCGCACGTCGCCATAATAGCTTGTTGTCGATGGTAATGCCCAGGAAACGGACACTTCTTGCACAACGAATCGAGTGGCCTCGAATATTCAGCGACAGACGTGTTGACTTCCGTCGCGCTCCCGGGAAGAGCATGAAGGCCGATTTTTCCGCTGATAAAGATAGGCCGAGTGTCAGCAAGGGACGCTCAATGATTGAAATAGCACTCTGTGCTATCCGGGCCAAACGTTTGTGCTGGTACCCTGAGATCCAAATGCAGATGTCATCGGCGTAGATGGATATTTTAACTGCTTTCAGAGCTAAGTGCAGAGTGTCGGGAAGGCTGGCCATGGCAGCGTTAAAAAGCAAGGGAGATAGAACACTTCCTTGTGGGACGCCGAGGGAAACGCGTCTCTCTTCGCTCATTACATTTCCAAGCTTAACACGGACACAACGGTCTCTGAGAAACTCATGTATGAACCGAAGAGCATTTCCCGACACACCCATGGCTTGGAGCCCGTTCACGATGCCTGCCTGAAGCACACAATCATATGCCTTGGCAACGTCCATGAAGACGGCGAGTGTTGAGAGTCCGCTGACACGGTGGTGCTCGATGTGGCTTAATAGGTCCAAAACACTGTCCTGGGCACTCAGTCGTGGGCGAAATCTGGTCATACACGATGGCCATCGTCTTCCTTGTTCAAGGTACCAAGTTAATCTTGTACATATTAATCTTTCCATCAGCTTAGATACGCATGATGTAAGAGATACCGGTCGATATGACGCGAGGCTCGCAGGATCCTTTCCGGACTTTAATACTGGCACCACCCAAGCTGTCTTCCAAACAAATGGGATCTCTCCCATGCTCCAGACATGATTAAATATGTCCAAAAGGGCCCTTTTTCGCTCATATGGCGGATTTGTCAGCATTTGATTGCTGATCAAATCGGGACCCACGGCACAGCGTTTTCTTAATTTGCTAAGTGCCATATCCAGCTCTCGGAAGGTGAATGGCGTATCCATTGTGTGAAAAAACTGGGGTGACAGAGGAATCGCCGCTCCTGCTGATCTACCAGATATGTACATGTCTGCGAAATCCTCTGCAAGGGTTTGCACATCTATCCCTTGTTTCAAAGCGAGTGCTTCGAATGGCCTGTGTGTTCGGATCTTCCCAGAAAGACTATTTATTACTGCCCATATCTTTGTCAAGGGCGTAAACGTTGATAAACTCTCACAGAAAGCGGCCCATTGATTTTGTCTTAATTTTTTTGTATGGCGACGAATCGCAGCGTTTATCCTGTTATATTCGGTTTTCGCAGACGGATTTCCTTTTGTTCTCATTAATTTCCGCTCCGCCCGTCTACGTGCTGCGCAGAGGTTCTTCAATTTCAAGTCAGGAGCAGGAAAATGGTCGGGCAGTTTCAGCAATGAAGTTGCTGATCGTTTGCCTTGCAACATATCTGCGAACAGCTCACCAGTGGATTTGTCCAACACTTCTCTGTAGGTGTCCCAGCGTGTTACATTGCAGAATTGTCGACCAGCAGTTTGAAATCCCAGGATATTGGTGAAGATGGGGAAATGGTCGCTGCCCATCTTGTCTGGAGCCGTGGTTGATGATACCAGAAGGTCCGTGGAGGGAAGTACAAGGTCTATTGCACTCCATGAATCTGGTGGCCTGAAAAATGTAGGTTTACCATCGTTCGCCACACATAAGTCGGCAGCATCCGCAGCTGCTAGAAGTTCCTTGCCTCGAAAAGCGACACTCTTATCTCCCCAGAGTGTATGGTTCGCGTTAAAATCACCACAGATTATTCGAGGTGCGGGACATCGAGTGCAAAGGTCCTTTAGGAAAGTCTCCATAGAGACCTTTTTTCGTGGGCTTATGTACACCGATACCACACTCAGTTTTCGGTTTCCCAGGTACACTTGCACAGCAGTGACTTCCAGTGAGTTGCAACAGAGGTCTTGCACTGGTAAGGCGACGTGAGGGATTTCCCGCCTTATGTATATCATTGCGCTTCCATTTGCAAACGACGTTATGCTCGGGTTGCCGTGTCGGGTGTACCCTGGGAGCGTCCTTGCATTCGGTAGACCGGCTTCGGAGAGGGCTAGAATCGGTATTGGAATGTCGCGCAGGAAAAGGTTGAGTTCGCACAGGCGTTTTAGAAGACCGGCGCAGTTCCATTGCATTATTAAGGGCACTTTTGAAGGACAAAATAGACCAGGTGGGCGAGACATTGCCATTATTCTACTGAGTGTTTGTGGAAGCAGAGCAAAGTAACACTGACTCTAGAGCCAGGACTGCTTCCAACATATCCTTCGTTGAACTCGCAGGCATCTTAGCGACGTGTGAACGTAGTGCGGTGAACAGAGCGCGAATAACGTGCTCGAGGTTTTCTTGCTGTTGGCTTCCAGATGGTACTTGAGGTGGGCTCAGTGCATCAGCGTAAGTGCGCTTGGCGGACTCTTTCGTGATATATTTCTCACCAGCGTTGAGCACTTGCGTTGACTCAGTACCAGCTCTTGTCGGCTTTAGGCGCGGAAAATTTCCTGCGTACTCGTTATCCGAACCGCCATGCTGTGGCGCGCCGGACGTCTTCTTTGTGAGCGATGGTTCGTTCACAGTCTTCGGGCCGAGGACAAACGTCTTATTTCTTCGCTGCGCAGCTGTTCGTGCTGGACATCGGCCGTAGCTAGCTGGGTGGTCGCCGCCACAGTTTGCACACACAAGTTTTTCTTTACTTGTACACATCTTAAATTCATGAGGCCCCCCACAGCGCTTACACCTTTGTTCCCCGCGACAGTGCTTAGCAACATGTCCAAAACGCTGACATTTAAAACAGCGTGGTGGCGTCTCCACGTAGTCTACCAACTCGTGTCTGGTGAAGCCAAGGTTGATCTTCTCTGGGCGTTCCGAATTTGGAGCGAATGTGAGAACTACAGAGTCAGTGCGCCTTGATTCCCATTCGGTGGATGAGGTTTGGACTCGTCGTATGATTCTTCTTGCGTGGTATACTCCCTGAGGTCTCAGGTAGGTTAACAGGTCTTCGTCCGAGTACCATCTTGGGACCCCTTTTATAATGCATGTATTTTTCATGTAACTGTGTGGTACACGGGCAGATATGGCAAGGCCGCAGATAGTATTGGTCTCTAGAAGCATATTAGCTTGGTGTTTTGTCTCTATATCCAAGAGCAGGGCTCCCTGTGCTGTGAAACGGCTCTTAACTGGGGCTCCACCGAGAATCGTTTCAATTTCCGAGTATAGGTCAATAGGATTCACTTGCCTCAAGTTAGCTCCTTCGGATGTTGGAGCAATTAACACAGGAATGCCGACCGTCCTGTCTTTGCGATGTCGCACAAGGCGGAAAGCACCCTCGTCCATGTCTTGATCTGTGAGGTTCGCCCCGTTGTGGTCCCCGACGACAGTTGATTCGTCCTCTGATGCAACGCTGTGTTGTCGCTTGCCGTCAGGTATGCTTGCGCTAGCCAGCTGGTGCTTCTGACCTGGTGTCACACCTTGGGAGGTCATGGCGGCGCTCTCCCCTATGCTTGTTTCGTTTCTTCTAGCACATTTCGACGCGGCGGCCTGCGCAGTACCCGTCGGTCGCCGATACGGCAGGTACCTTTTCGAGTCGTCCGACGTCTTGAGCAGTGCTGAGCCGTAATATAAACAAAAATAAACGATAAATGCAGACAGAGCTACTTAGCCAAGCAGCAACAGCTTCGTCGTCTTCTTCCTCCTTCTGAACAAAAGGTCCGCCATTGGCAGTGATTTCTGCATTTCTTAGGACGGCTGTACACCTTCAGAACACGTGGCTCAGCGTGGGCGCTCAGAAGTGTTTTTGTTTCCCATTATGACCATCTACTCTGCATTGCTAATCATGTGCATAGGTTGGAAGTCTATATGGTTGATTGGAGCTTTTAAGTTTTAGTCCGGACCCCTTTTACAAGGTGCATCACTCACTCCAATCAAAAAACAGTGCTGCCACAATAATAGCTTGCTAACCGAGCTACGTTCACTGAAACACAATTTTTCTCTACCCTACTATGTTATTTCCTTCCTAATTCACTAGGCGACCAGAGAGAAACAGTATGCTCCCAGAAAAGGACTGGGTCAACACTCTCCTCCTGCTATCGGTAAAAGTAACCTACCTGATAATAAATTATTGTGTAAAGTATTTACCCAGAAAATGTGAGCCCGATTCCATACTTTTTCACTCACTTAATCTTCAATAGCAGTATCTTCAGTGCCAGTATTTACAAAATTTTTTTTCGTGCAAGTGTGTTATGCGCGATAAGCCATCGACAGAGCAGTCGTCTGGCCGCAACGTGAATGGCTATCATGCATTCAGGTAGCCATAATGCTGGCCAGTGGGCTTACGTGAAGAATTTTTGTGAGGGGCTGACACAACGTGAAGTTTTACGCACTTGATAGCTGCTGTAGCTGTGCTCGGCGCGAGCATGGGAGACGTAGCAGCAGCTGTGCGAAGGCACCACTTTGCCCGGAAGGACGTCACCGTCGTGTAATGCGCGTCCGACGTATATGGTCTCCCCGTCGTCTTCACCGCCGGGCACTGCACCATCAGGTATATGACTGCCGTGGCACATTACCCACTGGCAGATGGACTTGCGACGGTATGCTGCGAGACATTGCGAGCAGCGTGTACATTAACGTGCTCGGCATTTGCTAGAATTTATACTAACTCTCAGATTTTGTGCTATCGGAAACACCAGGAATGAGTCAGGAGGTTTCACACTGGAAGTCTGGAGATATTAGTAGAAAGTGAGAAAAGTAGTGAATAAACAGTAAGCCAGTTTAACGAAAGAAAAAAAATAATTGCTGTGGTTTTACGTCGCGACATAATTATGATGGACGCCGTATATATGAGCGCTGGATGCTTCGACCAAGTGAGGTTCTTAGGTGCACCTAAATCTAAGTACACGGGTAAGAGGAACAAGCCACGCAGGCTTTAACAATGAGGTGGCCTGCTGTATTCATCGATTCGCAGTCAAATGCTCGTGGGTTAACAAACATAATGGCTCCACGTTCCTCCTCACTATTAAATAGACAATTTTAGCTAGCGCGCACAACAGCCTAACGCATGCAGCGCGGTAGATGGAGCAAGACTGCGCTGATTGCGCTGAACCTATATGCGTGCGTTTGCCCACACGAGGAATGGGCACGGTCGGCGGTTGCGTTCGGTGGCTCTTTAACAAAATTTCGACCTAGTGAGAGCAAAACTGACAAAATGGCCGTAACCGCCAGCAGAACTACTCCACGTGGTGTCGTGGCAGCGAAAGAAGTCCGTGTGAATTATTCAAGTGTCTGAACCCAACTAGTGAACACGTGCAGTGGATTGTAATCGCTGCTAAGCCGAAGCACAACGCGTGACGACCGGGCAGCGTCACTTCTTGCGCACCGGCTGTTTCGCCAGAAAGTCGTTCTTACAAAGAGGCGCTGCACAAAAAAAAAACAAGAGCCCGAGTTTGATGGGAAGCACTGTGGTAGACTTGTGGAGTGTGCGTGGTGTCGTGTAGAAAATCCTTTTGCATTGTGGTGTTTTCCACGTGTGCTTAACCGGAAGATTTTCGAATGATCGCTTGCAAAAGCATGTGTAGGGTTAGAAAGAAGGAATGTTTGCAGCCATGTACGTCCTTGTTCCACAGGGCTAAGGTAATTTTCTCGCACACGGGCAATCGCAACCAGTACCCTCAGAAATGTGGAGTAAGTCAGTGAAAACATTCATTGAAAAAAAAGGAGGAGAGGTGCAACCCTTGTGGAAGCAGCTTTCATGGTACGTGAAGAATGTCTATGCGTAAGCATAGGTCGGCCAAACCTGTGGAGCTCACTCAGACTCATTTGTGAAATACGTATGGTGCTTTTAACTCACTCGGACTCAAGAGTCACCAAAAGTTTTGCGAGCCAGACTCATAGACTCACATTCGCGAAAGTTTTCTTCAGCCGAACTCAGACTCAAGATTACCAAAATATTACTCACTCAGACTCACCATTCGATTTGAGTCCCAGTGAGTCGACTCGTGAGTCTGTTAGCCTATAGAATTGGTTTTATCGGCCAAGGTGCGAATGCTCTTTAACCCCAACATAACAACTGTTGGGTTGAACGTCCTAAAACCACCATATGAATATGAGAGACGCTGTAGTGAAGGCTTCGGGAAATGAGACCATCTGGTGTTTTTTTAACGTTCGCCTAAATCTAAGCACACATGCCTCATGCATTTTCGCCTCCATCGAAAATGCAGCCGCTGCGGCCTGG
The DNA here is from genome assembly GCA_013436015.1 of Rhipicephalus annulatus. NCBI lineage: Eukaryota > Metazoa > Arthropoda > Arachnida > Ixodida > Ixodidae > Rhipicephalus > Rhipicephalus annulatus. The sequence continues at coordinate 132,943 of WOVY01005055.1, forward strand.
ATTGGATCTAGTGACCTGAGGCTCAGCAGCTGAGTGCCTTAACCACTAGACCACCATGGCGGAACACCAACACTTCAATCCATTGGTGCTCGCCTTGGCAGCATTTGAAATAGTACCTTCGAATACGAGTTATGTGGGCTCGCAAATCAGTTAGGTCATACTTCTTTGAAGAGATGGCTTCATGTAATGTATTTATCAAGAACTTTTCTGAAAAAAACGGAGGGGAGGGGACGCCAAGGCACCTCCCGCGTAATTTACGCCTCTGACTAATAAATATTGAAATGATATATGAACAAATGTGTTTTGGAATACGTGTGAATAGACGGGAATATAAACGTTAATCCAGGAAAGGCTGATAGTAATTCTGAAGTTGAGTAGATAGGACTGTAGGTTGGCAAAAAAAAAATGAAACTCACTGATACTCACTCAAGAAATATACTTTGTGCTTCGAACTCACTCGAACTAAGACTCACCAAAGTGTTTTTGGGCCGAGATTAATCGGATTCACACTCACGAAAATTTTCTCCAAACGGGATCACTCGGACTCAAGACTCCAGGAAGATATTACTCACCCGGACTCGCTCAGACTTCGACTCACGGCTTGATCCGAGTCTGAGTGAGTCCGAGGGAGCCCGAGAGCTGGCATTCCTGGAAGACGCCGGCGCCAATGGTGAGGGTCTTTTTGTATTTGGTGTTTGGTAATCTTTCCTTGGTTTTTTCTCTGTGCTTTCTGGCAAAATGTCTGTACGAAAGAGTAAACTTTCAGTTGGCAGTAAGAGCATGTCTTCGTCGGCTGTGATGCTTCTCTTGGCACGGCCTTAGCAAAAGTTGAACTTCAACTAGCCCTAACACTCAAAATCACTAGCCGTCGTTGAAAAAGATCGGCTTGTATGTTGGGCTTCTATGTTGGGCCGACTTGGCTTCTATGATGGGCCGACCGATATCAATTATTACAGCTTATTGCTTCGTGACTACAGGTTGCGCGATCAAATCCTGGCTGCGGCGGCTGCATTTTCGATGGAGGCAGAAATGCCTTAGGCTTGTGTGCTCAGATTTGGGTGCATGTTAATTGTTAAAGAACCCCAGGTGGTCGAAACTTCCAGAGCTGTCCACTACGGCGTCTCCTATAATCATACGGTGGTATTGGGACGTTCAACCCCACAAATTTATCTATCTGCTTCGTGGCTAGACAACGCGAAGAAACACTCAAACGCTAGTTTATTTACGTTTATAGAGTGGAGTGCACGTTTCCTAAGCTGTGCACAGTAAACTAAAGCTGTATACCTCAAACTGGGTGTACGCAAAACGAAAACTGTGCGTTCATGGGAGGTGTGCGTACGGTGAGTGTTTGTCGGTGCTTTCTGGATCTTGAACGCGTTAGCTTAATCCCGCATTCTGTGTAATTCCCTTATCTCGCGCATCCGTGTGGCGTGCGCTGTGCGCGTCACTTTGTTGTTATTCTTTCTGAGGTGCCAGTATAGTGCGCTATTTTATTGCAAATAGTCTGTATTTAGGATAGAAGTCCAAATTGGGTTAAAAAAAACAAAAAACGCCAGGCCTGCACGGAAGGCGCAGCACAGTCACAGCGAAAGCTAGAAGAGCGGCCTTTCAGAGTCTTTTCTAAACACTAATTGGGTAACTACTGCAAGCACACTTGCTTGATACCACTAGGAAATTATAACAAACTTTTAGGTAGTAGGCCAGCATTCGCTATATATGCTATTTTTCGTCATTCTTTTGAAAAGCGCGGTATCCGCTAAACACTTGCAAGGAATTTCGTGCCAATTGTTCGAGGCCAGGATTCTGGCCCACGAGGGGCTAGTTCGTTAAACGTCCACCACGTGCCGCATGAAGTTGAACCCTCCCCCTCGTTCCCTCTTTTCTCCTCCCACCACGGCGCTGACGAGTTCCCTACGGAAGTGGCCTCGCTCTTCAACCTGTTCTCGCCCGCCCCTCATTGCGGGAACCAAAGAATAGCCACCCGCTGTCAGTGCATTCTTACTCACGCCGTTTAAGAGCCGGCCTGTGTAGAGTACGCGAACAGGTTCCGGACCAGCCATGAACAATTTTTCAGACTGAGGACTTCTTTTTTTTCTTGCCTTGGTTGAATTCTAGTCCTCACAGTTTTGATATAGTCACATATAATTTATATACGAAGAAGCTAGGACCAACTGCATTACATTATTCAGTTTTTTTCTCGTCGTAGGTAATCTATTGTAATCATAATATCAGGTTCAATACTTAATTTGTGGCTAAGCCATATTACTTTCCGACCCAAACTTTCTGTAGGGCAGAACAAAGTTTTTAATCTTGTTTTTTTAGCTACTAGGCTATTGAAAAGCACGCAAAAAATTAAGAAAGATGTTAGTAGAACGATTTTCACAGGAGAAGCATGTCCAGTATATTGGACACTGGGATTAATTTGTTGAACAAATAGGTACATGTGAGGTATGAAGCAATGATTGGTAGAAGCAGAGGAGGAAGAAGTGCAGAATGGAATAAACATGGCGTATGAGCCAGGCCACGTCACCCATTCATTATAGCGTCACACAAGTCGGCAGGATGGAGACCTGCCTGCCCCTTCATCAGTCGCTCAGCATCGACGCAGTTCTACGCAAGACACCCTGACCACACATGGACAACCGTGCAAGCGCCTAGCATTACGCATCGACCAGCATCATGTCAGAAGCATCTACTGACCTTCCCATCCCCAAGTACACCGGAGCAGCGGACGGTGGACCCGTACAAGACTGGTTCAACCTGTTCGAACTCCACGCTACCGCTGCATCTTGGTCGGAACGGGAGATGGTTACGAACTTCAGCGACTACGTCACCGGTGAGGCATTTAAATTTTACCTAATTCACATATTCGAGAACGACGAGTCATGGCAAAAAATCAAAGAGCAGATGATCACCCGTTTCAAAGAATACGATGAAGACCTGTCCGTACTTCATCAGCGGAAGGCTTTTCAACTCGCCCGTCACAGTTACGCGAAGTTTTCCCGCAGTAAGCCTATTTTGCAAATGAGCCCTCAGAGAAAATATACCACCATTGTACCATCATATGACTCTTTCGAAATAACGTCACGCATTCGAACACCGACTGGTAACTTGCACGTCGCAACCGACAAGGTAAAGCCTCTGTATACCGAAGGGAATCTAGACCATTTCGGCAAAAGACTAAACCTAAAGCCGGCTTTCCCAAGAACAATGAAATCGGCATTTTCAACGTGTTCACTGCACCACAATAATTCACATTCTACTGAACCACCCGAATCCCTTGATGCTTCGTGTCACACACAAGGCCCAGACGGTTTCGAGCGTGCGACGGAATTTACGCGTGACGAGCTGGTGAATCCTCACTATACCAGCCCCTACCCTGACGTTCCGGACCAGGGTCGTTCGACAGACATTCTCAGCCTACTTCACGCTGCAAAACGAAAAACATAGACCATCAGAACCACCCGAACCCAAGTCTGTTGTGCTCTCATCGTCAAGTGATAACACACATGTGAGTCAAAGCACTGCAGGAATTTCAAATCCACCAACGCTGGCGCATTGTCAACTGACAGAAGCATTTACAAGCAATGATGACTCACAACCATCTTGGGAGCTTTCTCATCAGTCTTTCACGATGCTTTCATTGCAAGACAAGCCCAGCAGTACAGTATCGACCACCGACTATCTACTGATCACATCACCATGCAAAGAAAAGCAGACTCATGTTCCTGAGAGATGCCCATCTGACCAACTTTCGCAACAAAACGAGCAATTTCAAGAAAGGCAACTCCACGAACCCCAGGAACTACAACGGCTACTCGAACAAGAACAGCGATCAATTGAAACCTTCTCACGAGTACACTTGTGGCTTGAAGGTCATAAGAGACGTGCAGCTACCACGTGTACAATGAAGGAACAAAGGCATCATACCATCAGCTTCGGTTCTCGCACATGCAGGCTACAAGCACTCGTTATGTCTCAGCCACGACACAGAAAGCAGCGTCTACGACGGAGAACTTCGTGCTTACGACATCCGACTCTCAAATGCTACAAGTACTTCAACCCTTGTTCATTCATGACAAGAATCGCTGTGTCATCAGTAATTTCTACGTTGAAGGCGTGCTTCTGTTGGCCAGAACGCAATAGTCAACCTCGCCCACCAGAACTCCTGCGTTAACCGGACTGCTGCACTCTCCCCTGAAGTCTTTGAAAGTTTACGGAACTCTCCTGGAGCAGAGAACCAATTGTGAATTTCGACATTTGTGACTTAATTTGTGGCTAAGCCATATTACTTTCCGACCCAAACTTTCTGTAGGGCAGAACAAAGTTTTTAATCTTGTTTTTTTAGCTACTAGGCTATTGAAAAGCACGCAAAAAATTAAGAAAGATGTTAGTAGAACGATTTTCACAGGAGAAGCATGTCCAGTATATTGGACACTGGGATTAATTTGTTGAACAAATAGGTACGCATATTCTGCTATTCTCTTAGATAGAGCGCTGCTTTTGGCCCTGTTAGGTTATTAGTCTTATATAACACAAGCGGGGTTTGTTTTGTCCCGAGAAAAAGTTGATCCTCTTCGCTGATCCTGTTCATGCTTCATGCTGTTGATATATTCCCAGCATGCCCCAGTTTTATTTTTATGACTGGGCTTGAAGAGTGTCACGTCAAGCCACCTCTTGTTTTCTTTTTTTTCCTTCTAAATTGAGCACGATGTGCACCAATTGCATCTTGGTGTGAGTGTACTGGACATAGGTAATTTTCGCATTGCCAGCAAAGTTTTTATTAGAAAAACTACATTTTTGCAACAACGTATCGAAAAAACATGACAGAACTCATACAATTTAAATGATTTCAATGGTGCAAAGATATGTCCTGAAATACTTTTGTATACTTGAACGCATCATGCGCACGCAGTTTCGCGTAGATTACGCAATTACTTCTAGTGCCCGATAAATAGATGGAGCTGAAGGGTGAACTACACCTAAAAACATCTTACTCGACTCTTACAGAAGCTACCAAAGTAGTTTTAGTTCTGACTGTAGCTCTGCTTACTTTTATTCATCACTTTTACCATCATGTTTTTGTCAGCGACTAAGTATATGTACCACCCTGCTGAAATCCCCAAATGGTGATTGCAGTAACTGCAAATAAATAGTAATAATAAATAATGTGTTCCATACATTAGTCAAGGGGCAGGAAAGGAATGTGCTTGTTAACTACATAGTAAACGCTCCGAGATTGTACTGTTCGGTTATCTTTTGCGGAAGCTCTTTCGCTTTCTTATTTCTTCGTAGAGCTTATTCTTTGCGTCGATGTGCGTAAGGAGCTAAGTATAGTTCCATTGAGAAAATAGCACCAGATGCTCGGGACCGACAGCACAGTGTAAGCTGAAGGAGCGGCTTTTGTAGAACTTTTTTGTAATTTAGTGTTAACCTCTCATTGGCTGGCATCTCATTGCATGTGTCTGATTTTATAAGGTACTCAGCATAGTTCCGTAAACTGTACTTCAAACAATGCCTGCTTCAAGGGACAGCGTGTACCTGATTGTTTTTCCACTACTACCTGACAACCTTTAATTTAACGAGATTCGCAACTTCAGATTATGCAGCATCGTGTGTTTAACAAAAGATTTGCTACACCAAGAACTATTGTGTCTTTATGTTTTTGGCTCATTTCAATCGCCTTGATATATTACAAATAGTAATAGATGAATTATTTATGTAACACTTCATCTGGCGAGATTTCATTGCGACATGTGAAAGGAAATTTCATAGCATTATTGCGCACATTACAACTGCTTTATGCAACAGATAGTTGAATGTGCAACGATCTCCGCATTATTGATAAATGTGTTGAAGGCCTGTGCACCAATAAAAGAGCTATCGAATGGGGTCCTTGGCGTACGATGTAAGGGCTAGCATGCTTAACTTATAAGCAATTTTAAACCCACACTGTTTATTTAGGTGTACATCTCAAGTACGTAGTGCTTCCTCTCGCCCCCGGATGTTGTCCGAATTCAGAGCTTGATTTTGCGATAGAAGAGTGAATGCACCATAATTATTGCCTATATTAGATTGGGAAATATTGATGATAATCCACCTTTTCACTCAATGGTCTCGCTGATGTATTTGTAAACATGGCAATGGCAGGAACACTAATCATGCTGCAGCCAAGAAAAAAAAAGTGATGCAGAACATTTTTTATTAGTCTATAAAACAGGTATTTATTGATAATATTCCATTAGTTGTTAACGTGAGGTCATTACTGGCAGAAATATGCTTTGATTTACCTTCCATGAAGAAAGAAAACTGATGGTCACGTTTGGTGCCATCGTATACAGTGTTACAGCTTCGATCCTCCCACAGTTTAGACAAGAGCGTAGGATGAAAATTCAGGTGAATTACATGCTTGATACATGTAGCATTTTATTTTCAACGGCAGAGTGTTTAAACTTCATTTCCAGCCTGGCCCGACGGCCTCTCCGAACTTGGAACACATGTGTCAGCTAAGCGTAAACAAAGCATTGATATATGTA